>ML777126.1:503714-526876 GCA_009831015.1 Picea engelmannii
ACACTATTAGTAAGTAAGCCAAGAAAACTCATACATACTAGTGTACATGTACAAGAAATGCATGTGTAGCTAGTACATACAAGTCTTGTGCATGTACTAATAATCAATAACTATCACCCTTATAGTATTTTATGTATGCATCCAATCCAATCAATAAGACTATTCTTTTATAAAAGACAATAAACCAATCAAATGTTTGCGAAATTCTTTAATTACAATTATCTAGTTCAACAATTTTATTTAGACAATTGTGGTTTAGTTATGTAATTATGAATATTCATATATACACATTTTCTTTTTAGAAGGGAAAAACAATAAATTCCACCATAAGACAAATCTCCATACTTTTTCAACTATTTCTACTCATCCTTCCTCCCTAACTTACTTCCATCTCCATTCCTATCCTTCCTCTGTTGGACTATCTTGGAGTGTCAACTATATTGACCTAACTCCAAATAGAACCCGTAAGTGGAAGTGTCACTATCTTGACCAAGCTTCCCCAGCAGGAAACTGACAGTCATCATCACACGTCTAGGGGAGCGTGAGCTAACATCATCCTCCCATGACTTCATGTTTCAGAGGATACACAGTGGGAAATGCCTCCACCCCTCCTAATCATAACCAGGGTCCACACCCTACAATGGAATATACAGTGCCACCGTGTTGCTGGGAGTTTTTTCATCGTTTATTTGGTTTTGGGCAGTTTCATCACCTGAAATCCTGCACTGGTCCACATATCATAGCAATGCATCCAAACCAATATAATTTCACATACAAATATTCATACCATAATGTTTCTCGTATAGTGGTCATGACATCCAATTTCATCATCATTATCCCTTGGCTATTTCATAGCCCATAACCTGTAGATTAGTCTGTAACACAAACTCATACATTTATATGCATTATCATCATGTAATTGCATACAATCATCATTTCAATTCGGCATCCGTGTACCAACAACTTAACATCAAAGTTTTCAAGTTAGAAATAGATCTCATAATATCCCATAATTCAATTTTGACACCCATTCATAAAATTATCATTTACCAAATAGATTGCATCATATCCCATCATCATTCTAATAGCATTTAAACCTTCATATGATTCACATTCACACAATATGTCGCATCATATACATCATCATCAATAACATTTAATCATTCATAAAATTTACATTCACATAGTAGATCGCATTATTTCCATCATCATAAATAACATTTAAACATTCATAAAATTTACATTCTCACAATATATCACATAATATCCATCATTATCCGAATATATTTAAATATTCATAACGGTTCATATGTCTTAAAAGTTTAAGTGTATCTTTTAATAGTTTCACTATGAGTCGAAAATAAAAGTGTAGGCCTCAGGTAATCCTGGTTGTCTAAGTCAAAACGTGGTGTTACATACACCCCACCTTCGAGAAACATATTCTCGAGGTGGTCAAAAAAGTGAGGGATAGTCTCGTCGTGGTGTCTCGACGTCTTCCCAAGTAGCAAATCCTGGACTATACTTTTCCCATTAGACCTTAACTTGGTCTACCAAATGGTTCCTGAGCTGTCAGACTCTACGGTCCAATATGCGTAACGGTTCTACCGTGAGAGTTCCCACGTCTGATACCTGCAATTCCTTCCAATTTAGTTTATGTGATTCATCAGCAACATAATGACGTAGAACAGATACATGAAAAACGTTATGAGTTTTATGCAAGTGGGGTGGCATTATGAGATGATAGGCAGCATGTCCAATTTTCTCTTGGATTCTAAATGGTCCTATAAATCGAGGTGACAACTTTGTCCCCTTCCCAAATCGTATGGTACTCTTATTAGGCCTGATACGAATGAAAACCTGGTCTCCCACCTCATAACTTCGGTCAGTCCTGTGTGCATCCGCATAACTTTTATTCCTATCCTATGCTTCCTTTTGTCTCTGCCTAATCTGAATCACCTGTTCCTCCATCTCTTGAATCAATTATGGCCCAAATGTTACTCGATCTTCTAATCTATCCCAACTCAATGATGTTCTGCATGGCCTTCCATACAGAGCTTCGTAGGGTGGAATTTCGATGGAGCTATGAAAACTATTATTGTAGACAAACTCTACCAAAGGTAGGTACTTCTCCCACTGGTTTTGATTATCCATGAAATACATCTTGAGCATGTCCTCCATGACTTGATTTACTCTCTCAGTTTTCCCATCTGTTTTAGGATGACAAGCTATGCTTAAGTTTAATTGAGTCCCCAATGCTCACTGCAAACTTGTCCAAAACCTGGAAGTGAATCTGGAGTCCCTATCTGAAATGATCTTCTTAGGTATCCCTTGCAAATGGATAACCTCACTTACAAACACATGTGCCACATCAGTGACATTGTAAGTGTCTCTAACCAGAATAAAATGAGCACTCTTGGTTAACTTATCCACTACCATAAGAATGGCATTGTGTCTATGAGATGTGAGCGGCAACCCCACAACAAAATCCATAGAGATGACTTCCCACTTGGACATAGGAACATCATGTAGTTGTAGGAGGCCTATTGGGTGATGGCGGTTAGCTTTCACTTGTTGACACTCTAGGCATTTGGCGATGAAATGGACTACATCGCGCTTCATGCCTACCCAGAAGAAGATCTTTCTCATGTCTGCGTACATATTCTTCACACTCGGATGCGCACAATAAAGTGCTCTATGGGCTTCCTTCAGTATGATGCTTCGAATATCCCCATCTTCAGGGATGTACATCCTTCCTCGGTATCTTAACAGTCTGTCTGCTTCCAGACTATATCCTTCATACTTTGGATCTAATTGCTTCCCACTCTGGAGGTTTGAATTAACTTTTAAATACCAACTGTCTCCTTGGAGTTGCGTCAACACATGTTCCCTTAGATTGACCTTTAAAGGTACCAAGGAGAAGACACATGGTCTCCTACTCGAGGCATCTGCGACCACATTTTCCTTTCCCTTGATGTATAAAATACCAAAATCATACTCACTCATAAACTCACTCTGTATCCTTTTCCTAGCATTCATATCCCTTTGAGTGAAGAGATGTTTTAAACTTTGATGGTCCGTTTTGAGCTCAAAGTTTTTCCCCACAAGATAGTGCCTCCAAAGTTTCAGAGCTAGCATTACAGCTGCCAACTCTAAATCATGAGTCGCGTATAGCTCTTCGTGTTTCTTCAACTTCCTTGATGCATAAGCTATCACTCCTCCACCCTGCATTAGCACGGCCCCCAACCCTTTCTTTGAGGCATCTGTGCAGACTGTGAAGTCCTTTTCCATATCCAGCACTCGTAGAATTGGCGCACTAGTTAGTAACCTCTTAAGATCAATGAATGCACTATCACATTCTTCCATCCATTCATACCTAACCCCCTTGCGCTGCAAAGTGGTGATGGGTTTCGCTATTTTTGATAATCCTTCAACAAATATCTAATAATAACCTGCTAGCCCCACGAAGCTTCTCACCTCATGGGCATTTTTCGGCACTGGCCATTCCATAATGGCCTTTACCTTTTCTGGGTCCACAGAGATACCTTCGTCAGAAATGATATGACCTAAATATTCGATCTCTTTCTGGAAGAAGGAACACTTCGACAACTTCCCATACAATTTGTTCTCTCTAAGGCAGGACACCACTACTTGTAAGTGTTCCTCATGTTCTCTTTCGTTCTTGGAATAGATGAGGATGTCATCTAGAAAGACTTGTACAAAACAGTCTAAGTGCTTCCGAAATACGTAGTTCATGAGGCTCATGAATACTGCTGGCACATTGGTCAATCCAAAAGGTACTACGACAAACTCGTAATGTCCAAACTGATTTCGAAAGGAAGTTTTTAGGATATCGCCTTCCTTAATCCTTAGCTGATGATACTCGGATCGCAAATCGATCTTTGAGAATATTGTTGCCCCTTTCATTTGATCGAAGAGGTCATCTATTCATGGCATCGGGTACCTATTTTTCACTATAGCATGGTTCAAGTCCCTGTAGTCTATACACAGTCGTAAGGATCCATCTTTCTTCTTTACAAAAATTACTGGTGCACCCTAAGGTGAAACACCGGGCCTTACTAGCCCTAATTCCAGTAACTCATTTAACTGCATTTGCAATTCACAAAGTTCCAGTGCTGTCATCCGATACGGAGTCTTGGAAATTGGTTCTGCGCTAGGTTTTAGATCAATAGTAAAATCAAGATCCCTCTCAGGAGGTAACCTTGGAAACTCATTCGGAAAAAATCCTTAAATTCTGACAATATCAGGTACTGATCTAATGAGGGTCCCTTCCTTTCATTCACTGCTTCCACTACATATAGTTGACACCCTTGCCTCAAGCATCGCTTAACCTTCATAGTTGAGATAAAGCGTAATGACACATTTCTTCATACACCCTGGATCTTCACTGGCCTTCCTTCGTCGTCTATACAGAGCACCCTTTTTGCGAAGCAATCTACCAAAGCTCGATGATATTCTAACCAATCCATTCCAATGATTAGGTCATACGCCCCGAGAGCAGTGACGTATACCTTCAACTTGGTAGTACACACTCCTAGGTCTACTATACAATTATCAACACTAGGTCCTATCGCTTTTTTTTCTCCCGAAGCCATCTCGACTTGTTTAATGTCATCATGCTCGTAGGCTGCCAACCCACTCTTTTTTAATGTGGATGGTGAAATGAAACTATTTGTCACACCAGAATCAAATAATATCTTAACATTGATATGATTTAGCATACCTGATGACTCCACCACCGTGGATTGATGTTCGGCCTGGCGATTATTAACCGCTACGTAAATCTGGTGGCTGTTACTTTCTCTTCCCATTGGAGCCTTTCCTTCTCTATGCACAAATCTTGATTGTAACTCTGGGCAGTCACGCTAGTAATGGGGTCCTCGACATCCCCAACAGGTAACACGAGATTGAACCTATGCACTATTCTGTGATTGCGTCTGAAATGATTTCCTTCCCCTAGAACCCCTACCCCTACTAGTTGTTCCCTAAGATGGTCGTGGACCTGTCTGCGTCGTTGGTGATGAAGAAGATGATGCACTCGTTGCCATTGAAATCCCTACGGATACTATCCTTGGTGCGACTCTGTTACCATATGGAGGTGGCCTTGAGCCCCCTCCCCTGGGAAATGTCCTAGGGGTCTTTCCCATGAACCTAGGATGATGCGAAAAGGTCGGTCTCGTACCTCCGATTAAGGTCATGTGTTCTTCTGCATAAAGTGCATTTTCCATAGCTTCCGCTACTAAAGATGGTTTCCACATCCGCACCATAGCCCTTATCTTAGGGTTCAACCCATAAACAAAGTGTTCTGCCTATCGTTGGTCATTATCCATATATGAAACATACTTGACCAATTCCATAAACCTAATCTCATATTCCCCTACAGTTTTGTTTCCCTGTACTAGAGAATGGAATGCTCCTACTTGTTGTTCCTCATAGTAAGCTGGCAGATATTTCCTTCGAAACCTCTCCTCGAAAAGTTTCCAAGATACTGTGTCCGGGGTAAGATGTAATTGTCTTTCCAGGTTTCCCCACCAGTTCAAGGCATTGTCTCTTAATTGAAAAATTTCTATATTTTCCTTTGAGTTGGATGCATAGTACCTTAAGGCAAAAAACCTTGTCATTCCTTCCACCCATGCTTCTGCGCATTCACTGGCGCGACCCCCAGCAAACTCTGAAAGTTTGATCTTTTGCAGTTCTTGAGTGATGTCTTCGGGTGGAGGTTCTCCACCTGAATCCCTCGATGCTTCTGGATTACCCATTCTAGATGGTGGGCATTCTACTTCAATCCCTTCTGGTTGTCGCCCCTTTAAAGTCTCATTTATGGCCTCCAAAGACTGCAATATGAGAGCTAGTTCTGGCGATGGTGGTGGTAGCACTGGTGGTGTTGGCAGTGCCTGCAACGATGCTCCTCTACCTCGATTCCCTCGATTCCTAACCATTATGTATGATTTAACCTGCATCAACCAAAGTTGTTAGGGTGAGTTCAAGGACATTTCACATTTGTGCAACTTAACTATAAAACAAGGTTAGGCGTAAGTTTTTCTTTACTTGTCTGTAAACAGACGTTACTCTCTTTAGGGGAGTGGCTAGGTTAGGGTTAAGCATATAAGCTTGATTTATTCACCTAAGAAAGCTACTGACTCCTCTCACCCGGTAGCTACGCTATCTTTGCGCCATACTCACCAATTCCTCTAGCTTACTTTCCTAGTGTGTACGCCGCCTCCTTCCCGCTTGTCCTAGTCTAAGCCCTAATGACACCTTTTATTTAACTTAACTAATATTAGTTAAAGCTTAACTAATATTTTATTATTTAAATTAGGGCTTAAACTCAATTAAAGCTTAAAGATAATTACCCCCCCCACCTTTTAAAATTAAACTTTGCTCTTTAAGATTTAAAACTTTAAAATTTAAAAAAAACTTTGCTTTAAAAATTTTAAACTTTAATAAAAATTTAATTTTTATTCTAAAATTAAGAACTAATTCAAATTTAAACTTTACTCTTTGGTTTGAATCTAAACTAATTAAAATAATAAGTAAATAAATAAACTAATTAAGAACTTATTTAAAACTAATTTCAAAAAAAAAAAATTAATTTGAATAAATAAAAATAAAATAAAATAAAATAAAATATCATAACAAAGAAATTTTTTAATTTTTAAATTAGTTTCAATATATGGGCATATGGTCTAGTGGTATGATTGTCATGGTTTCATTATGCATTATATGGGAATTGTGGGTCCTTGCATGAGGCCCACGTGTCCCTTTTTCTTTCCACTCCCAAACCCTTAACGCATCCTTTGCTTGCCACTTTCAGACTCTCGCCAATACGTCTACCTCCAGACTCTTGCTCAGGCGGTTCTATGGAATTCGCTCAGCCTTTCCATTCTATAGCCTTTCCTTTCGGATCTGAGCTGAGGGCGTTGTTGTCAATCTTTGGGTAAAATGTCGATCCACCCATGTTTAGGTTTACCCTTGACCCTTTTTCGTAACTATTCCCTGAATCGTTGATGTATCGGCTCCTCCCCATGGGTTCCTTCTCCTTGCGAATTGATGCATGGCATTTGGCATTTTTGTATTTGGGAATTGGCTTGTATGGACCTCTCCTTGGTGGCTTGGTTTGGCGGTTGTGCATTGCTTTGACTATTGTGTATGGTGCGCCTTATGCGCTATTTTTTGTTTTTTACAGTAATTTTTTTTTTTTTTACTAGTTGTGTGAGCTATATTTTTTTTTTACACTCATTTTTTTTTACTGGCATGTAGTGAAATACCACGCGGGATCCTATTTAACTTGGCTTTCCATGTAGTCTTGACTGCATCTCTTGGTGACTGTGTTTGTGGATTTGAGCGCACAATGACTGTGTTGTTGTCTTTGTACTGGCTTGTGTGTGCAGTTACGATGCCCTCATGGAATCCTCCTTGGCGCTAGGTGTGGCTTTGGTGATGTAGGACTTTGGTTGCTTTTTTGTTGTTTCTAGGATGAGATATGACAAGAGGTCATCGTCCCGTGAGGTCCTCCTTCATATGACTTCGGCCTAGTGCCTGGGCTATGTGTTGCATGGTGACAATTTCTTTGGTGTTTCCGTGTTGTTTCTAGACTCTTTAAAGTCTGAATATTTCAGAGTGCATTTGAGAGGGATTTCGTAAATCCCTGAAAATATCTTCAGTAAATGGCATATGTGGAATGGAGAGGGATTGGTGCTTGCACTTTGTCTGGTTTTTTTTTTTACACTGTCAGTGCATGATCTTTGACCCTAACAGGTTCCTTCCTCGGTGCTTGGGCGTTTGGCTGTTGTTTTTTTTTTGTTTTATTACTAAAAAAAAAATTTGTTTCTTGTGTGTGCAACGCAAGAGCTTTCTTCCTCGTAGGTTCCTGTGTGTGCAACACAAGAGATTTCTTCCTCGTGGGTTCCTGTGTGTGCTATCACAAGCTACTTGCTCAGAACTAAGTGAAAGGCGTTTGTTCCAGGAAAGAAAGAGCACATGCTTATTGTTATAGGGTTTTTCTTTATAGGAGAGCGAGGGCACAGGGTTATTGTTCAGGTTTTTTTTTTTATATTTATTTATAGATATATCTGCCATTCTTCTAGATATTGGAAGTCATAACCTCTCAGAACCTGTTAAGGGTTTCAATGGAATGACTGATGAGGGTTTCATATACGCTTCTACAGATCTCAAAGTTTTTGCAAGGAGAAGATGTGTTAAAGATAATTGTTTTTTTTATTTTTGTTTATTAATAATTTCTTTTTTTTTTGTGTGTGTGCCAGCGATGGCGTCCAGCGAGGAGTATGAACAAAAGAATTCACTGCCTAAACCGGCTCTCTCTGGGCAACAGTTCCTTTTTGTAGTTAGGAATTCCTGGAAATCCCATGCTTTTCCCTCAATTGTTTAGATATGCTTATGGAATTGAGAATTATAGTTCACCTCCTAATTGGTTTTTTTTTTTTTTTTCTTAGCCGAAGATAGATTTATTGCAGTGTGTATGGTTGGTCTTAATATTCTACTTGGTCCGATACCCTGCTTTAGTAATCTCAATTCAGCCAGTTCAGTTATGTTGAAAATTTTCATTTTAGCAATTTTTTTTTTTTTTTTAAATGTGTAATTGGTTAGATTGTCTGAAATTGTTTGCTTCCTCCACACTTCCAAATAAGAAGGGATTTTCTACAAAAATATCCTTCATTTGAACTGGACCATCAGATTGGTCAGATTCTAACACCAGCGAATAAAATTTCAGTCAGCTCCAATTCAACTTTCGTACCGTATTTTTCGAGGCAAGTGGGAATGTATATTTCATATTTCATTTAAGAATGATTCCTAACACTCAAACCCCATGCTTTGCAGGTTGACTTGTTTATTTATAAACCTGTTCATACATTCTGGGGCAGAATATATATATAAATGTATTCATCTACATAGGTTGGTTTATTTGAAACAAGTGTTAAAATTTATTTAACACTTCCATTAGTATATTATTATGCCTAGTACATTTCTAATGTGTCAATTATTTATATATAGATCTGTGCTAAAAAAAATTGTGCTTGGCTTGCAGGTTAGGCAGAGGTGGAATTGGAATTGGAGCCTGTCCCTCAGGCCCAGATTTCAAATGAATGCTCTGATACCATGTGTAGGGACCAAATTTAATTAAGTCTAATAAAATCCATAAATTGAATTAGATAAGATTACTTCTACGCAGAAAGGCTAAGTAATTTCTTTCATTCAACATATAAGCAGGTTAAATTAATTAGTGAAGAACAATCTAGTGAATTACATAACATAATAAGAATTACATAACAGAATAAAAATACCTCTGCCTGATGCTAATTTCTGTTGATCTGGTTGTCCTTTCCCTGCTTCTTTGGCCAGCCTAATGCACTAACCAAACCCTACCCAAAATTGACTAACCACCCAACCAACTAGGAGCATCTTGTTTGTCTCCCTAGCTCCGGGATACCATAAGGAATCTTGGCCCCCGTGCCCAAAACCCCCAGCAACCCAGTGCCCTTGCAATGGTTCACCAAAACTCCAGAACCCAACTCCTCAAAAAAAAACCAGAAGATGTCCAACAGAAAAGTACAGACCTCCTCTCCCTATAATCCTTCCCCCAATTTCATAATCCCCTCTCACATAGGACTCTTCCCCATCATATCTCCCCCTTCAACGACTCTCCTCCCCTCCATTAATCACCTTATCCCCTTCTTTATTACCTTATCCCCTCCTTTATTATCTTATCCTTAACCTGTCATACGTAAAGTTTCATAAGGATTAAATTAAAGTTATTAAGCCCCTTAATTTATTACCGAAATCATTGAATGTGTTATGTAATCAATCAATTAATTAATTAATTAATCAATCAACAGTTATAAACAATTGATTAATAAATAAATAATTAATTTATATTATTAATATTAATCATTGTTTAACTAAAACCATATTAGGACAATTAATTATCTAATTAATTTTACTTAATAATCCCTATGCATCTATTTAACCAGGGTTGATACAAATAAACAATACAATGAAGGAGAGTATCATTCAAGGGGTCTACTTAACCTAGTATATCTTCTAACAACACTTGCAAGAGTTTTAGGTACCTTTTTCTCTTATTGTTGTACATTTTGATTTTCTGGTACCTTTGGAATTTCTTTTCAGTGATCTCATCAAGCACTATGTATTCTAGTTTTTCTTTTTCCTATTTATTTCCTTGCAACTAATCTTTGTACATAACCTTCTCATTGAATATGACATCTCTACTCCTAATGATTTTATGACTTTCATAATTCCATAAGAGATAACAAAAATCATTAACATTGTATCCAATAAAGGTGCACTTCTTGGATTTTTCCTCAAGCTTTGTTCTATTTTCTTTATTAATATGGACAAATGCTTCACAACCAGAAGTCTTCAAAAATGAATAGTTTACCTTTTTACCTGTCCATGCCTCCTTTGGAATTCCACTATCCAAAGAGCTTCAGGGTCCTTTGTTTATCAAGTAAACAACAATATCTACAACATTGACTCAGAACTATAAGGGAAACCCAACATGTAATCTCATACTCCTTGCACGTTGGATGATTGTCCTGTTCGTTCTTTCTGACACACCATTTTCTTGCGGTGTTTCTAGAACTATTTTCTCTCTACAAATCCCATGGTATGAACAATAATCATCAAAATTCTTGTTTCAATATTCAGGTCCATTGTCTGATATAAGACACTTCAACATTTTTCCTTTCTCATTCTCAACCAAATCTTTCCATTTCTTAAAAGTGTCAAAAACATCATTTTTTTGTTGAATGCAATAAACCCAAGTTTTTCTAGTTTTGTCATCAATAAAAGTAACATAATAATGAGAGCCACCAAGATATGATACCTGAGTTGGTCCCCATACATCTGTATGAATAATATCTAACCTTACACTCTTCCTTTATTTTCTATCTCTGAGAAATATGACTCTCTTATTTTTTCAATAAACATAATGCTCATAGAAATCCAAATCAATTTGTTTAATATCTGGAAAAAAAATTATTTTGTGAAGTATATGCATCCCCTTCTCACTCATGTGTCCAATCCTATGATTACACAGTGTTGTATTCACTCTTGTATAAGCTAAAGATATAGAAGTGTCAATATTACCCATACATAAATACAATGTACCTACCTTCTCTCCTTTTTCTATCACCAATGATCCTTTGGTGATCTTCCATGCCTTATCTATAAATATGGATATATAGCCTTCACCTGTCAACTACCCTATTGAAATTATATTTTTATTAGATCTGTAACATGTATTACCTCTTTCAACAACCATTGGTTTCCATTCCTTTTCTTTATTTTTACCTTTCACATTCCAAAACTTTTGCATGGTGCATCATCACCCAAATGAACCTGTCCAAAATCACCTTGAACATAATCTAGAAAATGTTTCCTATGGGGTTCTTGAGCGCTCAACAGACCCTAAAATCCTTATGAAATTTTATCACTTTTTGGGTACCACTTGTTTTCTTTTACTGTCTAAATTGAGTTCACTATGGGGGGGGGATGATTTATTTTTTATTCATTACTCTTATCAATCAAGTTGGACTTGTTTGAACTTGTTAAATGAAACCTTGTTTCTAAAAATAACTTGACATCCTAACTAAGAATCTATAGCTAACATTGCGACTAACGTGCTCAGTGTCGGAAATATTCAAGAAGGTAAAGTGGCCACACAGTTACACTAATCGTTTATCGTCGAAGTACCATCGACATTGAAAGAAGGTAGAGTTGGTTTGCATGAGTTATCTGCCACAAAGTTTCAAGAGATAGTCGATCCCCATTGGCATCGACAAAGTACAAGAGGGATAGACATTGATACAAGCCATAAAAAACCATCGATAGTCGATGACTGATGCGCTTGGTCAGGGTTGGGGACATCTAGAAACATTAAAAAAATTGATTTGTTATGCGATAAACATATCACTGATTGTCGACCCCCGATACACTTTCAGCATCGGGAAATTTGCGAGAGAGTCAACCCAAAAGCACTTGGGTAGGTTTATCATTGATCGTCGATCCTTGATAATTTTTGGTGTTAGAAAGATAGGATCAGCTTTTAGAACATGTAGCTTAAGTAAAGTATCGATTTCAATTAACATGAGTAAATGAAGACATTGGTCTTGAGTGCCACATGTATTTATCACGTAAGGGTGTTGTACGCCCTAGTTTCATCTCGAGTCATCGTAATATTTCCTGTGTCCTAGTCACACCTCTAAGTCATCCTTTCCATGTCAGCTCTGTATGGAAAGATCATTCAGCATCGAAGCTTTTGCAAGGAGATATCCACGAAAAGTGTTCAAAGTGGAAACTTGAAACTTGACTCACCAGTTGGACCAGCAAAACGATGGGATGTTTTCAGCATGAGATACAATTGTATTCTGGCATTTGATAAAATAGTTAATGCTTCATCCTGCATTTGTTGCTACCTCATGCATCGATTGAACAACAACAATTTGAAATCTCCGATAGGCCACATTACAACCCTTTCCTACACTGTCAACCCACGATCGAATTTAATTTTAAAACATTTTTGAAGATCTGGTGGCAGATTTAATAGAACTACACTCGTAACCTGAATTGAATGGTTGATGTGACAAGGTAAGCTCATCCCTGTTTAAATCTATAGAACGACTTTGAACAATTTCATTCTCTGCACAAGTTTGAATTCTAGAGCATCCCAAGAAGCAAAGAAAGTGTCTCAAGATTGTGTTATTTCTCAGATGATCAAGACCAGGTTAAATAAGAAACATAGGTATGTATTCAATTTTTTCAATTCATTGCTCGTGATTTGATTTATATACATCATATTTCTTGCATAATCTCCAACTATTTTCTAAGATACAGGGAAAATGCATGTGAGAAAGCCAACCACTAGATGCTCGCCAAGAGTACCCAAGCTAAAGGAAGAAGAAACATGTGAAGGTTCTTCTCTTGGTACTGCGAGGAAGTTTGAGTACACTCCCAAGGCAGAGCCGGTCATAAAAACCTCAAAAAAGAAATCCTTTGTCCAAACTTCATTCTTCAGTGATACAGAAGCAAGCATCAGATCCAAAGTAATGTTCCCACAGTGGGGGGACCTTTTCAATAGAATCAACTAGGAGGAGTACCTGGAGTATATCACACACAACGACCCAGATGTAAGGTCGCTCGATGACCAAGTGGTCCAAAATATCCAACGGTCATATTTTCACATGGTATCCAGTAGGACCCTGGTTTTCCCATGCATAGAGGTTTTGAAGTGGCTAATCGACCATACAAACACACATAAATGATTAATCAATGATGAGAATGGTGGGTGTGTCGAATTTTTTCTCCTGACAGAAGTCCAGAAGTACTAAAAACTTAGAGACCTAGAGGAGTGGCTAAACATAGAATTTGTGGTGAAGTTCTCTGAATTCCACGACACCATCTAGTTGATGGCATCATGATGGTGGAAGGAGGACAAAAAGTTTACAAGCCGGAGCAATGGCTAGTTTGGGAAAATAAACCTGAGGGAGCCATACATCTACTTGATGGCTCTCATCTGCCGACTGTATGGAGAGAAGAATTGCTCCAAGTTTTCAAAAGCATGGATTCCCTTGGCATACATAGTGGAAATCTCTGGAAGAAGATTCAACTGAGGAGCAATAATATCCAAACAATTGAGCATCTGCGTACAAAAAGATAGAATGTCGAAATAAGGGGAATCACCCACTTTCCACATGGCCTCGTACTTACTCGATGTTATATGAGGGAGACATTTCTTCACCGTCATGAATTTAAGTTGACATGTTGCAGAGCTCCCTATTCATGTTTATTTTAGCATACTATGGGAGAACAGGTATAAAAAATCCTACGCACTCATTTGCAATGAATTCATTGCTCGTATTCATTTTATTATATTTAAAAAGGAATGTCCTAGACTATCCTCAACAAACAAGAAAATTGTAGCGAAGGTAGGCCATTGGTATTTGGATGAACGCTCAAACTATATCAGCGTGTTTGGGGCCACCGGAGCACTACATCTACTCCTTTATTGTTGGGACTAAGAAATGTCGTATTTTCATCCACCTTTCCCTTCACTATTCCTTACATTTCATCACCCCATTAAACCTTCGTCATACCATTTTCATAAATACATTTGGATTCCATATTATTATTTTCCACTTTATTCATTTTAGTATTAAAAGTGAATTTATGATTAAATATTAGAAAATATACATGTTTTCATATATATCTCAACTATGTGTGAGCTTTGTAATGTGTAGGAATATGTGCATGATTAATTCAAAGAGACTTCTCGAATATCTCTTCCATCATTCCAAGGAGATAATTATTCAAGTCTATTTTCAAGGAGAAGATCATGGAGATTTGGTTAGAATATCTTATCTAAGATATATGAGAGATATGTGTGAGAATTTAAAGGGATCATCTCTTGTAATAATGGGAAAGTAGTTGAGAGTGGTTGAGAGAATAGTGGATCTGCAATTATGAGATGGTTTTCTTCTTCATGTATATAAGAGAGTGCTCTCTCTTCATGAGAATTCAATTAGAAAATTAGGAATTAGAATTCAATTAGGATTGAAGCCGGAGTTTTTGGAGATAGTCTTGTAATCAGGAGAAGGGGATTCTTAGCTTTGTTATTCTTTCATGTTTTGTCATTTGACTATTGCAATATGATTTGAGATTGATATATTGTATGAGCTCATGTATGTCATTGTTGTTAACTCTTCACATGTTGTATTTCCCTTATGCAATTTCATGCTTTCCTAGTTAGTGTTTCAATGCTTTCTTAGATTAGTTTGATTTCAGCAACATAGATTAGATTAGATTAGTTCTACTTCAGTCCTGCACAAACAGTGCATGTGCTTCGTCAGTCTACGTACCCCAGGTTGACAATTAAATGGTTGGGAAAGTACTACAATGCTATTATAACGACATAGATTTTTCCTAACATTTTGGCGCCGTTGCCGGGGAAGCACAAGGGATTGAGGTATCAGAGAGTGGGTTAAGGGTCCCTGCTTAATGGAAGGGATTAGAAGGTCCTGTTCTTTGTAGATTTCAATTGTTTATACAAGTGTGCTAGTCAGAGACTGGGATAAGGGTCCCTGCTTAATGGAAGAGATTAGAAGGTCCTGTTCTCTATAGATTTCAATTGTTTCTACAAGTGTGCTAGTCAGAGACTGGGATAAGGGTCCCTGCTTAATGGAAGAGATTAGAAGGTCCTGTTCTCTGTAGATTTCAATTCCTGCAAGTGTGATTGCATGTGTTGGTAAGGGGTCATGAGCAGCTACTTAAGTGCAGACTCCTCATGTTCTCCCTGCCAACATGTTCCTAACTATGTGTTGGGGTGACGAGGGGAAAAGCCTTGCATCAGTTTGAGGCACCTAAATGCGCTCATTCCTCATGTGGGACAAGCATGCAGAGTGTGTTTCAATTTCTGCAAGTGTGTTAGTCAGAAACAGGGCTTAAGGGTCCCTACTTAATGGAAGGGATTAGAAGGTCATGTCCTTTGTTAGGAGATATATAGTTTTCAATGTGTGTCAATCATTTCAATTAGCAATGGGTTCTCGCAACTGTGAAGAGTGTTTTTTTTGTGTTTCAACAAGAGTGGTTTGTTACAAGAGTGTTTCATCAAGTGTGATTTTCAGTTTTTCATTTTGATTTGGATGTTGTAAGAATCCCTTCTTCTTTTTAACATGGTTTAACTATGAGTATAAACTTGGAACAACTCACTCAGATCCTTGCGAAAGCCGGGATTTCCTCTTCTCTGGAAGAGAAGATCTTGATAGAAGCCGAGAGCTTAATTACTCCGCCAGAAAAAGACAATGAATCAACACATGAAGAATGCGAATAAGAGGAGGAGGACAATGAGGAGCTGCAGCATGATCTGAGAGAGACAATTTATGCCTACGAGAGCCTCATCGAACGATGGTTTCAAGTAGGTACCAAGTTAAAGTCATTTAGTTTTCCTTCTCTTTTGATAATTTAGAGTTTCAGTAGTTTTCCAATTATCTTTTGTATATTCATGTATATTCCCGATTATCATTTGTGAAATTGGAAGAGAACATATGCATACTACTATTACGTGAATGGCTTCACTGGAAATTTGATTTCACGTAACTGCTTTCTAATTTCTAATTAGTATAGAATAGGTAGGATTTCATTTTCAGTTTTCACTTTCCGTTCTTTTCTTAGGAATAAGTATGCTCTCCTCCGCGCTTCGTGCGACCGCGAGGATCAGAAAGTAGGGATGACTAATAGTGTTTTTTAGGAAGTATAATGATGCCTAATAACTCCATTTGCAAAAAGAAAACAATTATGAATAAACATGTGATGCTGGAACAACAGCTGTAACAGTGGCTGTAACAACAGCTGAAACAACTTCACTATCCCACTTCCGTTCTTTATTATAAACTTGCAAAATAAAATTTCTAAAAGTTTTTTTTTATTTTCTGAAAACACAAAATGAAATAAATGGTCTGTCGCTATATGCTGAAACTTTGTCACTATATGTTGAAACACTGGCTRCAACTATGTCATAACCAAATTGTTCGCTTAGCTTGGCTTAAACCCTGCAATTTGAACCTGCAAAAACAATAAAAATGAGACTATCAAATAGTTTTTAGTAATGGACTGCTTCCTGATAAATCTGAAGATGGGGAAGAATCTATATCTTGTGGAGAGGACTACATTTTGCAATTAATCTTACAAGGGAGGAAACAGAGGACCCCAAAGTTTGGTCTAAAGTTTGTCTCCAAAATATGGCAAAACTTGCAAAGGAGGCCACTACTGTACGTCGTGTTCTTGGACCTATGTTTCGCATATTCTATACTGGAAAACATTGGTCACCTCAGCATGGACTTGCTCTTTGCATTCTATATGACATGCAACAATTAATGGAGAGATCAGGTCATTCTACTCATTTTCTATTATCCATGTTGATTAAACATCTTGATCACAAGAATGTGGTGTCCCAACCTCAAATGCAGATTAACATTGTTGAWATTACTGTTGTCCTGGCACAACAKTCAAAATYGCCATCTTYTGTGGCAATARTTGGTGCAATAAGTGATCTGGCAAGGMATTTGCGCAAGASMATGCATTGTTCTTCMGAGGCTTCAAATCTGAGTGATGATATAAACAACTGGAACAAGTCTTTTCAGGCCACAATTGAAGAATGCCTGGTGCAATTGGCAAAACGGGTTGGTGATGCTGGTCCAATTCTTGGCATGATGGCTGTCACGTTAGAGAATCTTTCTACTACCGCTATTGTAGCTAGAACAACAATTGCAGCAGTGTATCTCATAGAAAATATTATATCATCCATACCAAATCGTTCATATCATAATAAGGCTTTTCCGGAGGCTTTTTTTCAACAGCTATTGCAGGCTATGATGCATCCAGATATTGAAACAAGGGTTAAGAGCACATCGGACTTTTACAGTAGTCCTTGTGGCATCTTCTGTATGTAAACTTCTTACGGTAAACTTCTGATTCGAGAATCTCCCTTGCCTCCGTTGTACTGAACAAAATGTATATGCATGAATCCATCAACGCGAATTTCTTGCTGCTAATCGTATCCCAACTAAGATTATTGCGATCTGTCCTTATCTTTTGATATTGTCTTCCCAGGATTTTCTTTGATTGTTATTTTTAATCTAATAGCCTTGAGTTATTGACGGAATCACGTAGATATGGCGACATTCATGAAGTTTTCTGACCTGGTTTTCATGCGGATCGACCCAATATTTTTTCACCAAAATCTCGCACGGTATCTTTACGTATGATTCTAGCAGTTATTAATTAATTTTCATGAATGTAGATGAAGAAGGGTGTAGGATGTATTTAGCAGGAGTTGTTGATATTAAATATGGGGCCCTTCACGACATAAAGGTTGCAATTGCTGCAGCGGGAGAGAATTTCATCTTAATCTGTGGGACCTGAGCAGATTGCAGTGGTTGTGAGTCGCTGGACTAGGATCCCGGTTACAAGACTTGGTCAGAATGAGAAGGAGTGACTGATAGGTTTCGCGAGCAGGTTGCATGAAAGAGTTGTTGGAAAAGATGAGGTAGTTCAGGCAGTTGCCAAAGCTGTGTTAATATCACGGGCTGGGCTTGAAAGACCTCAACAACTTACTGGACCTTTCCTCTTCTTGGGGTCCACTGGAGTTGAGGAAACAAAACTTGCAAAGGCTCTTGCAGCTCAATTGTTTGATGATGAATAGCTGCTGAGCATTGCAGTCCCGCGATTGATAAATGAAGAGAAACCAGAGGCCAGTTGGAAGGTTCTGTGACAAAAATTGAATCTACTCCGTCTTTATTGCCAATACTCGGCAGAAAATAGAGAGACCTTTTTATCAGTCAAGGAACACGAATTCTTGATGAATGTAATAACTCTGATGTTAGGCTCGATAAGTCTGTACCCTTCAATTGAGGATAACACGGAGGCGTGCAAATAAGTGGCCAATATTGTAGATATCATTGATTTACAGGTGTCGCTTGAAGAAAATGTATTATCATTTATACAAATTCTCTCTGACCTTTTAAGGTGCCAGCTCTTAAAAATTGAGACAATTGTTTTAAGCATTTGCCGTCGATTGTATCAGTGCTTCGATTGTAACAGGAAATTGCGGTTGATGTTCTCTAATTTTAGATTTAATACTGCTCTCTATCTGTTAGATCATTGCCGCAACTCCAAGGAGTTATCGAATGAAAACCTCTTCAAGGGAACTACAATTCTGAAATTTCACTGTGTCAGAAAGAACTGCTGCGGGATTGAATCTTACGTTGACACTCTGGTGAATGTCGTAATTATTTATATTTTCTATTTTCAAGACCTGCATGTAGCTGCCACTCGTCCTGCTCGTGCTCAGGCTCAGGCTCAGGCTAGCTTCATCATTAGCCGACAGGATGATCAATAGGCTGGTCCGGATTGATATGTCTGAATATATGGAGAAACATTTAGTTTCAAGGCTCATAGGTGCTCCCCCTGGTTATGTTGGAGCTGGTCAGCTAACAGAAACAGTAAGGAGACGACCCTATAGTGTTGTTCTTTTTGATGAAATTGAGAAGGCACACAATTCTGTCCTCGACACTTTGCTTCAGATGCTTGATGATGGTAGACTCACGGATGGACAAGGTCGCATAGTTAGTCATTATCATGACATCAAACCTTGGAGCAGAGCCCTTTCTTGTTGCATTATCTGGCCACACAACAATAAAAAAAAAAATGCAAGAGAGAAGGGACAAAAATCTAAACAGTAAAGTGAAAGATCTGGAAGCAGTAGAGGTATTACAGGATATGTTTCTTAAAGCAGATGATATAAAATTGCAACTAGAAGTGCTGGACCGGATATTAAGGATATTTTCTAGTCATATTGAGAACAATAAATTGTGTCAACAATTGCGGACTTTACCTCTGTTGATTTTTGCAGAAAGGCCTGGTGGACCTCCACATTTGCGCATAAAAATAACGTTGTTGCTATACAGCATTGAATGATATTGGAGAAATTTTATATAACGGAAATGTGACTACAGGATCTTCATTTTGCTGATACAAGAAATACGTAATTTAGAAGGAATAGCACGCACTTCCTGGTCAGAAAATGAATTTCAGAAGAGAGCATGAGAAGAAAGTTTGCATTTTGGGGCTGACTTCACTCTTATCACTTCCTTCCGAACTTTTACCTGAAGAATCCCTAGGTCAAATATTCAGAGCTGTACTTGATCCGCTTGTTGCATATAAGGAGCAAGTTGTTGAAACAACAAAAGGTGATGAAGATGACGATTCTGATGATGATTTCAGTGACGATGAAGAGTTCCAGTCTCCAATTGACAATGTTGATTCTTTCATGTTCTTCAGTGAAACCATGAAAGTTGTGTCTGTTTCAGATCCAAGAAGGTTTCAGAATCTAACCCAGTCAATGGACTTCCACTATCAAGCCGTTGCAAATGCTGTAGCACGTCATGCTGAAGAGAGGTAAGAAGTCGCAGAAAAATGGAGAGCTAGAATGACTATGGCAGGATTTAGTGCGTATCCTCTCAGTGCTAATATCAAGGACACAGTTAAATCTTTGCTCCACCAATCATACTGCAATAGCTACAAGACTAAGGAAGAAGGAGGAGTTATGTATTTTGGACGGTTGGACAGAATTCTCATTGCGGCATCTACTTGGCATTGAGAAGCAAGGACTGTAAGAAGGTTCTTGTACAAGAACTTCTTACAATCTGTCAATACCATTGCAGAAACTGCGTCTGATTTTCATGGAGGGGAAAATGCTAAGTCCTGCTAAAATCAGTGATATGCCTGCCTGCATAGTGGGCAACCAGATAGACAATTCTATGGATATTTGATTGTTATTGTTGACATTCAGCTGGCTAGGAAACCCGTTAAAAGCCAAGAGCATTCGCTGCAACCATTTTTTCAGTCTCTCATTAATAGCAGTGATGAAGCCGAGATTTATTTGTTTGTATTATAGAACAAAAAAAAAACACTAAAAATTATAAAACTCAAAACATTGCAAATGGATCTTCCCACTTCCTGGAACATTATTGGAATTATGTTTTTGTATTTAACGATAAATCCTTGGGTTACTCGAAACAGGTTTTGACAAAGGAGATTGCCCACGGCAATAGGTAAAAGACACATTTCATTTTTTTGTTGGCATTTGTACTCATTCCTTCATTTTATGTTTTTCAATGATCTCACTATTTCGCTGCAGGTTTAGTACTAACATTTTATAGGTTCAAAGATGATTACATTTGCTGCTGCTGTGATTTCTCAAGAATCACAAAATTTTAACAAACATGCTTTGATCAACAACTTGACGAAGTTGTTACTCATCATAAACATCATGACGCTTGCTGTTACAAAGAAACCTTTCATAACCCATTTGCGTCATGCATGTTTATCCCTATTTTTCCTTCAAACGCACATTAAGTCATCCATGTCTGAAGCCTATGTGCCATCACTTTATCAGTCAGAACTTTATGCATGCCTATCTTTCTCTGAATCGCATACATTCCTTTATCCCTTTCAGTTCATTTTTGCCTTCTTTTTCCATTTCAGTTCACCCTTTTGAATAAAACCATTCAGTTCCCTTTCCATGATTACATTCCCTCGTTTTGCTCGCCATGCTGATACACATTGTTTGCTCATGAGTTCTTTCCATTGATAGTCCTACCAAATCTTTTTGTACAAACTCACGTTGATTGATGTGGGATTCCTTAAGGCCCACCTTTCAACAAGTCTTGCCCCATCGACCTCAACACCTTATCTGGGATATAGACTAGAGTTTCTTTTGAGTACCTAGAGGCTTGCATGCCTTAATGGCAAGTTCTCTCGCTAACAATCATGGGAATACATCAATGTCCCTTGATTGTTAGATCTTGCAAGTGGCTCGACATCAGCTCATCTATTCGCACTTCACAAGATGTACTCAGGTACCTTGGCACTCATTGACATCAATGGTGAGTTTGCCTCGCATTGGTTAACGTCATTCATCAATGGCCGATAATCCAATGATTTATTTTCATGCTCGACATCGACACATTTATTCACATGACTAGAATTGTACCATTGGGTTTTGTAGTAGGTGAAGACTAGACACTTTTCCATGACTCCCTCAGCAGTCACAGCAGCATGATTTCAGATCTATGAGAGCACGACAGTTCCACATTTTCATACTTTCTCTTTTCCATGATTCATCAGCACTAGTTCAGATTCCTCCACTACACATTCTCTGATTCAGCAGTGACAGTCAACCGTTGTTGTTACAGCAGTCTCTGTTATGGCAGTTGCAGTAGTTCCCGCAGTTGTAGTTGCAGTAGTGCTGCTACAGTAGCAGTCACCTTTCACATGATCCTATAGCAGTGCCATATTTCATGTTATAACAACAACGCCATTCACAGCTACATTTTCATGATCCTTCACTAGTGAAACCTTCCATCTTCTAGTAGTCGCAGTCACATATTCTTTGCCCCAGCCGTTACAGCAGTTGCAACTACAGTGCCAGTCACGACTTCCTGATCTAGCAGCCGCAACAACTACATTCCTATTGCATATTTCATTTACATTTTGGGTAAGTGGAGGTATGCTGTTTTCTAAACTTTAATCATGAAATTCCTTCTATGCTAGCTTGAATATTTTGGAAAATTCCCTCGCCACACTTCATTTTCTTTTTCCTTCCATGACCTACACCATGTTTCATGGGGACATGCAACCGATTTAGTTGGGGGAGGGAACTATAACTATATTCATAGCCACCACATTTTTCCACTATCATCATTCAATTTTCATTCCATTTACACTTCCCCAAAAATTTATTTTCCAACGATCCCCTGATGCACTTTACTTTACGCATTGATCTACACCTTGGCATGATTCATAAAAGATAGAGAAATGGATTTCTTATACTCAGTGATGATTTCTTATGCACATTGATAGCTTATCTTTTCCAGTGAATATATGGGTACAATTATTATCATAACAGCAAGAGAAAAATAATGAAATGAATGTTTCTAACACAAGAACCAACATTCTTATATTCATGGTTGTTACACAAGAACCAACCATAGGAAAATGTCAGCTGTTATTGGAAACTAAAATATGGGGAAATTATTATCATAACATCAAGAGAAAAATAATGAAATGAATGTTGTTAACACAAGAACCAACATTCTTATATTCATGGTTGTTACACAAGAACCAACCATAGGAAAATGTCAGCTGTTATTGGAAACTAAAATATGGGAAAATTATTATCATAACAGCAAGAGAAAAATAATGAAATGAATGTTGTTAACACAAGAACCAACATTCTTATATTCATGGTTGTTACACAAGAACCAACCATAAAAAAATGCTAGCTGTTACTCATGTCTCCCACATATCCTGGAAACATTCATTATTAAAAATACATCATCAATCAAAGCCAAAGTTCAAATGCCAAAGGTTCTTCAGAAGATCCATGCATGGTTGCATGAGGACATACAACAAGTTAAGTTGGGGGGCATGTTGGGACTCAGAAATGTCGTATTTTCATCCACCTTTCCCTTCACTATTCCTTACATTTCATCGCCCCATTAAACCTTCGTCATACCATTTTCATAAATACATTTGGATTCCATATTATT
>ML777126.1:526926-576045 GCA_009831015.1 Picea engelmannii
TATGTGTGAGCTTTGTAATGTGTAGGAATATGTGGATGATTAATTCAAAGAGACTTCTCGAATATCTCTTCCATCATTCCAAGGAGATAATTATTCAAGTCTCTTTTCAAGGAGAAGATCATGGAGATTTGGTTAGAATATCTTATCTAAGATATATGAGAGATATGTGTGAGGATTTAAAGGGATCATCTCTTGTAATAATGGGAAAGTAGTTGAGAGTGGTTGAGAGAATAGTGGATCTGCAATTATGAGATGGTTTTCTTCTTCATGTATATAAGAGAGTGCTCTCTCTTCATGAGAATTCAATTAGAAAATTAGGAATTAGAATTCAATTAGGATTGAAGCCGGAGTTTTTGGAGATAGTCTTGTAATCAAGAGAAGGGGATTCTTAGCTTTGTTATTCTTTCATGTTTTGTCATTTGACTATTGCAATATGATTTGAGATTGATATATTGTATGAGCTCATGTATGTCATTGTTGTTAACTCTTCACATGTTGTATTTCCCTTATGCAATTTCATGCTTTCCTAGTTAGTGTTTCAATTCTTTCCTAGATTAGTTTGATTTCAGCAACATAGATTAGATTAGATTAGTTCTACTCCAGTCCTGCACAAATAGTGCACGTGCTTCATCAGTCTACGTACCCCGGGTTGACAATTAAATGGTTGGGCAAGTACTACAATGTTATTATAATGACATAGATTTTGCCTAACATTTATCATGTCCCAGACTGGCTCATTTTGGGAGAAATCTACTATTAGACTATCCTACAGGGATATAAATCCACACTAGTCAAGGAAAAGAAACAACCTTTCATACGCTATGGTTTCCATGTGGCATTTTATTTGGTAAAGGACATTGCTCAAGCCAAACAAGAAAGGCTAAGACAACCTTAATTTAGGTTCCCGATAGGCCTATTCTGAAAGAACGACCCTAAAGCCCTGGTCCTCCAACGTGCTTCATAGGTATCATCATGTTGGCCATACACGAATGATAAATTTGAGGATGAAATTTTCACAAAGTGCACTCAGTACTAAGAGGAGGTAGTACAGAGGATGGCCAACCCAAACATGACCAGGTTCAAGGCTATGAGAATGGACAAACAAGTGGAGATAATATAACAGTTGGCTCAAGAGGGCCTTAGAGATTAGAAAGAGATCAGAGAGACAAAGACTACAAAGACACAAAGAGGAGGATTTATGTTGCTATAAGGGGCCCAAAGAATCATTGATCAGTTGCAAAATGACCCTGATCTTGTAGAGATGTCGAGTATTCATGCTAATGACCCAATCAAAATAATAGGAGATCCAAGTGGATTAGGGCCAATACAACTGGAAGAAATCATTGGTCCAGAAAACCTTGAAGTTCCACCACCACAGATCATATCACTAGGGGGAGTTTCAACCCAGCTCGAGATAGCAAGGGCACTAGGTAGGATAAGTGTGCCAAACCCCTTGTTTGACTTAATAACTATATATGATAATGAGGAGAATTTGGAGGTTTCCCTGGTGACTCTGGTGTAGATTACAGAGGAAAAGGAACTTGAGAAAGCATCTACCCTAGGTCTCGATGCTTCAATTCAAAACCTTTCGTAGAGCGACCATGAGGTCGAAAGTGTCTTAGAAATTGAGCTACTCGACTTGTCGGGAACCCCAACAACTAGCTTGAGAGATGAGCTAGGATCGGGTGGCTAGAAAGAGGAAATTCCACAACAAGAAATCGACACTCCGACAGTCGATTACTATGTAAGTGTTGAACCTACCCCTAGTTATTTAGTTTTGGCTGATACCCCAAAATTTGATGAGCAACAAACAAAGTCCGAGCCATCAGGACATATGGAAGAATTTCAGGAACCCATCCTAGAACAGGTACACACAACTGAGAGACTGGGAAATACTCTAACCTGGGGAGAACAACAAATCACCGAACCTGTTGATGAGTTTCCTAACATACAAGTGATCTCCTAAGACAGGAAGATAAAATCCATCATGAAGAGAACCACTACGAAAAGTAGGCTCACATTGGATAGTTTGATTTTCATCACTATAGAAGAGAAGTTTCTCAACACAGAAAACACCAAGAACAGAGAACACGCCAGGTCAAGTACAACGGTTCATGGAGCGTCTGATTAAGGCTTGAGCAGTTTTGAAGTGGTTAAGTGTTAAAATAATCGAGTACAAAGAATGAGAAGTATAAGTGAAATAAATTATTTCAGCCCCGATGGACCAACATAGGTTCCCGTATGCCAACACATGCAAGGAACTCTTCGTCAAATTGTTGGAGTATGAGGAAAGTCATCCAACTCAGTAAAACTATTTGATGATTCTTAGGGAATAGAGAGATGAAAGGGCCATGTGGAGATATTTTGTTTTACATAGCTTTCACTTGTGATAGATATTTTTAGTTAATGATTCATTATAAATAAGAGGATTGAATTTTTAGCAAAGGTCGATGGTTTTGGAAAAGACCCTCATTTTTGGAAGTGTAAGGAACTATTTTTGAAATACCTTAATTGAGAAGTCTTGTGTAAAACCGGAGACAAATTTATGTTTTTCATCTAAGGCATTGTGTGATTGGATTGGGGAGGAATTACTTCCAACTTTATTTCATTAATGGATGCTGTAACGAGTAAGAGTTTTTGAATCTATTGATAAGTTATCTGTTTCAATATTTTTCTTAAGTCTTGTCTCTAATGATGAAAGAAAATCGTTGTGTTAACGTGTGATTAATGCTAGAGCTAAGGAAAGAATTTTCCTTGCCATCATTTTATTGCATGCACGTTTTCTTTCGATAATTGTATCTCAGACAATAATTGAAATACCAACAAGTTAATGTATAAGTTCTAGGCTTATCACATGTGTGAATATATTTTTCTGCATTCTTGAGCACACGGGTTATCCCAAGCTCAGTGATTCAGAAACATCACCAGGAAAGTATGGGTGTAGGACAACTAAGCACCTAGCATGGATTTTGAAGTTAATTTTAAATTTTAAAGAAGGAATATCACACAATATTTTGAAAGGGTTGTAATTAGAGAACATATTTAATGTTTTGGAGTTGGATGATCGCATAAGATCATTGGAGAATGTATTTTTATTTAATGAAGTTGTGTGCAGTACAGATTCGTCGTGTTCAATCTTATTTGTCTGTCACAAATATTTATTGTAATAAATCCTAAGTAGTTGAAAGATTTTAATTCGATAGGATAGCTCTAGAGTAGTTGGAGCGAAAATCTCGTAGAGCCCCTCTTGTATAAAGATTAGTATTGTTTCCTAGAAGAGGTTGTTGGTATTCTAGGATTTGAGAGGCTGTTGAATCTATTTTATATGTTGTGAAAGTTTTTGAATCATATTAGAGTGTATGAACACATGTATACTTCAGTTGAATCAATATAACAAAGGGTCATTGTCCAAATGCCTGGTGTTGTTGTGTCTATCCAAGTGAATGAACGATAGACTTTATGTTTATTAACAATTCTCTGTTATTTCTTGTTCTTGTGTTTATGAATGCATTTATATGGTTGAATTTATGAATCTATGAAGATCTAAATAAGTTTCAATTGTTTCTCTTCTACGAGCAAGTGAAAGTGTGCATAGTGTCTGCAAGGAGTGCATTGACAGAGTCTATTTCGACTCATAAGCTCATAAGAGATAGAGTGAAACTTATGTGAGTGAAGAGTGCATAGAGTCCACAAGGTGTGTGTGACAGAGTCCTCTTTGACTCAGAAAGTTTAGTAGAGATAGTTGAGAGTGCATATTGTTCGCAAGGAGTGAGCGACATAGACCTTTAACTCAAAAGTTAAGGAGGAGTTGTGAAATTCATCCATAGAGAAGCTAAATCATTGAGGAGGACCTCTAGAAAAGCATGAATAAACTAAATTTTGACTAGGTGTCAAAGAGATCCCTCTAAGGGGGAAAAAGTTTGAGAAAGAACAAGCTCAGGAGGAAAAGCGGTGAGAAATATTCAAAGGGAGGAATCCTTTATGGTTTCCCAACATTAATGAGCAAGATCTGTCCAGGAGGGATTGAGATCATTATAGACAGTTAGATCTGGGGAAGGTTACACAAAGTTTAGACATGAAGATATATTAACCATTGGTTGTAAGGAGGACACATGGCAGCAGATTAGAAAATTTGGGAGATAGAGATCCGAAGAAGTTGAGTGCGGGGTAGGAGAAATATTTGCGAAGTTGTGAAACTCGAAGTACAGTTGGATCGTCATATCCATGGAGACATGTAACAGAGATCCATGAATTCGAGGAAAGTGTTTTGAAAAGAAACAAAGGTGGAGGTTGCAATATCACTGAATCCCAAAGTTGCAGAGGGGTTGGTCGAGGTTATAGCACGTGGTCACATAGGATAAAGAGCCTAGCATGGGGCTAGCACTCATAAGTTTGGTGTTGCCAAAAGCGCCAGAGAGGAGGGTTGCAAGTAACTTGAACCTTCAGGTAACATCAAAGGGACCTGTGTGTATTAATTGTTTAGTGTTTGTTGAAGGCCCAAACAACCAATTTGGTTCAAGGAGTTTGAAGATATAATACCAGGAGGTCACAGAATCCCTAGGAGGGAAGGGGGGATGCATCAAAAGTGGTATCCGAGCTTGAATTTGTTTTCAGGTGAAGGAGAGAGGAGACAAGGAAGTAGGTTGATATCATCAAGTGGTATCAGGTATATCAACAGAATGGCTCCTAGGAGACATGCGGAGCCACCTGTAGCAAATAAAGGTATGGAAAGGGAGATGAGAGAACTATGAGCAAGATTGGATTCCATGGAAACAACACAAATGAGATAACCTGATGTTGGAGATGTCAGTGATGCAGAGAATGAAGAAGTGGAAGGTGAAGAAGTTGTAGCAGAGGAAGTTGTGGAAGAACGCTTACTGAAAGAGGTCGTCAAGTTGGGAGCTAGAGAAAATATAGACATCCCAATGTATGAATTTAATTTAGACGTCGAAGAATTTCTTGATTGGATATGAGCAATGGACAAGTATTTCGACTATAAAGATGTCTATGAGGTAAAAAAGGTGAAATATGCTATCAATGGGTTAAAATAACATGAAACACTATGGTGGGATGAACTGCAGGTTGACAGAAGGAGAAAAGGAAAACAAAATATTAAGAGCTGGGATAGAATGGTAGCCAAGCTAAAGGATAAATTCATACCCAAGGACTATCAGATAAATCTATGTAGGAGATTGCAGAACCTGAGACAGAAGGGAATGGCAGTCAAAGAGTACACAAAGGATTTCTATAGACTTAACACCATATGTGGACCAAGAGAGAGAGATGAAGAGAAATTTTCCATGTATATCAACGATGTGAGATATGAAATAGAGGATGAAATCACCATGATGACAGTAAGGATAGTGGAGGATTCTTATCAGATTGCCCTAAAAGAAGAATAAAAGCTTGCCCAAAAGGATATTCAACAAAGCATAGGTAGAGGTTTGAACAAAGGCAATGGAATTGTCCATGACAAGGAACAGAAGCCCAAAGGTGAGACTAAGAAACCACATAGTCACTCTGAAAGAGGAGGAAGTTATCGAGGGAGACAAAGTGGTGGTAGAAACTCTTTTCCTATAGGAAGAGGCAGAGGTGAAGAAGTAAGGTGTTATGCATGTGGAAAGACATGCCACATGTCTCGGGAATTCCCCGAGAGAAAGAAAGAAACAAGGAGGTGAAGCTTGCATTTTGGAAGCACAGAAGTGAGATGTTGAAGAAGAAGGTGCAAAATATGGGAGGTATTTGATGATTAAGAAGGTTCTCTTAAAGCCAGAGCTAGAGGTTGAAAAGTCGGTGCAGAGGAACAATTTGTTTAGGAAAACTTGCAAGACTAAAGATAGAGTATGCAAGGTGATAATTGACAGTGGGAGCACTGATAACTTAGTATCCACAGATATGGAGACAACTACACATCTGAGTCTATATAAAGTCTCATGGCTGCACAGAGGTCATCAGGTAACGGTAACTAAAAAATGCCACGTTGAATTTAAAATAGGAGGGTATAGAGATGAGATTTTGTGTGATGTGATTCCCATTGATGTATGTCATGTTTTGTTGGGAATAACATGGAAGTATGACATGAATGTCATTCATGATGGGAGAAAGAATACTTATACTTTAGAGAAAAATGGTAGGACACACATGTTGCTACCAATTGAGGAGAAGAAAGTGAAGGAAGAAGCCAACATGAGCATACTTCTCATGAGTGGGAAGGAACTCCTGAGTGAAGTTAAGAAGGAACATGAGATGCAGTTTGATGTAGTGAGGAAACCAAGAGTTATCCTTACAAGTACTTATATGGAGGATCTTCCTGAAGAAGTTCAAGAACTGTTGGAGAATTTTGCCGACATAGTAGTGGATTAGTTCCCAAGCTCATTTCCACCTATTAGAAGTATCAACCATCAAGTTGACTTAATACCAAGAGCGCATTTTCTGAACAATGAAACATATAGTTTGACACCTCAAGATAATGAGGAGGTAAAGAGACAAGTCTAGGATTTGATGGATAAAGGTTTGGTCAGGGAAATCTTGAGTCCATGCGCAGTACCAACTATGTTGAGTCCGAAGAAGGATGGAGGATGGAGAATGTGTACATACTCAAGAGCCATAAACAAGATCACCATTAGGTACAAATTTCCATTTCCAAGAATGGATGACTTAATGAATTGTTTAAGTGGAGAGAACTATTTTTCAAAGATAGATTTGAAAAGTGAATATCACCAAATACGGATGAGAGAAGGTGATGAGTGGAAAACAACCTTCAAGACAAATGAGGGATTGTATGAATGGCTTGTTATGCTATTTGGTTTAGCAAATGCCCCGAGTACTTTTATGAGTTTGATGAATGAAGTGTTGATGGATTTTATTGGTAAGTTTGTGATTGTATATCTGGATGATACATTGGTCTTCAGTAGAACTAAAGAAGGGCATTTGAGGCACTTAAAGTTAGTAATGAGGAGGTTGCAACGAGAGAAGATGCTGATAAATTTGAAGAAATCCTCTTTTATGAAGACATAACTCATTTACTTAGGTTTTATGATCTCTTCGAATGAATTGAATATGGATCCCGAGAAGGTGAAAGAAATCAAAGAATGGTCGTCACCATGGAGTATATTTGAGGTAAGAATCTTCCATGGATTAGCGAGTTTCTATCGGAAGTTCATTAGAAATTTTAGTGATATCGGCAGACAAATGATGGATACGGTGAAGAAAAGACACAAGTATTTCAAATGGACAAAAGAGGCTGAGAAAATATTCAATATATTGAAGGAGAAAATAATAGAACAATCGATTCTGGTCTTGCCATATTTTGGGAATACATTTCACTAAGATGTGACGCGATTGGAGTTGCAATTGGAGCGGTATTGAGCCAAGATAATAGGCATGCTGCATATTTAAGTGAGAAGCTAAAAAATACTAAGATAAAGTAATCCACATATGATAAATAATTTGTCTCCATAATTCAAGCCTTGAAAAAATGAAAGCACTATCTTGTTCTGAAAGAGTTTGTTTTGTATAGCAATAATGAGCCTTTACAATTCATAACTAGACAGAAGAATTTAAACCACAGACATACTAAGTGGATAGAATATATGCAAAATTTCACTTTTGTCATTAAAAATATTTATGGTAATGCTAACAAGGTTGTTGATGCATTAAGAATGAGATGCCTAATTCTGTAGGAATTTCAAGTGAAAACCTTGGGGTTTCAACACCTTAAGGAAATGTGTTGTGATGATCCATATTTCAAAGAGACATATGAAGCATGTGAGAATATTGTGCTCAAAGACAAAATTCAGTGGATAGAGTACCTGATTCAATATGGGTTTTTGTTTAAAGGGTGCCAGTTCTGCATACCAAAGTGCCCGATGAGAGAGAATTTGCTGAAGGAAAATCATAGTGGATGTCTAGATGGACATTTCGGCCATGAAAAAATGTTTGAAAACTTGAGAAGTTCATACTATTGGCTAGGTATGAGGGAATAGGTGAAGAATTTTGTGAACATATATATGATTTTCCAGTATGCAAAGGGAAACAAATAGAATACTGGGTTGTATCAACCATTTCCTATTCTAGAGAGGCCTTGGTATGCAATAAGCATGGATATTGTGTTGGGATTTCCATGGACACAAAGAGGAAGTGATTCGATATTTGTGGTAGTTGATAGATCTTCAAAGATGGAACACTTTATCCCATTCCAGAAGACCAGTGATGCAACACATGTTGCTAATTTATTTTTCAAGATAGTTGTGAGACTTCATGGGTTTCCCAAGCGTATTGTCTCAAACAGAGATAAACAATTTGTTGGTAATTTCTGGAGAGCGTTATGGAAGAAGATGGGAACAAAACTATCATTTAGTTCTACATATAACCCTCAAACAAATGGATAGACTGAGGTGGTGAACTAAAGTTTAGGAGATTTGCTGAGAATTTTGGTCGTTGAACATCATAGTCAGTGGGATCAGATTCTAGCACAAGAAGATTTTTCATATTATGACTCAGTAAACAAAAGTACCAGAAAGAGTCCATTTCAGATAGTATATGGAATGAAGACAAGGGAAGTGTCATAATTAAGAGACTTGGACTAGAGTGAATTTAGAAGCGATGGAGTCGAAGACTTCGTTGCAAAAATGAAAGAGCTTCATAATCAGATCAAAGAGCAGTTGCAGAAGAGAAGCAGTGAATATAAATGTAGAGCTGATCAACATAGGAGGAAACTTCAATTTGAAGTGGGAGATCAAGTTCTAGCACATCTCAGGAAGGAAAGGTTCCCAAGAGGAACATATAACAAACTGAAACTGAATAAGATAGGACCGTGCAAGATCCTAAGAAAATTTGGTGAGAATGATTATGAGATAGAACTACCAGAAGATGTGGGTATATCACCCATATTCAACATTGTAGACCTGTATCCTTACATAGAAGATGGAACTAGAGGATCAAAACATCAAAAAGAAATTCAATGGGAAAAGTAGATGTCTATAGCAGAGAAGTTACAGATGGAGAAGGTCATAGATTAGAGGATTGGTAAGAATACCAGTTGGAAAAAATATTTTGAGTATTTGGTAAAATGGAAAGGATGCCCAATAGAATATTCCATTTGGGTAAACGAAGTGGATATACAGAGGCATGGAAGCTCAGTGTAGGAGCTCATGGACAAGAGTCCATGAATTTTTCAGCCAGAGGAGTATGATGTAGGAGAGTCTCCAGCAAAGCGTGGGTGGAGGACAACTAAGTGCCTAGCATGCATTTTGAAGTGAATTTTAAATTTTAAAGGTGTATCACACAATATTTTTAAAGGGTTTTAATTAAAGAAAATATTTAATGTTTTGGAGTTGGATGATCACATAAGATCATTGGAGAATGTACTTTTCTTTAATGAAGTTGCATGCAGTACAGATTTGATGTGTTTGATCTTATCTGTCTGTCACAAATATTTATTGTAATAAATCCTAAGTAGTTGAAATATTTTAATTTGATAGGATAACTCTAGAGTAGTTGGAGGGAAAAGATATAAGACACCCTCTTGTATAAAGCTTAGTATTGTTTCCTAGAAGAGGTTGTTGGCATTCTAGTTGTTGAGAGGATGTTGAATCTATTGTATATGTTGTAGAAGTTGTTGAAGCTTATTAGAGTGTATGAACACATGTATACTTCATTTGAATGAATATAATAGATGAGCATTTTCCAAATGTCTGGTGTTGTTGTGATTATTTGAATGAATGAATGGTAGGCTTTTTGTTTATTATAAATTCTCTGTTATTTCTCATTCTTGTGTTTATGAATGCATTTACATGGTTGAATGTATGAATCTATGAAGATTTAAATAAGTTTCAATTGTTTCTCTTATATGAGCAAGTGCAAAGTGTGCATAGTTTCTACAAGGAGTTCATTGACATAGTCGATTTCGAATTATAATCTCATAAGAGATAGCGTGAAACTTATGCATGCGAAGCGTGCATAGTGTCTGCAAGGTGTGTGTGACAGAGTCCATTTGACTCAAAAATTTCAGTAGATATAGTTGAGAGTGAATATTGTTTGCAAGGAGTGCATGACAGAGACCCTTGACTTAGAAGTTCAGGAAGAGTGGTGAAATTCGTCCACAGATAAGTTGAATCGTGGAGGAGGACCTATAGCAAAGCATGCACAGGATGAATTTTGACTAAGTGTCGAAGAGAGACCTATAAGGGGGAAAAAGTTTGAGAAAGAACAAGATTAGGAGGAAGAGCAGTGAGAAATCTTCAAAGGCAGGAGTCCTTTAAGGTTTCCCAACATTAATGAGATAGATCCATCCACGAGAGACCGAGATCATTCCAGACAGTCAGATTTGAGGAAGGTTACATGGAGGCTAGTCATGAATCGTTTCTGCACTTGAAAGTTTAGAGTGTTTAAAGTGTTTGAGAAGAGGGATTGCCAAAGTCACGAAGTCGTGAAGCGATCTTAACCATTGGTCGTAAGGAGGACACGTGGCAGTGGATTATAAAATACAAGAGATATATATTTGGAAAAGATGAGTGTGGAGTAGGAAAAGTATTCGTGAAGTCATGAAACCTGAAGTACAGTTGGACTGTTAGATCCAGGGAGACACGGGACATAGATCCACGAATTCAGGGAAAGTGTTTTGAAAATAAGCAAAGGTGGAGATTGCAATATCCCTGAAGCTCGAAGTTCTGAAAGGGTTGGCTAAGGTTATGGCCCACAACCACAGAAGAGAAAGAGCCTAGCACGAGGCTAGCACTTGTAACATTTGTGTTTCCAAAAGCGCCAGAGAGGAGGGTTGGAAGTAACTTGAACCTGCAGGTAAAATGAAAGGGACCTGTGTTTATTAATTGTTCAGGGTATTTTGAAGGCCCAAAGAACCAATTTAGTTCAAGGAGTTTGAAAATCCAAGACCGCAAGGTTGTAGAATCCCCAGGAGGGAAGGGGGGCTTCATCACTTAGCCTTATTCAGTAGTTAAGAACCCCCCTTTTACCAGTTGGTTTATACCAGCACACATGTTTTAATCAGATGTATCTAATAAAATAAAAGACAAAAAGAGAATGTTTAAACTGAAGGAGGAACTTTCATCAGAAGATATCTTGTCAATCAATACGTAAATACCATTGATAAATTGGTCGGATTGAAAGGTCTAGAGAACCATTCCACCATCAAATGTTGCAGAGTCTAATTGGGCCTCTGTGACGGGTTTGGTTCCTGCTGTTGATTTAAATGGGTTTAGGACCCCTCAACATGTGTGTGGCATGAAATCAAGCCCTTGAATCTAATACCCAAAACTCAAAAATATTATCCATAGAAATAATCAAAGCATCTTGTAACACATTGCCTGTTACATTTGCTTCTTTATTTTTCTCCTGTTGTCCATATCTTTTTTTCTTTGGAGCTTTGCAGTCTTTCTTCAGATGTCCTTTATTCCCACAATTCCAACACTCTATCTTTCCTAGTATGGATTTTGATCTGCCCTTCCTAGTATTCCCATGGTTCCATAATCCCTTTCCTCTATCCTTTTGTCTTCCCCTGTTCTCCATGTTTAACACATTACCTAATGTCTCACCTATGATTTTCATTTGGTTTTCCTAAATAAGGATAGCACCAATGACATAATCAAATTTTAGAGTGTTTGAAACAGAGATAGAGTTACTTACAACCATGACCAAACCATTCCATCTTTCTGGAAATGAGCACAAGTTTAGAAGATCCCTGACCTCATCATCAAAGTCCACTTTTACAAAACTTTGTTGATTAGTAACTGTATTAAATTCATTTAAATGATCTACAAGAGACCCACCTTTTGAGATATTCATATTAAATAATCACTTCATTAGAAATACCTTATTGGACGTCGAGGGTTTTTCAAATAGTTTATCCAATGCATCCATCAATTCCTTCATTGTGTTTTATTTTGAAATATTGAAATCCATTGACGTTGTCGGGATCATCAATATCGTTCCTAGTGCCTTTCTATAAATAATTTCCCATTCTTCATCCTTCATGGTCGTCGACTTATTTTCTATTCCACCCAATGGTAGGAATAGATCCTTACTATATAAATAATATTACATCTTCATATTCCATAACTGGTAGTTTTGGCCTTTAAATTTCTCGACCCTAAACTTTCCATCTTCTGCCATTGCTCCCACTCAAACCAGGAACCCTCTTTTCCTGCGAGTTACCTTTTCCTCTGATACTAGTTGTTAGAAACATAGGATCATGGAGAAATAAAATAAAACAAATGCATAAATAAAACAAAAAAGATACACTATACAATAGATACAATAAAATACCTAGTTCAACCAGTGTGGTCTACATCCACCAAAGAAATTGCCAGGTCCTTGCTTTTTTATTATCTAGAAAAATGAAGGGATATAACCTACAACATGCCCGCTATAACTTCCTCTTATTTCTCTCAAAGTATCCTCTTTTAGAATACAATAATTACACACTCATACACAAAAACAATAGAAATCCCTCCTAAAAGAGGGTTTCCTTCTACGGAAAAAAACAGTAACATAACTTCTACCATGAGATCTACGACCTTATAATGAATAGTCCATATTGACTACGAAATTATAATATACATTTACAAGGAAAATTTTCCTTCAGGGGCTTCACCCCTGAACCCCCACCAGGGAGATGAGCCCCCTAGAACTCACAGGGGTGAGTAAGCCTCACCTAAAAGCCCCCCATGTGAAGGGGTTTATAGTCTTCCTGGGTGTACATTCTTCATGGGGTATAAACATAATTGAAAACAAAAGATCTCTAAATTAGAAAGATAATCAGGCTCCACAACCAACACAAACTGTACCTAAAAGGGACTATGGCCAGTTGAGCTATGAAGGGATTTGTTGTAGTTATATTGAACATAGGGGAGAATATCATCCCATGCATGAATACGTTTGGAGTTGTACATGTGGAAGATATGCACAATCATTCTATTGATGACCTCTATTTGGCCATCAGTTTTGGGGTGGAAGGTAGTGGATTTGGTGAGCTTGGTGTCCAACAATGACGAGACATTGGACCAAACTATGCTTAGGAACCTCATGTCCAAATCTGATATGATGGTATGTGGTATCCCTAAGTGTGCCCACAATCATTCTAAGAATATATTGGTAGTGGTATCTGATGTGATATTATTATTACATACAGTTAGGATGGACATATTAGAAAACCGATCAACCACCCCAAAAACACAATCATTTCCCTACTTGGTTGAAGGAAGGATTGACATGTAGTCCATCGAGATGGAATCACATGGCATGTCAAGAGTAGGAAGAGAGGTGTAAATGCCTTGATTCTTAGTGGATAGTTTGGAAATGGTGCAAGAAGTGTAGGACATGACATACTTGTTTATGTCCTCGTGAAGTTTCGACCAACATAAATTCTTTTGTAGTACTGCTATGGTATTTTCCATGCCAAAATGTCTTTCCATCCGACTATAGTGATATTCCAAAATCAAATTCACATGCTCCCTTGAAGGAAAACATAGGTGGACCATATGGCATAACATTCTATCCTGAGGATGAAATTTACTGACAGTCGTACATGTGCCAGACATCTGGTAAGTGGTATCAAAGTCATGATATCTCTTATAAAGTTGGGGCCATTTAGATGCCTCATCACCATGGGAGTGGAGTACCGTGGTAAAGGATGTAACTGGAGGTCAACTGAGTAATTCAATGACATGATTGGTGCTCCTTGTCCTATATTTTATGTTGATATGGAACTGTTGCAATTATGTGGACCACTTTTGAGGGAAGTTGTTTTGCAATTTCCCTTGTGTCTGCATGAACTACAAAGGCTTGTGATTAGTGTGGATAATTTTTAACTTCCCAATATTATAGTGCTTCCATTGTCGAGAGGATTGTACAATGGAATACATTTATTTTTCATAGGTGGGGTAATTATGAACAACATATGATAGTTTCTCACTATGATATGCCATTGGATGACAGTGTTGAGTGAGAAATGGGCCCACGGCATAGTCTAAGGCATTGATATCAATCTCAAAAGGTTGTTGTAGATCAATTAAGGAGAGTGTTGGAGATGAGAATAAGCAATGTTTCATATCATTGAATCATTTTTGTTGTGACTTCCCCCACACGGAATTTTCCTTGCCACCACCCTTGGTCACTTAGTTGAGGGAACATGCAATATGGGAGAACTCGAACATGAACTTGCGATAGACATTGGCAAGTCCTAAGAAAATTCAAATCTCAGTTAGTGTGGTTGGGGTTGGTCGATCATGAATGACTTGGATCTTGGTTGGATCCACATGCACATCATGTTCATCAACAATGTAGCCTAGGTATTGGACCGTATTCATGCCAAAGGAGAATTTTTCCATGTTAGCATATAACTTGTGTTGTCACAAAGTGTGAAGGACCTTCTAAACATGTTTCAAGCATTCCACCCAATTCTTGTTGAATATGGGTATATCATCCAAATATACTACCACAAAATAAATGGTGAAAGGATGTAATATATAATCCATCAATCTCATGAAAATTGTTAGAGAATTTGTCAAACCAAATGGCATGACTAGCCATTCGAAAAGACCTTATTTGGACTTGAAAGTAGTCTTCCATACATCAGTTTGTTCTATTGGGACCTGGTGTTATCCATACTTCAGGTCAATCTTATTGAAAAACTTGGCTCCCTTGAGTTGGTTAAGAAGGTCGTGAATTAGGGGAATTGGGTACTGGTTCCTGAATGTGATTTTGTTTAGGGAACTGTAATCAATGCAGAGTCACAAAGTACCATCTTTCTTCTACATGAGTACGATTGGGCTCCAAAAAGATGAGGAGTTAGGTTAGGTGTGCCAATTTTGAAGCAACTCTTGGATTTGTTGCTTGATTTCCTCATTTTCCATCAAAGAGCAGTGATAGAATGATTGATTATGTAGAGGTGCACTGAGGGTTAGATCGATTGAATGCTTGACCTAACAGTGAATCAATACCCTGGTGGGTGAGGAGAATATGTGTTTGTATTCTTCCACGATCTTATCCACCCACCCCTGTTGCATGGAGAGACCTTGTTTAGAGGCCATGGATGTGGTTGTGACCTTATGTTTTCTTTGAGAGAGAATCATGAAGAAGAAGAATTTCTTAGTCTAGGAAATGACCTTCTCACATTGTTTAGTATAGATCAAAGAAATGGTAGTACGCAGAGTTTCCCCTAGTATATTGTACATTTGTCTACCTAAAGTGATACAACACTACGAGGTATAGACTCATATACAACATGTCATTTACAAAAGTATGAATTGCATAAAAGAAAATCACAAAATTCAAGGGGGGAAATATCACAAAATACCTCATTCTTGAAGGGCTTAATGCCAAAGGGAAGATGCCAATGTTGGACAATGCAGAGATATATGCCTTAGAAGAGAAACCCAATGGCGTAGGGATGCAGGTGTGGTGTCATTGGTAGGTTCAGCCTCTTGTCGACCTATGTTGAGATCATTTTTTTTTGAATTATTTTATCGACAATAAAATCCAGTGAAGCACCCTTCACCCACATCTATGAGTGAAAAATGAGTTCACCTTCCTCTAGTTCTTCTGGTTCTCTTAGTTAGACCTTGGTGGTAGAGACAATGGAACTAGGTTCTGCATCAATGATCTTCTTCCGCTTTTCTAGGTTTGATTCAAAGTAGGAACCTGCCTTAGATTCCAACGCTTTGATCTCATCCAACAACGATTACGTCGAGCATCATTCATTAATGTTATGCTAGGGGATTTTATGGAATTCACACCACTTCCCAATCTCTTTATTCATATTCTCATTACCCTTCTTTGTTTGTGGCTTAGACTGGTTGTCCTGAGGGGGTCCATCCTTTTTCTATCCTTTGTTTTGTGGGTTGCGGCAACCTTTTCCCTGCTTTTGTTGTGAGTAATTTGCAAATCTAAACTCCCACTTCTTTTGTTTAAATGTTTGCTCAATTTTGACAACATATTGATAAGTTGGTCCAAGTGACAAGATGTCGATAAACTCCATTTTTTTTTGGTTGTATCTATGCAAAAAGTCACGGTACCTAAGCACCAAATTTCATTCGGAGTATTTGATACCAATATTGGTGCCCAAGGTATGTAAGATATTTTTGAAATATGGTATTGTCTGGTCCCTTTCCTATCGAAGTGTGTTCCATATCATATACCCTTCATTGTATCTTCCAACATGGTTGTATTGTTCCTTAATAACATTCCTGAAATAATCCCAAGTAGGTGTGAATGGAAATATTGCATATTCCTCATTGGCCTTTTTCTCATAGTAAGTCTCCCAAAAATCCTTGACATGGGGAACAACCTTAAATAATGCAAAGGTAATATTTTCTTTATCGGAAAAATTATGGATTGAAAATACCCTTCTATAAGATTCAACCATTTATCTAAAATATCTACATCTATGTGGTCTTCAAATAAGAGTGTATCAAAATTGAATTGTACCTTGAAGGGGGGGGTGCCTCCAAAGTGGCTTCTTGATGAAGATGTATCACCCATTGGCAGTCGTCAAAGGATATGTGCATTGCTATCCATTATCTCGTTCCTTTTTCGCACGAGGGATTCCTCGAGCAACAATTTAAAATCATATCCTACTCTAGTGTCTCTCTTTTCTTTTGCCATGGGAGGGCTTTTTGATTGGCGAGGATGATATTGCAAAGGATATACTACTTCAAGTCCCAACTCCTTGTACCTTGACCTCATTGGGGACATGCACAAAGATACAAATAAAGAGAAGACCACTATGATAACACTAATCCATATTTATAAATGGAAAAAAATGAGACACATATGTATCGCAAAGAAACACACATAGATACAATAAAAATTGACTTATATTAATAAAGAGAACCTACTGAAACTGTAAAAATGTAGAATGAAACAAACTTGCTTGAATGGTGGCAACTTATCTTTTAGAACAGATGTGACAACTATGCTCATTCACAAGAAGATGAGTGCAATGAAGCTCCAAAGGAATTTTTAACGTAAAAAATAAATGATAAAACACTAAACATCCGAAACCATAACCTCAAGAGATGAAACGCAAAAAGGTTTGTGGGCCTTGATGGGATAGTTTATATGTCAACTTCTTGAGGGTGGAATTGTTGCATACGATCTCTATCTGGGGTGCTTGATACACCATTAGAAAGGTATATTTTAGGATTACTTATTCTGCTCGGCCGAGCATCTGCCTATATATAGATGTTAGGCGTTGTTGATCCCAAAAAATGTCATTTATGACCTCAAAACGGCCCATGAAGTTTGGGACCCGAAAAACAATAAAATGAAAACTACTCTTTAAGCCACTGGAATAGGTGGGTGGCCACTGATATCCCCCTAGATCAATGAGCATGGTACAATTCCCTTCCTGATGCTTTCATTGATGGATGAGATTCCTTCCAATAGAAATTAATTGAGACATGGGAAAATACACAGGACATTTTCTTCTGATGCACAACTTTTTCATTTATTAAAAAGCATGAAATTGTGTTCCAATTTTACAGGCATTTTTCCAAATTTTACAATTGAATTCCTAACATATTAAGGCCTAACAAAGTTGTTTCTTTGATTTATTATCTTGAGGAATTCGATGTTATTTTTGGTGTTTTTATTAGGAATGAAGGCCCTCAAAATATGGAGGAAGTGCAAGCTATCACTATCAAGTTAGAAAGAAATTACCTTGAAGCCTACGAATGCCCTCTAGTCCATGTCCCAAAACAACTAGTGAAGGTAACTCCACTTGATGATATTCAACCATTTGTTGTTACAGAAGTGCAATAAGTCTACGTTATTGAAGATGAACCACAACTTCCATCATGTCAAGATCCTAGAGATAAGAAGGATTATCATAGCTCATGTTTAGATGATCGAGAACCAATAGTTGCACCATTTGAGTCACATGTAGAGTTCCATAAAGATTAATATGAATATGTGAATACTCAAGAGTGTTTGGTCGTTTCTTCCATTAGGAATGATGAAAACTTTCAAGAGGAGGAACCATAGGTTAATCAAGTATAAATAAGTCAACAAGAGAATTCATCCTTTCCTATCATAGTAGTGGTTCGGGAACACATTTATCAATACTATTACAATAGGAGGAGCCACTTTTGGTTCAACAGAGGATGATGTCCCTTATACTTTGGCTATGATTTCGCATCGTAAGGTTGTTTTTCAAGGTCTTTAGATTCATCGATTCTTGAATATCAAGATTCATCATGACCCATTTGAGCTCTGGATGATGGAGGTATTTCAGCAGGTAGTTTCCAAGGGTTTTGGCTCTCATGCATTCACACTTATTATTGTTCAAATACCAAATTCTAATTCCCAACTAGTAGTCCCCAATCAAATAGCATCCCTTAGTTATGCCTTCACCAAAAAGTACATCAAGGCATCTTTGGGTCAAATGGGATTTCACGATTGGTCCCCTTGGAAGGTTGAAGTTGTTGACCTCTCTTGTTGGAGTGATCATTCAGTTGCATGGTTACATTGGTCCTTTGAGTATGATGACTTAATCATGGAAACTTTGAGGTAAAAAAGAATGGGTCTAGGGTAGTTCCTTTTTTCCTTCCACATTGTCATTTAAGTCTTTCTTTATTGCTGAGTTTTGCAGAATTTAGGACAAAAATCTACATTTTCCTTGTAGTGTCTTTTCCATTTAGTAATTTGTTTCAATCTTTGCATTAGTGTCGCTGATTTTTTTTGACTTATATCATCATGTGGTTGTGTCTTATGTGTATTTCCTTTCTTGAATAAATAGTTGTACACAACTCTTATTCTTGCAACAAAATATGAATGTCTATCTATCGTATGGTGACCCTTTGCTCCTATCATTAGAGTGAGTCTAGATGGGGGTCCCATTTTTCATTGTTCTTGAATCATTGAGCATTTAGGATGGGTAGTTGAGGAAACATAGGAGTGTATTGATTCATATTATGTCTTGTGTCCTCATCTCTTATCATTGAGTCTTCTTCTTTGAGTCAATTATCCCCCCGTCCAACATAGGGATATGGTACCTGGTCCTTTCATCTTGTTCTTCTTGAGTTATCACTTCACACTAAGGGAAGAGATAAATCATTGTTATTATATTTAGTAGGTCATATTGTATTAACTTTGACACATTATCTACAAATGACCCAAAAGTAGAGCACCGTGGTAGTCGTTAGCCTCATTGGCAGTTATTTTTCATTCGATGAGGTTGAGTATCATTGGGCCATGATTGGATTATCCTTGTCATTATTGGACTTCATGAAATCTTTCACAGTGATAGGTTGTGCTTGTACCTTAGGACCCATTTTCATTATTGGTGGTGTTAGTTTGCACTTAACAGGTGTTTTTAATATTGACACTTGATTAAGTGACTCTCTCCCTTGTGTTAACATCAACACATTTACCGTGGGGAGGAGTGTACATATGGGGTGGTAGTAGGTAGCGGATTTGGATGAGACTCCTTGGGTTTTAGTTTTAAGTGCAAGGTTTGTATACTTTGACTCCATGGCCCATTGGACATGATTTGGTATTACACGTCTGCTTACACATTTTTCTTAATCAAATTACAGGGCTTTCTTTCCTTCCACACATTTACAGGGGTACATTTTGGTACATATCTTTTCAGAGCATCATTGGTAGATATTATAGAGTTCTCACATAGCATCATTTTCATCTTTACAAACATGGAGATTCATATGATTCTCAACATCACACAAGGGGATCCCATCCCCTTGAGTCGCTATTGTTAACCCCTAGATTTCCACCCTTCAAACTCTTGAGGGTTAAGAGAAAAAATGCATTATTTTGGCTAGAATTCTGATATTCTTCTAGATTTTAGTACTTGTGGTTACCATAGGTTAGTTCCCATTAGAGACAAGTATATGATCGGTTCATGGTTTTTTAGTTCATAGTTAGAGTTAGAATGTGTTCCTTTTCATTTTGAGAGAGATGTCTACATACAACAAGTGTTACTACTTTTTAGGAGACATGGTTTGAGTGAATCTTTGGATAGTTTGGATCAGTTCTAAGCATACAACGATGGTCCTTGCATGATTCTAGGCCCAATAACACTTTTCTGGGAGACATGCAAGATATTTATTTTTTTAGCATTTTAAGCTTAAGGGCCCATATTCATATTCATAGCACATATTGTGGATCCTTGAGACCTTTTGACTCTTTCGGACCTTTTCCTTGATTATTTGTCACACATTTCAATTTCTAGTAGGTTGAGAACCAGGGCTTGCATCTTGATTTTGATTGTGGATTAAGATTCCCTACAATATATATAATCTAATGAGTATAATGTCATGGACATGCAGATAGCTTTGTATTTTTAGAAGTAGTCATTATCTTCATAAGAGACAAGTGGCAGGCTCAAATTTCGACGTTTAGAAGAGTTTCAATGCGAATGTAGAATCTACGTGGCATTATTTGAACAAGGGCACATTTTCCAAGCATGTGCATTAAATGAAGATTTAATTAAGATAAAGAGGTGACACTTGTATGAGATGTAATTTCCTGGAAGAAAGTTTTTCCAAACTAGGCTAATTTTTCTTAGTAACCTTTCCTCATTCACCTTTATCCTAAACCCACTACCCTTAAACTCTACCCCCATTCACCTTTCTCACATATACATGTCAATTTAATTACTTTGTTAAATTGAAGTGTCCATTTTCAAATTTAATTGATTAATTAAAGCCTAACCCTCTTAACCCTTTCTCTTTATACCTACCCACTAAATCAACCTATACATGTCATTTATCCTAACTACACTACGTATTCATATGTCACCCATGTATGCATTCTTACTTTTGGGTCCCCCTTTATTATATTAATCAATTAAAAGAGTTTGTCCCCTTTTTTGTTAATTAATTATTAAATTATGTCCCCTTTATTAATTTATGTCCCCCTTTATATATGTACCTCCTCTTTTTAATTAACCCATGTGATTTCTTTATTTGATAAAATCATGGCATATATTATTTTAAACCATACGACATACCTCCACTTGTTATCACTCACACCATGTCACCATCTCCCTCACACATTGGTCCACTCTACTCTCCCTCGTGTATATCCTTTTCCCTACTTGTCTTCTCACTTTCCTAGCTCCCTCACCTTAGGTGGGCCTATAGAAAATGTTTCTCCAACAATTATTGCCTACATGCAAGATCATTTTGCGCTATGTATAAAATAAACCAAAAAACATATTTGGAATTGTATTCGAACCACCTTTTTTCTCGATCGATATTATCTTGCTCCTATGATCAATATGGACAAATTACTATGAGAGAAAAAATCATGACACAATAATCACATGTTGTTGGGCCCGAGATATGATCACTTTTATGATGTTTATTATACACTTTTGCCGCATGTACATATGTGTTTTTCATATTTTAAAGGAGCTTTTTGAAGAATTTCATGATAAAATGGTATGATCGACATAAGGTACGTATAATTCATGTTTAATGATTGTATCAAGTATAATTCATCATGTTTTATGATTTCCAAGAGCTAATTCACATTTTTTTGGTGTTACAAGGAAAACACGCACTACGTTTCTAGTTCCAACACTTGATCTGGCACTCATTCAGGCACTCGTTCTGGCACTCGACCCGACACTCTGTCCAGCATTGTGTATTGCACAAAAATGAAAGGTGACTTGGCGGTTAACGTATCGGCGGCCAGTGACGGGAAAACCAAGCACATGGGTTTTGTTTATCCTTGCCCCCTCCATCTACTGAGCTCCCAACAACAACTCAGTTTTAGTTGTTCAAGAGGGCGATTATTGGCTCACTCGGTTTTATCAATTACTGCATCATTTATTGTAATTTACCGAATTTAGAAGTGGTTTGACCCTCCTGTGGTCGACCACTTGGTATGTAAGATTATAAATATCACTAGGATGGTCAGAAGATTGTTAACCAAGTAGAAGAACCAGTGTATTGGAGACATACTCGTTTTTCTCTATTTTGAGATTTTGCATTGCCAAAATTATGCCAAAACTGTGTTTTCAAGTTTTAATGGTGAATTCATCTTGTTAAGCTCATGGTGTGCTTCTAGGGAGTGACCATGACTTGTTGGGGGGGGCACCAGCAGTCTGGTAACTATCTTCATGTTTGTTTATGCATTTCCTAATTTAATTGTTCTCTTTTATTTTCTGTACATGCATATTTTTATTGTGTTAACTAGTTTGTTGTAGCTTAATTGTTTTGACTCTTTTTTGTAGGTTAGGATGATGAGATGTGTTAACATGCATTGATTTTGTAGATTAGGAACAAACTTGCAAGTCTCTATACTAACCCCATGTGCATTTAGATGTTAGATTATGCTTGATTTATGATTTTATAGTCTAGTTTAAAGCAAAGTTTAATTAGAATAGAACAGAGTTTGATTTGGGTTTTCTTTGGCAAGGATTGATGGATGGAGAGTTAATTCTAGTTTTTTATTATATCTTGTTTACTTCAGTTTTATATAGATCTCATTTAATTAGTTGTTGGTTAATGTAGATTGTTAACTTACTTTTTAATATCATAGTTTGATTATGTTTTTAATTATTTCCTTATTCCAGTTTGAATGGTTAGAATAGACATAGTATAATTTTGTTTTACGCAATTTCCTTTCCTAGAATTAAAATTCAATGATATTTCTTAGTTAATGGTTGAATCTAGTTTTGCTTACATAGTGTAGAAGTATAATGATGATCTTGTTATGTTGTTGATGGTTTATACATGAATATACAAGGTATTTAACATTATTTTTATCATGGCTAAACTCTCATTGGAATGTTTAATCCATACCTTTCACTTTTCCATTGAGATTAGTGTTGAGCTCATACCACTTGAACTGTCCTTTGTTGTCAAATGCCATCGAGATATCATCCAACATCAAAGACATTCACACAACTACCAACATTATATTTGAATTGTCATAGGTTAAAAGAGATAGTTTTCCTTCTTTAATAGATATAGTTTCTTGCTTTCATAGCTTAGGAAATAGTTTTATTGTTGTTGTAGGATAGATAGACTCTGCTTTGATAGATTAGATAGTAGTTCGCTTATTATAGATTAAGCATTACTTGGTAGTTCTTATTGCTTTCAATAAAATAGATGTCCTTTCATGCATTAGAAATAGTTTTGCATTGAGCATTTATTCCAGTTCCCTCTTAGATTTCCTTTCATGCATTAGAAATAATTTTTCATTAAGCATTTAGTCCACTTGCCTCTTAGGCTAGATAGTTGTTCAATGAGAAGTTTTACTTTGATTTCTTGCAGTAGTTAGTTGCCTTTGCTTACTTGTCTTTTGCTTCAGTAGGTTAGTTAGGTGCATTTGCTTACTTGTCTTTTTCTTTAGTAGGTTAGTTAGGTGTCTTTGCTTGCGTGTCTATTTTCTTTAATAGGTTAGATAGGTTTCTTTGCTTGTTTATTTTTTTTTTCATAGGGTAGTTGCTCATTGAATATAGGTTGGCAAGTTAAAATAGTTTTATTTTTTCATTTGCTTATTGATATGCTTAGATAGTTTTGTATTGCTTATTGTTGAACTAGTTTGCTATACATAGGGGTTTACTTGCTTTATTAGGAACTATCCATTGATCCTTGGCCCAAAACTACTTAGGTTACCTAGTTTCAACTTGCTTAGTAGGGTTTTCTCATTAGATACTTTTTCTTGAGTAGATTAGCCTTATATAGCTACGTTCATTAGTTAGACTAAACTCCTACCAACCCTTATACCTTTGGCATATATTTTTCTACAAATCTAAGTTTACTTACCTCGGGTTGACAATTTAATTTAGGGTTTTTACTGTGTTTTTAGTGCATATAGAACACCCATCATTTTTGGCGTCGTTGTCGGGGAGTTGTCTCAAGGTAAGAAGTTATTAGGAATTATATCATTTATAGACCTTAGCATTAGTTTGGTGGCAGGAGAACTTTAATATTAGAGGTAAGAACCTATGCATCTGCTATAGTAGGTTCCCCCAAACCCAATGGTAGTTTTTCTTTTTGTTTCTATTTTTCATGAGTAGACCTAGGAATCAAATGGTAGATTTTTCTTTTTGTTTTTTCTTTATTTCTTGAATAGGCCTAGAGACCCACAAGCTAGATACATTAAATCAAAATCAGACCTTTCAACCAAGGTTCCTTCCGATCTCTTTGGGGGAAGGAGCATTCCACTTATAAAATCCACAAATCGGTACCGAAAAACAGGAGTTAGCTCAACTCAAAGAGATAAAATAGTCTCTGAAGAGACTAATACAGGGAGAACTATAGAACAAAAAATTAAAGAATCAATAATATTAGGATAAGATTCAAGACCACTCAAGTCTTCCACAGAACCAAAAAATACAACCTTTGCTTTTACACAACCACCAGGGGACCTTAATTTTAAGGACATCATAGACCCTGAACAGGTGAATATTTTGTTTGGTAGTTCAACCAATGTAATCATCTCTCAAATTGACACAGAAACTTTGGCACAAATAGTCTCAACCAGCTCGAGTAGATTCCCAGATATCCAATCCATAGGAAGACCTTTCCATCAAAGGGAAACCTTGTTTTCTTCAAAATTAAAACCACCTAGGTATTCTCTTTTTGGGAACCAAGACAATATGGATGATCAGGAGGACCATAGCAATGTAAGACATGGAGAGGAAGAAGAAACTAGAAACCAAACCAAAACTACCTTCGGGTTTCCAATTTTAGACAACACTCTGAATGTCAACATGAAGAATATTCCTCTCTCAACATTGCCTACCTTTTATGGTAAAAACAGTGAAGATACAGGCACCTTCCTATTTGAATTTGACATCTTGTGTAGGAGCTACAACTATGTACAAGATTCCCAGAAATTAAAACTCTTTCCTGCCACCCTCAAAGACTCTGCACTAAGATGGTTCATGGGGTTGGGAGAATCTAGTATTAGGTCTTGGGAAGCCATGAAAGACATATTTCTCAAGAAGTACCAAGACTACTGCAAGACCAAAGAGTGTCATAATGACATTTTTAAAATCCAACAATTATAAGACAAGACCCTCGAAGATTATATGGAAAGATTTGGTTATATCTCCAAAAAGTCAAAATACCATGACCTCCCAAAGGATGCAATTAGGGCTCTTTTACTTAAGGTAATTTCAGAAGAATATTTAGAGATGCTTAACTTGATGGCATCAGGTGACATCTCTCATAAACCGTTTGCTGAAATATGTGAAATGTGTAAAAATTACTCAAGGAGTAGATCCAAAACAAGAAAATAATGTCTGGGACCCTTATAATAGAAAATTAAAACTAGTTAGTTCAGGTGCTATTATGAGAGTAGAGATAGGGAACCTTTTAGAAAAATTTAAGACTGACATCTTAAGCACAATAGGTTCCCAGTTGGACACCCTTAAAATAAAAAAAGAAATAGGAGGAGGAAAATGCAGCAATGAGCATATATTGCCCAAGATGCAGGAGGAAGCATTTCTCAAGGGAGTGCCCATTAGATCACATTTTATTTTGTGGCTTCTATATAGAAGACCATGTGACTGAAAAATGTCCATCATTGCCTGATTTATTAGCCATATATAGGAGTTCAGATCCTGGAGAATTATCTTATGCACCTAGGACTCCATGGAAGCCTAAGAATCAACCCACATACCCGGATCTACAGTCTCAATTCCCACCCTATTATCAACAACAATAATGGAACTTACCAGGTCGGAAAAACTGGTCTAGTCAGTACCAACATCCTTGGATTCAAGGATGGAGGGGAGGACACAACCAAGGAAACCCTTAAGCTCCACCTATCCCTATGTCCAACCATGCTTATCCTCAGTTCTCATCGAACACTCCACAAATTTTTCCAGGTTTTGTTCCACTACCTTTACCTCCTATCCCACAAAAACAATCACTACAATATCAAAATGCAAGCTCCCCAAGACCGACACTATTACCAATAGAGACAATGCTAAACACCAATAATAATCCCCCTCAACCTCTTAACAATGTTGAGATGTAGGCCTTCCCAACATATGTTATTACTCATGTTCATTATCGGAAATTCAACTAAGATCAGGAAAATTTCTGGAGAGGCAGAGAGCCTCATTATTCATCTAGGAAGAAGAAGAAGAAGAAATCACCAAACAACCCACATATGACACTAGGTGGGAAGATGTTATTATCCTGAAGAATCAAGAACCCAAGCTTCCCCAAAATGAACATTTACAAATTACGAAGGTCCCTCCTTATCTAGACCAATTGGTAATCGATAAACCTACAACCCGACCAGAATTTGACATTTTGAATGATTTGAAAAATATTTGTGTCAAGATTCCCCTACTTCAATCCATTAAATACATTCCAATCTATAGTAAGGTAGTCAAATAATTGTGTATTAAGAATATAGGTAGGAAGCAAAAGGACCCTCCTACAATACATTTGGTAGGAGGACTTTCCGAGTACATATCAGAGCATCCAAAGCTAGAAAAATATGGGAATCTAGGAAACCCAGTAGTGTTCATAACCATTAATGAGGTCGCCGTTGGAAACACTCTCATAGACCTAGGGGTATCCATCAATGTTATGACCGCTACTACCTTGGAACAATTACAGGTACAACCTCTTCTTCGGCCTACCCAACCATTTTGGAATTAGAGAATAAGACTAGGGTTATACCTGGAGGGATTTTAGATGATGTCATGTTTACTTTATCCTCATGGGAGTACCCCATATATATTCTTGTCATTCATTCAAATGATCCTGCCAGAGGCCATCCCGTTATTTTAGGAAGACCTTGGCTAGACACAACCAATGCATTTATTGGCTATAGAGAAGGAGAAATGACCATATCAAATGGTCTCTCTATCCAGAAGCTCACCATTTACCCTCCAAATCAACCTATAATGGAGAATCTATGGTGGCCTGAATGTCCATATAAGAATGAAGACTAGGAAGAACCTATATTGCCTAGTGACCATGCAAGGGCACTTTAGGAGCATATGCCAGAAAATGTGCTAAACTAGTTCATTTCTTCTATCACATGTGTGGATTTTCCAAAGTCTTTTCCCCAATTTGAGTACATGTTTGGGGAAGAATTTCAAGAACAATTGGATCCATCCGTTTTTTCTTTGACATATTTTATTTTTGAGATAGATGAGTCTACCATGTCTTATATTATGCCCTATGAGATTAGTACAGGGAAATTTTTACATATAAACTCCGGGCTAGATACATACCAACATAAACAGTTAGTAGATATCCTTAAAGAACAATCAGGAGAATTTTCCTGGGAATACACTGACATGAAGGGTATACACCATGACACATTCATCCATCATATATATACCCAAAGGGATGTAACACATGTTAGGCAACCCCAGAAAAGGATGAACCCATCACTCAAAGACATAGTCAAGGAGGAGAGTCAAAAGTTGCTAAATGTCAGATTTTTCTATCCCATCTCTGATAGTAAGTGGGTATCCCCGCTTGTAGTGGTTCCAAAGAAAGTGACCAAGAAATGGAGAATTTGTGTTGATTTTCGGGAACTCAACAAGGCCACTCTCAATGACTACTTTCCTCTCCCTTTCATTGACCAAGTTATAGATACCTTGTCTGGAAAGAAGTATTTCTCCTTTCTATATGGTTATAGTGGGTACAATCAGATTCTTATAGAACCCGAGGACCAGGACAAGACTACCTTTACTTGTCCTTGGGGCACCTATACCTATAGGGTCTTACCATTTGGATTATGTAATGCTCCTACCACATTTCAACGAGGAGTACTAAGCATATTTGTCGATCTTATTAATGATTGTGTGGAGGTATACATGGATGACTTCAGATTCTATGGAAACACTTGCCAGGAAGCCTTAGACAAGTTACAAAAATTCCTCATCAGATGTCAGGAAATGAACCTATCTCTGAGCCATGAGAAATGAAAAATGTTGTTAACTGAAGGAGTGGTTCTAGGACATCATTTTTCATTTGAAGGGATAAAAGTTGATCCTGCAAATATTGAGTTCATTGTTAGACTTCCACCCCCCAAGACTCAGAAAGAGGTGAGAATCTTTCTTGGACATGCCGGATATTATTGATGGTTTATTGAAAATTTTACAAAGATTGTTGCACTTAGGTTTGGATTATTGATAAAATATGTTGATTTTTTTTGGACTGAGCAATGTCAAACTGCCTTCGAAACCCTGAAAGCTAAGCTATCCATGGCACCAGTCCTTAGAGAGCCCAATTGGACTCTCCCATTTTGTATATATGTTGATGCCTCTGAGACAATAATATGACGGGTATTCGGGTAGAAAGAAGAACAACAATCCTATGCCATTTATTTTTTAAGCAAGAACTTGTCCCCTGCCAAGTTAAACTACACAGTCACAGAGAAGGAATTCTTGGCAGTTGTTCATGCTATTAACAAGTTTCATCATTACATTACAGGTTATGAAGTATTTGTACATACCAATCATTCTGCAATTAGGTTCCTCATGAATAAACCTATAACTAATGGCCAAGTGACCAGGTGGATTTTGTTATTGCAAGAATTTAACATCACTGGGCTTGACCGACCTGGAAAGGATAATGCAGTAGCTGACTTTCTTTCCCGAATAAAAAATGAGGATGGCGATATCCCTGTAGATGATAGTTTCCCAGATGAGCACCTCTTTTCCTTTTCTGTCAATACCCCATGGTTTGAAGATATGGAAAAATATCTCGCCACTAGGAAGATACCGTCTCATTTTCCACCTCATGAAAGGTGGAAAATTATTACACAAAGTGCTAATTACTCTTGGGTTGGTCATGATTTTTTTCGCACGGATCTTGATTTGATTATTCGTATATGTGTCCGAGAGGATGCGGCACCTGATATACTACGAAGATGTCATGATGGACCATGTGGTGGTCATTTTTCTGAGAAACGTACAACATATAAGGTGTTACATTCAGATTACTATTGGCCTAGCATTTTCAAAGATGTTGCTAAATATGTGAGAAGTTGTGATAGTTGCCAAAGGATAGGAAGACCTACGTCATCCAAAAAAATGCCTTTGCAGGCCCAAGTTATGATAGAACCCTTCGATAAATGGGCCCTTGACTTTGTAGGACCAATTTCACCCATGTCCCATAGGAAGAACTATATTTTGGTTTGTACGGACTATGTCACCAAATGGGTAGAGGAAAAATCCCTATTCAGGGCTACAAAGAAGTATGTTTTCGAATTTATCTATGAAGACATATTTACCCACTTTGGTGTCCCTCGTGAAATTTTTACTGACCAAGGCACCCAATTTACTTCCAAGATGGTGAAAGAGATAACAAAGAAATATGGGATTAAACACCGTAAATATTCTCCATACCACCCGCAAACCAATGGTCAGGTAGAATCCACAAAAAAAATTATGGAAGCCATATTGACCAAGACGATTCAGTTACATCATTGGGATTGGGCTGATAGGCTCCTAGAGGCTTTGTGGGCATATCAAAATACCTGGAGAAATACCACTGGGCATACCCCTTATGAGCTAGTGTACGGGAAACAAGTACTTTTACCTATAGAATTCCAAGTAAGGACCTTTCGTATTGCCACAGAATTAGGATTGAACCTAGATGAGGCTCAAAACAAATGAGCCCTACAACTAAATGAGTTGGATGAAATCAGGCAAGATGCCATCCAATGGACCATATTAGTCCAAAACCAAAGGAGTAAGTGGCATGACAAGTTTATTAAGAAGAAGCACTTCCAGCCTGGTGATTGGGATCTATTTTTTGATTCCCGATTCAAAACCTTCAAAGGAAAACTTACCACCCGTTGGTTGGGCCCTTACGAGGTAGACACTGTATATGACAATGGAGCTGTAAAAATTAAAAAAATTGACGATGGACAAGTCTCCTTTGTGGTAAATGGACACTGACTTAAATTTTATCATAAGCCCATTTCCAGAGAAGATTTTCTATAGGTCATGTCAACTAACAAGGCATTGGCCTTAGTAGATGGGGAATTCCCCCCTTCTTCTTAATTTTTTTTTTGAATTTCCTACTTTATATATGTAAATAGTTTTTGCATTTTGTCAATAAGGCAATTCTAGGTATTTCTATAAGTATTTATTTCACCAGGAGTACACAGTTTCAAGGATCCTTCTTCAAAACATTATTACACTTGAATTTTGTGTTTGCTAAAGAATCAAATGAATATTGACTTACTGTAGTTAGCCATAATTTTGCAAACATTCTCATTTTTTAAGGCATTCTAAAGCAGTTGCTCTTGAAACTCTTCACCACTGTATAAGGAAGTGATACCATAACTATCAAGCCTAGAGGTCTCTCGTACAGATTTTCCAAGAAACCTGAGTAAGTGAGTCAAGTGCCTTTATCAAAGAGTAGCAAGGAAGTCTAATTAGCGGTTAGTCATGAAACATCACAATAACTACAAGGAAGAAAGTACGTTGAGCCTAGAGACACCTTTCTATTGTTTCTGAATGGTACCATACACTACACACTAAATAACTTGATTATATCATATCTTTCGATAGGCCACGTCCACTTAAGTACCCCTTACATTGGGACAATCGCTAATAATATAACAAAAAGTCATCCTCTAACATAAATACCATCCCAATTAAAAATAAAAAGACATAAAAGTTGTTTCAAAGTTGTTCCCCCATCTTCTTGCATAAGCAATCATATACTAAAGTCTTAAAATATGGAGGGCCAGTCTCTAAGGGTTTAAGAGGCTAACCCACTGGGATACTGAATAGTTCTGATGGCAGTGGGTACCGGCCTATAGTATGACTAGGTAAACCCGTCAGAGTACTAAATAGGCTTACTGGCAGCGGGGCATTCTACCTAGTGAGGATGGTAATTTGAAAAAAATAAATAATAAATTTAAACTTGTCTTGATGTACGACATTACTTGTAGACAAAGATGACATGAAGTATGTGTGGTTAAGCTAAGGTTAATGAAATCCATAAACTTTCCATTGGGAAATAACTCTAAGACTATATCGAAACTCTCTTGCCTACCTATTCTTATCTATATATAGGATCTCTTATCCTATAGGTGGGGCCATCTTCTAATTGTCTCATCAGACCAATCTGTGCAATTTATTTCTACACTTGACATACTATAAATCTTCGGCTATTGGGGGATACTAAGTGGTTTCCTATACTTTTGATTGTGATGTGTCACAATAATTAGGTGTGGGGGAGGGGTTCATGAGCTGACAAATGATCATTGCCTAAGAGAAATAAGTCTTTGCAAGAATTTTTGTATTATTACCATGATAGAGGTTATTAGATTGATAGTCATGTTATTTTTGAAATGATTAAACTCATGTGTGCTATAAATTACTGAACACATACTTAACATACCACTCTTTATCAATTACTTAACATAACACTCTTTATTGGTTTATTGTTTCATTACAAGATGCATATTGTAGCTTTGCCAATACATTTTTATGCTTGCTATAACCTGTTTGTTGTAGGTTTTTGACATTATATGTCATATGCAACAAGATTGAATGAGCATGAATCATTCTGCCTCTGCTCATTAACCAGTGTGGTTGTCAAAAAAAAATTCAAATTTGCAGGCTATCCATGATAGGAGGTGAAAATGCACTTAACACAGAGGTACCGGATGAAGTATCGTATGAGGTACTGGATGAAGTGTCATATGAGGTGCTGAATGAGGTGCCATGTGAATTACATACCAATAACTATCCTAGATTCTAGGTAACCATAATTCACTTACATTCAATTAAATTGGTTGCAGGCATTGATTAAAATATTCTTCATATGTTTATGATCAAATGTCCAAGTCAAAAGACTTGGAAATTGATCTAAATATGCACCATTACATTGCCCAAAAATCAATCCTTCGAATTCGAATTCTCCACACATGGAAGCTCGTGCGCACATGTGGGTAACCTACTCCACTATAGATGAACCTACTCCACTATAGATGCATCCAAAATCGGCCTAGACAACCATTATCTCCATTTTCCCTTGCCATTTGCTCTCCTCCATGTTAAGAAATCGCGCCCAACCTCTTCCATCTCGTCCTCTATCCAAAATGCATTTGACCTATGCTCAATCTGTGCCACTGCTTGGCTCAATTACACCCTTTCCTGATGAATTCCACCTTTGTCACAATGCCCAAGATATATGAACCATCATCCTATGCAAACTTGTTTGCCATTCCTGATTTTTCACAGTGCAGAGAAGTGTTTTTGCGTGCTGGCTGGGGCCATTTTTGTCTAGCTTGCAAGACCATGATGATGACCTCTCTATCCAATTTTCATTTGGTTTCGATGGTAAGACAACACATGTAGGGTCTCTTACCTTTGAAGTCACAAAATATTCCATTGCTGCTACAACAAATCTCCCAAGAATGGGAGATAGATGGTTCAAAAACCACCAATTTCCACGCTCAAGTTACAACAGGGTGTTTAAGACCAAATTCAAGAGCATTTCAGGAGAAAAAGGGTATGATAAGGAGTGGATAAAGGCATAATTTATCAACCCCCTCATCATCATCACAAGGTTAATTACATGTGAGGATAGATACTCTACTTTCAAACTTGTCATTTTAGATTGTTCGCCCATTTTCTATTCAACAAACCCTTGATCTTCCCAGTCTATTTTCTCAAAATCTTGGAGAAGATGTCCTCTCAAGTGAGGAAAAATGTGACTAACTCCCAAAATAGTCTCTTCCACCATGGATTGATCAAACTCCTTGTTCATTCCGAACTAGAGAAACAGGGGCAAAATTGGGATGTCTTTATCTACCAATTTACAAACCGTCACTTGACAATTAAGACCATCAAAAAGCCACTTTGCCTAAAAAATACCTCCCCATCCAAGCCTCTCTCTCCAAGAACTCCAAACTCCCTTGCACAAACCCTCTCTTTACCGAAAAAATACCAAAAGCTTGCTGACATCCCTACTTCTTCATCGGGTAAAAAGACCAAGAGCAAAGACCAAAAGAAGCCCATTGTTGACTCCCCAATGACTTCACTGTCTCTTGATCCTACACCTAAAAAGATTCAATAAGTAATGCAGCAAGACTTTCCCATCATTCCCACAAACAAGAGGGGAGCCAATCAATTTGGTAAAGGACCCTTTTGGAAGAGTACCCGGAACACAAGAACCAAGCCTTATGCAAAACCTCCACCTACTTCGGACCCTATCCAAGTGTCCTCTAACCTTGAGAACCCTGATAAGAAACCTAGGGAAGTCTCTGTGGATGGATTAGAGCCACTAAGGAAAAAAAAATTAGAGCCTACCTCACCTTACCGATCTCCCATCACTCCTACTTCACCCATGCCCAATCTGGATCCTAAAACTGATAGATTGTCCACATCCCTCAAAGGATCTAATCCTTCCTTAGAGATCACCGATTTTGTCCCAGCCATAGAGTAGCTACAAAAAGAAAACCATCAGCTTCTCCAATAGTTGGAAGAGAGGAAGACAGTAGATGTACACCTTCATCATGACAATGCAGTCCTTCAGGAAAAGTTCAACTCCCTTCAGCGGTTGGTTGATGAAATGACTAAATCTAACCACAGCCTTAGAGCACAATTAAATCAACACAAGAGGCACAAGGCTAAATCAACATAGCAAGAAGGAGAGGCTTCCAAAGCTGATCCTCCTCAACAAGCCTAGTCACAAGGGGTAAATTATTTTTGTTTGTACTGGGACTTGCAAAATCGTAAGTGTGGGGGTAATGTTGGGCCCGAGATATGATCACTTTTATGACGGTTATTATACACTTTTTCCGCATGTACATATGTGTTTTTCATATTTTAAAGGAGTTTTTTGAAGAATTACATGATAAAATGGTATGATCGACATAAGGTACGTATAATTCACGTTTAATGATTGTATCAAATATAATTCATCATGTTTTATGATTTCCAAGAGCCAATTCACGTTTTTATGGTGTTACAGGGAATAAATGCACTACGTTTCTAGTTCCAACACTTGATCTGACACTCATTCTGGCACTCGTTCCAGCACTAGATTCGACACTTTGTCTAGCACTGCGTATTGTACAAAAACGCAGGGTGACTTGGAGGTTAAGGTATTGGTGTCCAGTGACGGGAAAATTGAGCACGTGGGTTTTGTTTATCCTTGCCCCCTCCAGCTAGTATGCTCTCGACAACTCAGTTTCAGTTGTTCAAGAGGGCGATTATTGGCTTTCTCTGTTTTATCAGTTAGGGCATCATTTATTGTAATTTTTTGAATTTAGAAGTGGTTCGACCCTCCTGTGGTCGAACATTTCATCTGTAAGCTTATAAATATCACTAGGATGGTTAGAATATTGTTAACCAAGTAGAAGAACCAGTGTATTGGAGACAAACTCGTTTTTCTTTATTTTGAGTTTTTACATTGCCAGAATTATGCCAGAACTGCATTTTCAAGTTTTAATGGTGAATTCATGTTGTTAAGATTGTGGTGTGCTTTTAGGGAGTGACCACAACTTGCTGGGGGGCCCTCCAACAGTCTGGTAACTATCTTCATGTTTGTTTATTTATTTCCTAATTTAATTGTTCTCTTTTATTTTCTGTACATGTATATTTTATTGTGTTAACTAGTTTGTTGTAGCTTAATTGTTTTGACTCTTTTTTGCAGGTTAGGATGATGAGATGTGTTAACATGCATTGATTTTGTAGATTAGGAATAGACTTTCAAGTCTCTATACTAACCCCATGTGCATTTAGATGTTAGATTATGCTTGATTTATGATTTTATAGTCTAGTTTAAAACAAAGTTTAATTAGAATAGAATAGATTTTGACTTGGGTTTTCTTTGACAAGGATTGATGGATGGATAGAGTTAATTCCAGTTTTTTATTATAGCTTGTTTACTTCAGTTTTATATAGATCTCAGTTAATTAGTTGTTAGTTAATGTAGATTGTTAATTTATTTTTTAATATCATAGTTTGATTTTTGTTTTTAATTATTTCGTTATTGCAGTTTGAATGGTTAGAGTAGATATAGTATAGTTTTGTTTTATGCAATTTCCTTTCCTAGAATTAAAATGCAATGATATTTCTTAGTTAATGGTTGAATCTAGTTTTTCTTACATAGTGTAGAAGTATAATGATGATCTTGTTATGTTGTTGATGGTTTATACATGAATATGTAGGGTATTTAACATTATTTTTGTCATGGATAAACTCTCATTGGATTGTTTAATCCATACCTTTCACTTTTCCATTGAAATTAGTGTTGAGCTCATACCGCTTGAACTTTCCTTTGTTGTCAAATTCCATCGAGATATCATCGGATACCGAAGACATTCACACAACCACCAACATTATATTTGAATTGTCATAGGTTAAAAGAGATAGTTTTCCTCCTTTCATAGAAATAGTTTCCTTCTTTCATAGCTTAGGAAATAGTTTTATTGCTCTTGTAAGATAGCTAGACTCTGCTTTGATAGATTAGATAGTATTTTTCTTATTAAAGATTAAGAATTAGTTGGTAGTTCTTCTTGATTTCAATAAAATAGATTTCCTTTCAAGCATTAGAAATAGTTTTGCATTGAGCATTTACTCCAGTTGCCTCTTAGATTTTCTTTCATGCATTAGAAATAGTTTTGCATTAAGCATTTAGTCTAGTTTCCTCTAAGGCTAGATAATTGTTCAGTGAGAAATTTTACTTTGATTGCTTGCAGTAGTTAGTTGACTTTGCTTACTTGTCTTTTTCTTTAGTAGGTTAGTTAGGTGCCTTTGCTTACTTGTCTTTTGCTTTAGTAGGTTTGTTAGGTGTCTTTTCTTGCTTGGCTATTTTCTTTAATAGGTTAGATAGGTGTCTTTGATTACTTGTTTATTTATTTACTTTCATAGGGTAGTTTCTCATTGAATGTAGGTTGGCAAGTTAAAATAGTTTTCTTTTGTCATTTGCTTATTGATATGCTTAGATAGTTTCTTATTGCTTATTGTTGAACTGGTTTTCTTTACATAGGGTTTTACTTTCTTTCTTAGGAACTATCCATCGATCCTTAGCTCAAAAGTACTTAGGTTATCTAGTTTCAAGATGCTTAGTAGGGTTTTCTCATTAGATAGTTTTTATTGAGTAGATTAGCCTTAGATAGCTACCTTCATTAGTTAGACTAAACTCCTACCATCCCTTCTACCTTTTGCATATATTTTGCTACAACTCTAAGTTTACTTTCCCTGGGTTAACAATTTAATTGAGGGTTTTTACTGTGTTTTTAGTGCATATAGAACACCCATCACATGTTCTACCCTGCTTGAGTGTTCGACTCTTGATCGATATTGACAAAATTCGGACAGAAGTCATGGGGTCAGGTGAGACCGATTTTCTTAATGCTATATATCCCACCCTTTTAGAATTATTATAAGGGGATTGTGTTGCAACCTATGCAACTTGTTTTGAATCTCTCTCTCGAATGGAGGATAACAAAGTTGATGAAGCATCAAGATATTTAGCGAGTCAAGAAGTTGAGATTATGAAGTCTAGTTCCGACTACCTCAATGAAATAGTCCTGTTGATTAGCTAGTTTTTGCAGTTGTAGATTCATGAAGCGGGATACCCTACTATATATATAGATAGATAGATTCTGAGAGAATACCACTTATTCTCTCGGAAGGGAGGATATGTGATTGGGAAAGAAGAGTGGGGGTTATTTTAGAAGGATTGATTCTTAATAGAAATAATATGCAAGGACATAGTGAAGAACTCCAAAGAAAAAGGCATCATGTATTTATACAGGGTGATATAAAGAAAAGGCGTCATGTATTTATACAGGGTGATCTAAAGAAAAGTGCCTTCTAAACCTAAGAGACCTTATATCACTCTTGAGGAGGACTCAGATGAGATTTGAAGTATGTTTGGTCATCATATTTTTTATTATTATACTTTGTCGAACTCAATGGTGGTTGTGAGGAACTCATGTTATCAAGTGGTCTCGCATAAATTCTCAGTTGGTAAGTAGGTAGTATTAGTAATGAAGCTTCCTTTGGTTAATTCAACATTCCTAGTAAGATTTAGTCGTAGTGGTTAGTAGGTAGTTTCCACCCATGTCTATCTCTCCTTGCTCCGATAGGCTACTTTTGCAATAACCTATCCCAATCAAATGTGTTAGGGAAAAAAACGAATATGTTATTGTATAATGATTTCTTTAAAATTTGATGATGATATGATAATGCATGAATTATTTAGTAATTATGTCTTATAGTAAAACTTATGTAGCCTCTATTACCTAAATCCCAAACAAAACCTACACATATCTAGTCATCAATGCAACAAAAGAGTAATATTAAAGGAGAGAGTCTTGGAACAAGCCCAACTTAGTAAAATATCTCCAATTTACCATAACTCAACACATGTGCAAAATCTCGGAACATGTACCAAATATTGGATTGTGATAATGGAAAGAGGAAACCACATGTGACACCAGGGAGAAGAAATATCACATATACAATTACAGTAGAAGAAACGAGGAATCTTACAGTGGAAGGACTAGAGGCGGATACACAAGATAACAAATCGAGTGGAGAACAAACAATCGTTGGGCCCCTACATGAATATTTATGAAAGGTAAGGCCTCTTATTATGTGGAGTGGAGGGTCTCTAAATATTCCATTGGGCCATCCAGGGGAAAAATCCATCCAAATTGAGTCTATGGATTCTACATGGGAGGTAGATGCATGAGGTGAGGGAGCTAGGTGAGTGAGACGATGAGTAGGGAAAATGATATACATGTGGGAGAGTAGAGTGGACCCATGCATGAGGGAGATGGTTACATGCATTGACTGATAACGAGTGGAGGTATTTCATATGGTTTAAAAGGAGATACCACATGATTTTATTAAATAAGGAAATCACATGGGTTAATTAAAAGGAGGAGGTACATCTATAAAGGGGGACATGAATTAATAAAGGGGAGATGCTTTAATAATTAAATAATAGAAAAAGGGGACAAACCCTTTTAATTACTTAATATAATAAAGGGGGGACACAAGCATACATACATGGGAGACATGTGAATATATAGTATAGTTAGGATAAAATGATATGTATAGGTGGGTTTAGTGGGTAGGTATAAAGGGAAAGGGTTAAGATGGTTAGGCTTTAATAAATTAATTAATTAAAAAAAAGGACACTTCAATTTAATAAAGTAATTAAAGTTATGTGCGAAAGGTGAATGAGGGTAGAGTTAAAGGGAAGTGGGTTTATGATAAAGGTGAATGAGCAAATGTTAGTGACAAAACTTAGCCTAGATTGGATAAACGTTCTTCATGGAATTTCCACCTCATCCACGAACCACCTCTTTAGCTTAATTAAATCTTCATTTAATTCTCATTCTTTGAAAATGTGTCCTTGGTCAAATGATGTCATGTAGATGCTACATCTCATTGAAACTATGCCAAATGTTGGAATCTAAGCCTGCCACTTATTGCTTCTGAAGATAACAATCATTGCTAAAAATAGAAAGTTGTCTGCATGTCCATGAAATTTTACTCATTATATTCGGTTTCTCACAAGGAATCTAAATCTGCAATCAAAATTGGCACGCGAGACATGGTGTTGAACCTGCTAAAAATAAAAATCCGTGACAAATCATCCTGGAAAAGGTCTGTAAGAGTCAATATGTCTCAAGGATCAACAATATATTCTTTGAATATGAATATGGGCGTTGGAGCTCAATATGATAAAAATAGAGGGCTCTTGCATGTCACCTAAAAAAGTGTTATCAAGCCTAGAATCATGCGAGAACCATTATTGTATGCTCATAACTACTCCAAATTGTACAGGTACCCACTCAAACCATGTCTCCTAAAATGTTGGAACACTTTTTGTATCTAAACATCTCTTTCGAAATGCAAAGGAACACATTAACTATGAACTAAAAAAACATGTACCGATCATATAAATGTCTCTAATGGGAACCAACCTCTATTAACAAAAAGTACTAAACTCGGGGAGAATATCAGAATGACAACCAAAATAATGCATGATGGCTCTTAACCCTTAAGATTTCCAAGGGTCAAAATCTAGGGGTTAACACTCAATGATTATTTTTTTGTAGTCTTCGATCCTATATTTTAATATACTACCAAATAGGGACTTGAAAAGTAGTTCATCAATATATAGGATACTCTTTTTTCTGGATCTACCTTAAATTTAGAAGAGGAAAACATACAAAAATCAAAATGGAGGTCTAATATCTACATGCCAAGTTTGTGGGTCAGGAAGAGTCTCATATCCAGACTCATTAAATTGAAAAATGGAAGCAAGATTTGAGTCAGAGTAAGAGGAAAACTTAGATGGATCTAAACAATGAATCTCACCCTCAGGGTGATCAGTGGGATACCAATAGTAGAGGTCCCACCATTCATAGATTAATATACCATGGATTAAACTCCAAGAGGAAATGACTATTATTGGTGGTGGTGGTGGCTAGGAAAGTCAAAATCCAGATGGAGGCGTTTACTATTAAATAACATGGTTTTGTCTCTCTCTCCCCTTCTTCTGTAGAATGAAAGTTATAATATAGATTATATATTTTTGGATAATCTATTATATTATAGACTAAGATCATTCATTGGGAGGGATTAATGATATCAGGTTTAACCACATTCCATTCATGTTTCCTTTTCTCTTCATTATGTGTACTCGGTATATTGTTTCAAAAGAGAACTTGTATTGAGAATGTGCCAATATTATTTAAAGAATAAAAGCCTCTGTAGTTCCAATAGGGGTTCCAAAGGCATGTATATTTGTGCAATGGATCTATATTCCTTTGACATAGTCCTATTGAAAATTATACCATTTATTGAAGAAATAATCCTACTAGTTAATGGCTACGAGAATTATATTTTCATTGAACATTTTTGTTCTAAAATGGAAGAGATGAATGTCTCCAACCATGAGCTTCCTACTAGTTTTGTTTTAGAATAGGCCATTTGAATGTCTCCATGAGTGAGATTCAGACAAGTCCTATTGTTGTACAAGTCCAAAAATAAAATGTCTCCATGAGTGAGCTTCGTACATGGCCTATGGTCGTACAAGTCCAACAATAAAAAGTGTATGACAGGTCAAAGTAGGTAATGAAGTTTCTACAAAAAAAAAGAAAATGGTGGTGTTTATTAATCCCAGATTGAAAAATGTTACAATGTGTGTTGAAGTTTTCTTAGTTTTAGGTTACATGCTAGAAAAATCCCCTCAATATTCAACAAAGATACTAGAAAAATTCTTGGTTTTCGAAGGCAACAACCTTATGTTGAAGCGGTGGAGACTAAAATTTGATCTGGAAACTGAATACTTCAGGTTTCGTCACCTATGGGTCTTACTGCCTGGTCTACCTTTATAGTTGTGGAACTCCAAAGCCTTGGAGGCTATTGGGAATTTTTTGGGTCACTTCATAAAGATAGATGAGGAAGATCTTCTTTCGCACGACTGTCATATGGAAAACATTCTTGTGGAGGTGGATGTGCATGATGGACTACTGGATATAGTAGATATTGAATGGTGCGACATGGTGATAGCTCAGAGGTTGGACTACCTTGGGGTACCATTCCATTGTACACGTTTTAGACAGACTGGTCATCTTAAAAAAGACTTTCGTCATCCTTATGGTGTAAACCCTGACTAGTCTCACTTGGAGGATATTGTTACCAATGGCTATTCCCCGAAGGTGGAGACGTCAGAGTGGGGTAATTACCTGGGAGCATGGGACTTGGATTGCTCACCTTCCTAGCCTTCTACCTTTCTAGGTAAGTTGTGACATTACATCCCTTCTCTCTATTGTTCATTGACTGCATGGGAAAGAGATCACCTCGAATCCTTTTTTTCTATGGACACCAATGAATCTAGGGTGACAAGTATTGTTGAGGCTTGGGTTAGAGATCCTGAGGCTCTCGTTACTCACACTGAGTTGGTTGCTTCTCCTTTGGAAACTAGTATTGAATAGGGTCAGACATACCCTCCACTTGTTGATACTCCGAATCAAACCATCCTTGTACAAACCGAACCGTTTTTATAGGAAGGCTCACCCCTTCTTTTGGGTTATGGAGAGTCAGAAGTTAGTGCGCAATCATTGGATAGAATGCTCATTGATTTAGTTCCTACCTATAGGGAGGTAAAAAACTTGGTTGCTATCCTAAATGTTTTAAGGAAAATAGATGTGGCTTCCAGAGAACCCTGTACTTTAGAACAAGATCCTTTAGTAGTAGAGGCCTCGATTGGTAGAAATATTGCTTGGTCTCGGGGTTTGGAACTCAAACTTTCACCTGTAAAGACTAGATGTGCTCATAAAATATCGAGGAAATTTCGAAATATTCCTTCTACTTCTTCTCTTTCTATTGTTGACCAGGGGGCGCTTAGAGGCATCAAAGCCCTCGCAAGGGCCAAATCATGATCACTCTTTCTCTAAACATTACAGCGGTAGGAGGACCCCTAAAATTGACCTCTATGCATAGGCTCCTTTAAAATATCACAACCCATGTTATGTTTCTACAAGAGACATTGTCCATTGATGTAAGGGCAAGGGATTTTATGTTTGCACTAAATCCAGATTGGATGTCGTGTGTAGCAAGTTTAGTTGGAAGCTCGGGGGGCCTGCTAGTATCATGGGATCCTCATTTTTTCATTTTCTCTCTGGTTCTTACTTGTGGCAGTATTCATTTGACAGGTTCCAGCCTTGTTGATAAGAGGATACTTACTCTTCTGAATCTCTATGGTCCTTGCATGGATCGAAAGTCATTCTGGAAGAAATTTGCAGATAGGGGACTATTAGAACATACTGATTTAATTTTAGCTCAGGATTTAAACTTTACTTTAATCTCTAATGATATTTGGGGAAAAACAACATTGGTAGATCCTTTGGCTCCTTTTTTCAAAGACTTATTTGATAACTCTCCTCTGGTGGACGTGCCACTGACTGAGCTGGTTCCGACGTGGCGCAACAAAAGAAATGGTGATTATACCACTTCAAAAAGACTCAACAGATTTATGTGACATAGTAGATGATTGGTCCAGATATGAAGTATAGATCGTGGGTTGAATCGACCTACATTTCCGACCATGCTCCTATATTTTTGCAACTTGATATTGGCACTCAAAAGACTATGCATCCATTTAAGTCCAATCATGTCTGGTTAAGAGACAAAACCTTTGCAAAATTAACAAGAGATGCCTGGCTAGATAAAATATTTGAGTTAATTGAAGGGGCTCAAAGAAGACTTGTTGAGAAAATTTCTCTACTAAAATGTCAGGTCAAATCTTGGTCAAAGGAAAAATTAAAAAGGGATAAGGAAATATTAACAAAACTGGAAGTAGATTTGGAAAGTCTATATATAGACATAAAAACAATGGAAATTTTACTGTTAGCTTAGAGAAACATTGCAAGCTGATGGAGGCAGAATGCAAAAAAATCTTATTTGATGAAGAAGTGAGTTGGAGGTAGAAAAGTAGGGCTACTTGGATAAAGAGTGGCGATAAAAACACTAAGTTTTTTTATAGATTTGCAACCTATAGGAGAAATAATAAATTTCTATGGGAAATCACTGATGAAGATGGTAGTGTTCACATGGGACATGAAGCAATAAAAATAAAGATGTCACCTATTTCCAAACATTTTTTAAAGATCGGAGGAAGACAAATTTGCGGGCACAGCTGGTGACTATCATTTTTTATCCAAGGATTGTATAGGAGGAAGAAGTCTCTTCATTAGAGTAGTATGTAACTATGGAGGAATTATCATATGTTCTAAAAGGATTTTCCAAATACAAGAGTCTCGACCTAGATGGGTGGACAGTCGAATTTTACCTATTATTCTTTGATTTGGTTAGTCCTGACTTACTTGCGATGGTAGAGGATACTGGAATTCGAGGTGAAGTCATTCAACCAATTAACTCCACCTTTATTTCACTAATTCAAAATCTAATCGGGCATTATCCTTCTCCGATGATCATCCTGTTGCACTTTGTAATCTTTGTTACAAGATTGTTACAAAGATCATAGTGAGAAGAATTAGTCCTTTTCTCTCTCATTCACTATCCGAGGAGCAGTTGGGTTTCCTCAAGGGTCGTCCGATTCTAGATGCCATAGATACAACACATGAGTGTATTCATAGTATTAAAGAAAAGAAATTACAGGCTGTTATTTTGAAGTTGGACCTAAAAAAGACATATGATTGCACAAACTAGGATTACCTAAGATTGATGTTGCTACATTGTGGTTTTGGTCATCATATGACTAAATGGATTATGGCTTGTGTGACATCAACATCATTATCCATTCTTATCAATGAAGAAGCTACAAATTTCATAAACAATGGGAGAGGGTTGTGTCAGGGATGCCCACTATCTCCACTATTATTTATCCTGGTGATGGATGGGTTGAGCCTCTCACTGAAAAAGCATTATATGGAAGGGCGTTTGATGCGTATAAAATTCTCTCAATTAGTAAGAATTATTCATATCTTATTTGTGGACGATGTGATAATTATTTCAGATGCATCTTTCGATGAATGGGAGGAAATTCATACACTTTTATCTTCTTTTTGTAGTGCTTATGGTTTGGAGATCAACATTAACAAGTCTACTTTCCATCATTTGGGTGTACAACAAACTTTTCTTAATCATTTGACTGCACTGTTTCATTTTGGTGTCATGAGTCTGTCTGTTGGTTTTAAATACTTGGGATATTTTTTAAAGATGGATAGTTATAAGGTGGTTGATTGGCTATGGATTCTAAAGAAATATGAGCACATAATCCGTCACAGGTGTAACCACTTCCTATCTCTAAGAGGTAGATTTGTTTTGATAAAGGAAATGTTGGAAAGCCATCCAGTGTATTGGTTGACGTTAGCACACATTCTAGTTACACTCTTGAACCGAATCCGTAGGATGATCTTCTCTTAACTGTGGTCTGGCGCAAAATATCCATCTTCCTATCATTTATGCAAGTGGGAGATATTAGCTAGGCCAAAAACATTTGGTGATTAGAAACATATTTTTTTCTCGAGAGCCTTAGTTGCAAAATCTCTTTGGCGTGGTTTGATGCATCCTAGGATATGGAAGTGGGTTATGAAAGATAAGTATATTCCTCAAACATCAATGATAACATGGTTGTGTACAACTGAACCATCGCTTCTTTCTGGCTCTCAAACTTGGAAGAATATGATAAATGCATTACCGTTTCTTGTGCACTGGCTGGTTTGGAAGTCGGGGGTGGGAGTTTCTATCATTATAGGTAAGCATGAAATTATGGGGATGGGTAAGGGATCCTATCTATCAACGAAGTTGACAAAAAATTTAAATTACCACCAGATATATTATCTTTACCAAGCAAGAAGTGCTCCATCACTAGGCACAATTTTCACCAATTGGCTTAACAGTATTGACTTGGGCTTGGTGGGTGAACTTGCATCTGAATTGGAGAGATACAAACATCGTTTGATTGATGCAAGAATAACACTTGTAGATTACCAGGATGAGTTAAGGTGGACAAGGGGTGACTGTACCAACATTTTAACTACTAAGAATGTTTATAACTCCTTGGAAGCTGAGTTATGGAAGAACATTAATGGAGGCATGAGGAGGATTCTATGGACCTGGGAGTGCCCACAAAAGATCATTTTTTTTACATGGCTCCACATTGAAGACACAATGCTTACCTAGAATAACCTTCTCAAGCATGGATGGCAAGGGCCTAGTCTGTGTCTTCTTTGTAGAGGTAATGAAGAATCATTTTTTCATCTTTTTGTCAAATGTCCATTCACATGCACTATTTGGTTCAAAATTATTAAATATTACAAGTTGGTTGTTGGTTGGTCGAGCTCCACAGTGTTGGATTGTTTTGATTATTGGACTATAAATAATTATAGTTACTCTTCTATGCCATCATTTATACGTTGGTATATTTGGAATGAAAGAAATCTGGCTATTTTTGAATCAAAGGTGTCATCTATGGAGAAGGTTTGTATTCTATCTATTGATGATGTGGCTTGCCATATTTCCTAGAAAAATTAGAAATCCTTTAGGCGCACTGCCCGTATCTTGCCTCAACATAGAATCATTGGATGGTTTGATGGGGTAGCGCAAAGAAATGAAGAACAAAGTGGAGCGGGGGGTGTTATAAAACTAAATGATCACACAATTTATAGGTGGACTCTCAATTGTGGTGGGGGCACAAACACAAGAGAGGAACTCTTGGGTGCATGGGATGTCCTCACATTGGCACACAAAATTTCTATTTCAGATATCCACATCATTGGAGATTAAAACAAATTTATTGATTGGCTTAATAATATTGGTTCTCTGTAGGTAATTTCCATGGACTGTTGGAAAGATCGTGTAAAGGATATCATCAAGCACTTTTATGTTATCACTTTTGCCCATGTTTTTAGAGAAGAAAATAAGGAGGTTGATTTATTATCAAAAAATGCTCTATCTTAGCCTCTTGGAGCTATCACATATAATCAATGGAATGATGGTCATGAGGGACCAAGATTTTTTATAAAGTTGTACTAGCAGTTCTGAATCATGTTGTTATATGAGTTTTTTTTTGGAGGATATCACGTAGTATGAATGTAGTGTCAAAACATTTTTGAATAAGTTCTTGACCTTTGGTATTTTGGAGATAGTTATATTATGTCCTTTTTTGGACAGTCATCATGGTAGAACCTTGGTATCATATGTCTTTTGATACAATATGTAGTTGACTTTTTTGGTGGAGAAGACAGAAGGCAAGGCCTTTGTTTGTAATGGTTTTTTATGACTATGTAAACCGATTATATATCTAAATATAATGTGCAATTTTCTTATGAAAAAAAAAACTTACATTCTTATGTATTAAAATATATTCATTAAATCACATTTTCGTGAAAGATGCGGTGAGTTGAACTTAAAAAAACCCACTATAATTTAATAACACGCAATGCATATAGATATAGTTCCTTCGGAACCAAAGTAGGAAATTTATCATGAAAAAAAAACATCATTGCACCAACATAACAACACTCGATGCATATACATATAGTTCCTTTGGACCCATAGTAGGAAATTTATCATGAAAACAAACTATCATTGCACCAACAAAACAACATGTGGAAGGAAATTTATCAGAAAGAAAAGATACATCTAATGAATGGGAATATAATAGCGGATAAGGAATTAAATTTTGAGAATACATGGAGGAATGGTCACTTTGAAAACTTATGAGCTAGTTTGGTTCAAGATCAAATATTTGAGTAGAAATGCACAAAGAAATGATATATATAATAGTCAAATACGACAGAGAACGGAGAATTGTTTCATTTGCATATCGATTTAAAACTCCCAAGTAGGCCTAGAATTGGAATTTGACTTATCACATATGTATTTTCACTTTCAGAACGTATTTGACAGTTGGCTCTAAATGAAAAATGTAGAAAATGACATTCACTATAGATTAAAAACTATCAATTGTTAAAATAAATTAAAATATATATATTAATGTGAAAGAGATGAAGGAAGCCGACCCCAGAATTGGGGGGGAGTTTATGTTGTTACAGATAAGGCATTAGGTTCTTTTATTTCCTGATCTTCCCTATTGCATTGCAATATTTATTTATTCTATTAAGTTAATGATGTTTCAAAATTTGTCAGGGACTAACAACTTGATGTAATTTTCATTTCATAGTGGATAGAGCTTGTCATGGACTAACAACAAGCTCTATCCACCATGGCACGTAAATGCAACATTAAACGTTGTGTCCTATAATCTTGTAGCTCACGTCTCATTGTCACTATCAGAGTCATGTAGTTTGGTGAAGAGTTTTCAGAATCAATGATTGAAAAAGATGATCCATGATTTTATGTCACGAATGCATGGAATGAAACATGAATGCACTCACTTGATGTACTTTGTAGTGTATTGGAAACCATACACTAAGACAATAGTGCATGGTGGATAGAGATTCATTGGATTAGTGCATGTGGATAGATCTTTCCAATCAAGAAGAGTAAGGAAATGCTACCGGAGAGACAGGTAGGTTTTCCATCTGCTTTTATTTTTTTTAAATATATTTTATTTATGTTGGTTTATACATTTCTCGCTTCACCACTCAGGGTAGAGTTAGTCATTTTGTTCCTATATTAATCCTATCTTATGGTGGGGATGTTAAATGTGCTAAACATGAAAAATAAGTGTTTCTAAAAAATTTCACATGTGTTGGTATTTAGAGTCTGAAACAATAATGAAATGCAAGAAATATGACAATAGAGAGAAAACAATCACTAAGATAACATAGGAGATTTACATGGTAAAACCATGACAATGTGTTAAGGAAACATCCACGGGGAAAGGGATTAGGTAAATTGTTAATTTAGAACCTAAAACAATAATTAAATGCAAGAAATATGACAATAGAGACAAAACAATAATTGAGATAACACGTGATATTTGTGTGGTGAAACGCTAACAATGTGTCAAGGAAACATCCACGGGGCAAGGTATCAATATCTCTTATTATTCAAGATAGGATTACAATCATGTTTACCACACCTTACAAATACCTCTCATCCCTTCATGGATATATAAAACATAGGTTAGATCGTTAAATCAATTCAAAAAATTTCTTTGGTTACATCAATTCACGAACTTCCTCTGTTATATGAACTACCAAATATTTACTATCGATAAATTTGTAGTATTACCATAACTAATTGTTGTCATAATTCCAACAATCTTCACGTTGACAACAATTTACCTTATACCTTTCCCAATCCCACTCATCACATCTTTTTAAAGCCAAGAGAATCCAAACACCATCACAACTCCGCAACTTCTCAAATAGTACATGTGAACATGTCTGCACAATCTTCTCTAGTATGGACCATCTTTTCTCCATCAATAACATGTCTTACAAAATGATATATTGTCCCATTTTGATACAATGGACTTTTATTCAAATGAAAAACACTTTGACCACCATAGAACACCTTATCTTGTACTTTTCAAAACTTACCCAATAGACCCTTGTATTCCTACAAAACATAACCTGAGGTAGGTCTCCTCTTGGCCAAATCTCCTTAATCATAACCATAGACTAAATCACTGCAACCATTGTAAGTGATACTTGTGTTTTTGTTCTTATAATATACTAAAGCACCCATTTCCATGCTCTTCACCTGATTTTTCCATTTGTCTATTGACAACACCAACTGCATGTGAAATACTTAAACATTCTCATCACAATCATCAACACCCATTTCCATGCTCTTTACTTGGTTTTTCCACATGTCTACTGAAAACACCAACTGCATGTGAAGCACTAACCATTTCATCATATACATCAAACTTCCTACTAGCATACAATACACGAGACATATAACCTTTTTCTTCCTCATTAGCTAGGACATAAACCTGAAGAAAACTTACAATGGAAAGTCAAATGGATTTTACTGGTTTCACATTATTCATACCGAATTTCTTGAGTATCTTCATTAAATACTTTTGTTGTGATAAACAAAGCTTACCATATTTCTTGTATCTATGTATTTCCATGCCCAAGATTTTTTTTCGCTGCTTCTAGATCCTTCATACCAAATATCCAACCTGTTGATCTCAAAACATTTTGTGCTTGAAACAAGCATAACATTTAACACAATAAATATACCATAAACACAATGGTTATAATCACTTCTTGTAAAATTTGGCTCACCATAAAGGAATCAAACACCTTGTACCATTATCTGGTTACCTCGGGCCATACAATGATTCCTGAGTTTGCAAACAAATCTTTTGTTGTGATCCTGAACTAACATTTATGGTTGTTACATATACATGTCTTTATCCAAAACTCCATGCAAAACAATTTTAACATCTAGTTGTATTAACTCAAGATCAAGTAACACAGCTAGTGGTAACACAACATGAATAGAAACAATCTTAAAAACTCATGAGAAACTGTAACATCCCGCTCTGGCGCACATACCAAACTTATTCTTTGAGGACACTTGCTCGCAAGTGATCTGGATTTATATGATGAAAAAACTTTTCTTTCATTATGATGCATTGAGTTATATGACAGGATGTTTTTACTACCTTGGTATAGACAGGTGCTGCTGACTCAGTTTCTTTGAGTGTGCAGGGTGTCAGACCTGGAGGATGCAGAGGCATCTGTGGAACTCCC
>ML777126.1:600484-616102 GCA_009831015.1 Picea engelmannii
TAAATATGCTAATTCTTGGCTAAATCATTTGAGAATGGAGAAGGAGATCACTCTATAGAACATTGATATACCATTAAAAATACTATTAAATAGAAATTCAATGAAATATCAATTTACTTATGAAGAGTTTTTGTTAACTAGAAGGTACGAATAAAATGTTATTTCTAACATAAAAAATCCCATATGATATGGGTTTTCATTAAAAAATGTTTCTACTATGAGTGGATATATCACTAGTGTTAGGTCACATGGCCCTCATAACATTATGATTCCTTGTTTCCTCACATAGTTCCTACCATTTTTAAATTATGCCTACATATCCAACACAAATCCAATAAGTTCTCAATTTGAAGTTATATTATATGAATATAAATATCATCAATAAGATAAGCATTGAATAACTTTGGTCAATATGTCTGAAGTAATAAATGAGTATAATTTACTTAGTTCCCATCTAAGACTCTTTTATTTCTATAAATTAGACTTTATCATCCAAATGAATTATTTGTTATAATTATTCCTTTACTCGAAGGGCCTCTACAATTGGAAAAGACCACCAAAGTGAAAGACATTGGAAAGGAGCACCAAAGTGGGAGACTGGTTCCTTTTTGAACAATTTACTACACAAGTAGGTCACTCATGTATTACACAGATATGTGACCAAGACTCATGACAATATGTAGGACATGTGAAGCATAGGGGGAAATTTACTTGTACCCATTATCATTAGGTCTCACTAGATGGTTTCAAGATGTTTTTTTTCAAACTATGCATAATTGACTTGAAGATCACATTGAGATAATTAATGGAAATAATGGATGCATGTTTCTAGAACATGTCAACAAAAACCTAAAGGGTTCTAAAGAATGTTTATTGGTCAATTCTTTGTCTAGTATGGTCTATGAGTAGTTGAATGGTTGAGGACTAAGTTGATTGGGGTTCTTGATAGAATAGCACTCAACATTACCATGGAATAGATCAATCCTAATGGTTTCTTTGAGGGTGCATATACTAACCTCAATGAATTGACAAAATGTAAAAGGGATTGCAAGATCAAAAGAAACATGTGTATGGTGCATCGCCAATAATCATTGAACCAATTCATTGTCATTAGTAAGTGGGCATCAAATGACATGTAGAAGTTGAATTGATTGTTCAAGTGGCATGTAAAGAAGAGGAACAATTGTAACTATCTTTTAGAGATGGGCCATAAGAATATGAATTGCTAGAGATTGAGAGAGGGAGGTAGAAGTTTGAAGATTACAATTGAGAAAGGATGCAATTATAGGTCTCTACAATTGGAAAAGACCACCAAAGTGGAAGACATTGAAAAATACCACCAAAGTGGGAGACTGGTTACTTTTTGAGCAGTTTACTACACAAGTAGGTCACTCATGTCTTACACAAATCCAATAAGTTGTCAATTTGAAGTTATGTTATATGAATATAAATATCATCAATAAGATAAGCATTCAATAACTTTGGTCAATATGTGTGAAGTAATAAATGAGTATAATAATTAGTTCCCATCTAAGACTCTTTTATTTCTATAAATTAGACTTTATCATCCAAAATTAAGTATTCGTTATAACTACTCCTTTAGTAAAATGGTCTCTACAATTGGAAAAGACCACCAAAGTGGAAGACATTGGAAAAGACCACCAAAGTGGGAGACTAGTTCCTTTTTCAGCAATTTACTACACAAGTAGGTCACTCATGTCTTACACAGAGATGTGACCAAGACTCATAACAATATGTACGACATGTGAAGCATAGAGGGAGATTTACTTACCCATTATCATTAGGTCTCACTAAATGGTTTCAAGAAGTGTTTTGTCAATATAGTCCAAATATAAATGACTCTTGGCAATGAATATTCCATTCTCTTGTTATAAAATGAAGAACACGGAAAAATGCAAAACTTGCATGAATTACATAATCATGTTAATCATTGAATTTTTGAATGAATTTTTTTTTTGAGGCCATAACTAAGGGAGCATATATCTGGGAATCAAATCCAATATAGGGCCATCCATGCTCAAAGTAGTGTGTTTGGATGAAATACATTCCATGTCATTTTCCTTGCATGAACAATCAAAGGAATTATCTCCCTGGGAAAATCGACATTCGTAAATGCAAGTTGTCTAATGGATTGAAGGAATTCTTCCTTGTACACACAACAAACATACCATATGCATTCACTTGTTGAGAAGTGGTGCAATGGTGGTATTCAAGGTGTTATATATCAAGGTATCCAATGGATTTTATTTATAATATGAGAATCTCATCTAATAAGAACATCATTTCATGTGTAGAACTCTTTAAATATCCTCAATATTGAATATACTTTAAAATCAAATTGCATTATTAAAGCCATGCAACCTTGATATTTAATATCATCAAAATATTTTCAATACATTTTATAATATAGATTCACATTATTAAAAACCTACAACCAATGTTTTGTAGTTAACTGCAAAAAGATTGAAAACAATATAACTTATGAAAGAGTTTTAATATAATTTAACGGTAAAATTTGTAAGAAACTTATGATACTATAATATTACATATGTAAGAAACTTATGATACTCTAATATTACATATGTAAACTTAGGAGAGGCTTTTCGAATCATACCTCCTTTAGAAAAGGACATGGCCAAAGGGTTGAAGATCTTGAATTACTAAAGGCGATATGCCTTACTGTTGTTAACCATTTATTGATGTAACATCCAGTATGGCATTTGAGAGCTTATTCACATTTTCTGTATACTACCAAAGCATCGTATAGCATTATGTATTGTATTTAACTGTAATCGAATTGTATTATATTTAACTTTAATAAGAGTTGTTTATGAATACCATTGCTTTCTTGTAGTAATCACAGTAATAGTCCTTAGTTTCCCATATGATTAGAGTGAGTTGGTTCAATGCTAATACACATGATAAAACATATTGGTACATGAGTTATCAACATATTCGTGACCAATCAGAATTGAGTAAGTTTGTTCATTCATGTATGCTCTTCACTTCCATGGATATTTTTCTATTAAATTTCAAAGTTTTAAAATGTCTTAGCATAATATTACCTTAGTTTTAAAAAGTAATATTCACTCCAAGTTAAATATTTCTTTCAAGCTTAGTTCTTAAGAGGATCCATACTAGAACATATTATCATAGACTCGTATAATCAATTCAATTTGACTTCCAAGAAATTTTCTCATATACTGTTTCTAGATTTCAACCACCTATTGACTTTAGACATTAGAAAAGTGGCATTCCACCTTTAGATAGTTACATCCCTCTTGTAGTAATACATCCCTATGCTCTTGTATTAGGAAGGGATTGGGCTAAGATTGTTGATTTTCACTTTTTATCAATAATTGGTTTTCTCTCATTTATCCCTCATAAAATTATGACTATTACCTTAATTAGTCCTTATTATTCTTATTATCAAGACCTTGGACCCTCTTATGATTGTTGCGAAAAGTTTTTTAATGTTTCAATCTAATTGTTTTTAATGAGAAGTTATAATATATTTTGGAGGAATTTATTTGTCCATTAACTTATTTATTTATTTGATGTATTTCCTTATTTAAATGAGATACTATATGTGCAAATATATCATTGATATACTTTTTTTTTAAAGATGGTACATGAGATTCATCCTATTATTGTTTGCATTGTATGTACCAATGGAAATTATTGATGAACTTGAAGATGATGTGTTCGTTTAATGATGTTACAAAAATTGTAACATCCAAATATTCTATGGGCCCTACAATTTAACTGCTTGCAGGCTAATAAGATACTCGGTTTGGTTTAAATCCTAATGGTCAATATGCATCATTGTTGTTATACAAGTATTTCAATAAAATAGGTAGTGACATTGTTTTCAGTCATTCATAATCTATCAAATCAATCTAGTGAGCCCATTAGATCTTTTTCTTGTTCTAAGGATTTGTAGTGGGATTCACTATTCTATTATATCAACCAGAACACACATTCAATTCTCTTATCATTGTTCAACTGCAGAAATAAATGACAATCAATTCTGATCGACTTCATCTTGATTCATGGGTTTGAGTGGACATATAACATGGTCAATGTTACATTAATGAAAATAGGCTAAAATAAAAACATTGAAAATCAATGTGCAGCATGCGATCTCTCATTGAAGAATAATATTATTATGTTTAGTCACATAAATATCATTAAAATTATGTATTTAAAAATCTTTACAAGTTGTGGAATTCCTAGATTCTTCCATGTTATTAAACATGACTTGTGGAAACTTAAAAAATATGAACATAAAATGACAAAGTAGACTAAAAACAAATAAAAGATAAATCATTTTTTAATTCTATAATTCTCGGGTACATTACCAGACTTCGTGACAATTGGTTTAACAACATGAACATTTAAAGAATGGCCATAAGGGTCGAATCATTACTTCTGTGTAATAGAAACAAATAGTATGTAATGGACAGGAAGTAGTATTGTGGCTACTTGTGACTTGGTTGTGGGAGGCCAGCCCTATGGCCAAGCCATGGGCATGCCCATGGCTTGGCCACAGGGCTGCCCCCCTGCGGCCAAGTCACAGTCCCACAAGGGCCAAGAAATTATGTCTTACTTATAAACTGAAAATGTAAATTAAAAACTAACAATACATTTTAAAAATTAAAAATAAAATTGTATACTAAATATTCGGCGCGCCCACGCTCACAAACGCCAACACTAAAATTAACAATACATTTTAAAACTAAAACTATATCCTAAAAAATAAAACTATAATTATATACTAAAATTACATACCTGGAGTTCGGCGCGCTCACGCTCACAAATGCCAACACAACCTCTGCGCTCACAAACGAGCCTACGCTCACAAATGAGCCTGCATACACGACCTACGCTCACGACCTCTGCACTCACAGTCTCTAAGAAACGGCAACAAATTTCGTAAAATATTTCAAGATCGATGTGTGGTTGATATATAAACAATCTTTTGGCCGAAAGATAGTTTGGCTGAACAATCGTTCGGCCGAAAGAGCATTTCAGCCGAACAATATTTCGGTCGAAAGAGTATTGCCGGAAAGAAAATATCCGACCGACTAAATTTTTACATGCAAATCGAGGGTGCGGTCAATGCACCGTTTGATTTGACGTTTCATGTTTCAACCGAAAAATAGTTCGGTCGAAAACAATATCTTTCGGCCGAAAATTATTATTAGTTCGACCGAAAAAAGGTTTTTCGGAATTTTGGATAACCAATTGTCATGAAAGTGTAATCCACCTTCGTGATTTCACCCCACTACTTTTGAATATTTAGCAAAAAAATACACAATTTATATTCATATATAATAAAAAACCTATACATTTTGGTACATACTTATAACATGTCAAATAAAACATTTTTATGGAAATAATTGAACAAAAAAAAGTCAAAATTTTATAAGAAATTATCATTTTCTTTCATATTTTTACACATTTGAAGTAAAAAATGACAACATTTAATAAAAATTTCCAATGTATAGTGATTCACATACAAATAAAATGAAAACAAAAAAAATTATTCATCACAAAACCACAATAGATACATTTTTATTCTTATTTTAAAATTTGAAAGTCAAAACATTACAGTTATAGCTTATAAAAAATTTGGAAAATCTAGCATCGTCTTCAAAGGTATCTTTAAACTAATCAACAATATCATATATCCCAAATTCATCATTCTCAATAGACATGTGATCATCTATTTTATTATTCAACGATGTTTTTAGTAATTTTTTCATGCTTCTTTCAATATTAAAAATATTTTTTACTGTTTACTTTTTTGAAGTTACGTTTTTTCATATAATTTTGTCTCAATTAATTTATTGTTCCATTTTATATCCATATATAATAAAAAAAACCTATACATTTTGGTGCATATTCATTAAAATAACATGTCAAATAAAGCATTTCTATGGACAGAATTGAACAAAAAAAAGTCAAAATTTTATAAGAAATTATCATTTTCTTTCATATTTTTATACATTTGAAGTAAAAAATGACAACATTTAATAAATTTTCCAATGTATACTTATTCACATACAAATAAAAAAAAAAAAACCAAGAAAAAGATTCATTACAAAACAACAATAGATACATCTTTATTCTTATTTTAAAATATGAAGTCAAAACATTACACTTATAGCTTATCAAAAATTTACAAAATTGAGCATCATCTTCAAAGACATCATTAAACTAATCAACAATATCATATATTCCAAATTCATCGTTCTCAACAGACCATTATCATCTTCTTCGATGTCATTTTGTGCTTCCATTGTGTCATTTTATTCTTCCATTGGTTCTTTGATATCCGCAAGTTCTCCAAAGTGATCATTTCCAATCATTCCTCCTAATGGTACTTGAGGTTCCTTTGAAAATTTTGTCACCTTTGATTTACTAAAATCTCCTTTCCTCAAGCCAACTTCTTGCATTTCATCTCGAAGAGTTGGAATAACATTAATTCTTCATTGAATAAAACTGCACTGCATTGGGTCAATTTCAATGGATGTGAAATTCTTTCCTTTCTACAAGAAACGTGCTAATGTTGTACCTAATCACAAAATACAAAATAAATAATGAAGTTAGATACTGTAAAAAGACATAAATTAAAAACAATAGAATATTGAAGTATGATTTCATAAATATTATATCATAATTTGTTGGATTACTAAGAGGGGGGGTGAATCAGTAATAGCGTAATTATAATAATTTTTCTTCAAATTTTATATCAATATAGAATTATTATCCAATAATGAGAAGTAAGAAATAAAAAAATCACACACATACACAATACACTAGTGTTTTACGTGGAAACCCAAATCGGGAGAAAACCACAGAATGTTTTTTCTTATATGTCTTGAAGAATTACATTCATTGGAAGCACCAACTTCCTTTGTTTTCCAGCTGCAACTGGAAAGAGGCTCCAACCCCCTAGTTTCTTAGGCTACAACATGAGGGAATATCCAACTACCCAATTCTCTAGCTACAACCAGAAGGAGGCTACAACCCCCTATGTTCTCCGGCTACAAACAGAAGGTGGCTACAACCCCCTGTCCTTGCCCCATCCTGCCACCCTAAAGTAGAAGTAGAATGATGGAACCATTGTCACACTATCACTGTGAGATATACCATTGTAAATCTGAACCAATAAATATGAACCATGCATCAACCTGTACCTCAACCTGTAATCAACCTGTACCATAAATAAGTGCATCCAACCATGTACCAAGTATGTACCAATCATGTGTCAACTACTCATCAACCAACATCATCAACTATACACTTCATGTATGTGTCAACTCATCAACTACTTGTCTCAAGCATGTACTCAACATGTAACTCAACCAAAAGCCCTCATCAATTTCATCATCTAAATCTGATTTGTAGCTCTGTAATAGACCTGGTGTATATGATCACATTCCTACAAACCTTCCTTAACTTTAACAATAAGAGACTAGCATTTTCATCAAACTTGTCTTTAGTCTCACATGCCTAGTTTTGGATTAGTCAACAACCCTAACTTGAAGTAATCATAACTTTGTACTCGTAATGTATAAAGATCTGAAAATGATACACAATGTTCTTCAGTGTGTTTTATTCAATTCCTCCAAGTCTCACTACTTGGAACCTCTCAGAAAATGAGTTATAGAAAAAATGGCATACTTTGCTGAATTCTGGCTTATTCTAGAGAGTGGCCTTCTAGAGAGTGTCCCACATGGTATATTTTTTGAATTGATATGAAACTATTACAAAGCATACTAAAGAATGTACCCTAACAAACACATTTTGTCTCACTGAATTTGGATATGTTATGAAGAAGTTACGACATTTTTACCTGAAATACCTATTTTGATTAGTTTCAGGACTAGCCACAAACCCTATTTTCCAATGAGTGTAACTCTCAAACAACAAGGACCCACAAGCTGAATTTTTTACCAAATATACTTAGATATGTTTTATCAATGGCATAGAAATTTCGCTGTCTGAATCATTATAGAAAAAAAGTTATATAGAAAATGGTGAGATGACCTGTAAATAACATACCTTAGAAAGCACCATCAAAAGAATTTATCCTTCCTTGTATTTCGGCCTTCTTTTCTTCACCTTCACTTAGAATTATAGTTTAGATATCCTTGGTGTTAGACAAATGAGAGGGGGGGGTGAATCAGTTGTTACCGTGCTTAAACAATTATGCTTCGTTTTAAATCTTTACAAGGCACTCAATGATAATCACAATAATGCAGAGAATTTAAACAGGGGCACATTCAGCATCAGTCACATATATGAGAAAGACAGAGACAGATAATTCCAAAGGAAACCCATACAAGGTAAAAACCTCTTTTTCTTTATATGATAAGTATTATCTACATTCTCTACATTATCATACATATGAGCACCAACTCATTGTGAGGCTACAACCTCTGTTTTTGCAAGCTGCAACTTGCTGAGAGCACTGACTCTCTATTTTCTCTAGCACCCACTAGAAGGAAGCACCAACTCCCTGGTTTCTCTAGCACCAACTAGAAGGAAGAACCAACTCCCTGGTTTCTCTAGCACCAACTAGAAGGAAGCACCAACTGCCTGTGTTCAAGCACCCACTTGAACCTTTGAGGACACCAGTCCTCCCTAGCACCTCCCAACCACCTTGAATAATAAATTCTTTGTTACTGAACCTTATTACAGCGATATTAAATTATTCAATGGCTTACCAGCCCTGTTGTTGTTTTGTTACGCTGCTCTGTCCTGTCTGCATCAGTGTCTTCTGCACGCCCCTTGCACTTTCTGTTCTCTGCCTTTTATACTCTCTGCACCATATCTCTTTGATGCAACCTTCCTCTTGAGTGCATCTCTGCTCTTGCGCTCTACCTCCTCACTCACACTTGAATCCTCTCCATGAAAACAACACGCATCTCTTTTTTGTTCATCATTCTTATAGTACATGTGCTCCTTGTGCATGCAATATTTGCAATGCCTCTGCATGCACACTCTTCACCAAGTTCCTTCGCGACTTGAGTGCTCTGTCTGATCATCATCGTGACTCTTCAGCTTCTCTGGTTGTTTTCACCATGCGTCCAACATCACTGGGTATTCTGCTGAGATTTCTCAACCTCTCTGGTAGTTGAGACTCCTCATCTTCTTCGGCACAATCGAGTTTATGCCTTCTGTTTTGGTTACAGACTTCAACGCTCATCCATCTATCAATCCCTCTAAGAATCGTCTTTCTTCACTGGGCGAAGCTTAGAGCCTCTTCATCTCCTCTGGTGATCACACCGAAGTGTCTTTGAGCTCTCTGGTAGACGCCATCAATGGTTTCTGGTAGTTTCACTGTGTCGTGCATCAGTAACCCTCTGATCTCCTTCAGGTTTATCTACACCATCGGATGAACTTTATTAGATCTTGCATTCATTTCGGCATTTCTGTGGCCAAGCTTAGCACCTCTAGCTTCTACCTCCATCTTCCATCAATGTGACCAATGGCTATGACCACGCGCTTATGCCTTCCTAATTTTGGGGCGCAAATGCACCTTTTGGATATGCAGCGAGCAGATCTGGACAGCCCAAATATGTGCTCCCAGATCTATGGTTGGGATTGGATTTCGAAGCCCCCCTGCCATTCTACCTTTAAGTGGAGGGGGGGGGTCTGGAATTGGGCACGCATCTCTCGAATGGTTAGGATTAAAGTGCCCAGATCAACAGTGCTCAAACGATTTTGGACCCCCCTTGCCTTTCTGCCTTTAATACGAGGGGGGCGGGTTCGGAATGGTGGAGTATTGACGAAGGGCCCCACTCCTGTCATGTCACCTTTTGTATCGTTCTCCACCTGGCTATGTGACAAGGCTCACTCCCTTTATCCCCTCCTCATCCTCCGACATCTGTCCATCTCCCAAGTGGTGTAAGTCTGCTAACATCACACGTGGATTGACACGTGTTGAATACTACCACGTGTCACTCTGATTCGTGACTTACATGTGCCTAAAATGTTGAATCAGTCTGACACTTGTCATTACCTAGTTGTGCCACATGTTCCTAGCTGAGTCGGGTTGATGGTCCAGATCACATCTTGATCTGACGGTTCAGATTCAGTCGGGATTTCACACATCGTGATTTTGACACTCTTGTCGTTCTGTTTTTTTTTCACTTCAAAGTCCCGATCCATGATACTCCGTAATGGAGTCGTATCAATGGTCCAGATCACATCTTGATTTGATGGTTGCAATTACGTCTTGATTTCGCATATCGTGATATCGGGATTCTTGATGTTAATATTCTTTGACATCTCCACCACTCGATCCTCGAAACTCCGACATGGACTGGAATCAACAGTCTAGATTCAACCTTAATCTGACGGCTGAGATTAAATTGCAATTTCAGATATCGCGATTTCGAGAGGTTAGGGAACATCGTTCCTTTGACTCTCTAGTCAGTGAACTGATGATCTATCCCCATGTGTCCTGCCTGTATATGGATGGTCCTCCTTCTTTTGCGATTTTGTGAGCCCTCTACTCCTTGCACTTTAAAGAACGTGCAGGTTCTCCTTGTTCCAATGATGGTCGGACCATGTGCTCAGATCTGACGCCCGAGATCTACCCTCCATATCTACGTGCTCCTCTTATCTACATTGAGATCTGACGCTCATCGGGAATTTGGGATGGGATCCAACGATCACTGATGCTTCTCCTCCAAGCTTATGCATCCTCCTTACTTGGAAGAATTTCTAAGTGCCAAAGGCCTCGACTTTTGATCCGCCTATGATCCTAAGTACACTATCTCCCTTGAGCTTTGGCCATGAGTTAACCTCAGTCCTGGTGCACACCTACGCAGTGCAGTCGACTCTACGCTAATTCCTCCTGAGCTTACGCTGTTTCTGTTTTTCATCGATGCACACCTTGATCCTGCCATCAATGACAAGCGCATACTTCCTATAAAGCATGCCAACTATCCTCTACAGTGTCTTCCCAAACCGTTTATGATGCCCATCTGTTACATTCTTCCTATACTCATGCCATATTCACTGTTGTACTTGCAATCAATGACAATCATATGCTACCTATTCAACATTTTCCAACAATCTCCCTCTTTGGCATTGATGGCAACTGAGGCACCCGAATTCTTTTCTCCCCCTTTGACATCAATGTCAAAGAGGAGACATCCTCCCCCTGAGCTATTGCAGTAATTTTAGGAGGCATTAGATATTCAACCAATACACAACTCCCCCTAACAAGATGGACTCTTTAGGTGTGAAACGAAATGAAACCCAACTTCTATCTGAGATATTCAAACTGTGTCTTGGCTAGGGTTTTAGTAAAGATGTCTGCAATTTTTTTTGTAGTGGGAATGTAATGAACCTGAACAATCTGATTGGTGACCTGCTCTCTCAGAAAATGATATTTTATGGGAATATGTTTTGTCTTGGAGTGGAAGAAGGAATTTTTAGACACACTGATGGCACTAGTGTTATCACAATGAATTGGGATCGGTGCAGTGTATTTTACCTCTAAGTCTGCAAGTGTCTGAATCATCCATAATACCTATGTGCAACAGGTAGCAGTAGCAATGTACTCTACCTCTGTGGTTAATAAAGAAATGGAACCTTGTGTTTTACTAAGACAGGCTACTAAGGAGTCACCCAAGAAGAATGCTCCTCCACTGGTGTTTTTTCTCTCATCAACACAGTTTGCCCAATCTGCATCTGAATAAGCAATCAACTGAAGAATTTGATTTCTGGGATACCACAGGCCATAAGTCATTGTTTTTTTTAAGTACCTGAATATCCTTTTGATAGCTTGCAAATGACTCTGTTTAGGTGCAGCCTGATATCTTCCTACCATTCCTACAGCATGCATTATGTCTGGGCAAGATGCTGTGATGTACAACAGGCTTCCTATCATTGATCAATATGAGCTTTGATCAACATCAGGTGAATCATCATCCTTGCTTAATTTACATCCAGTTACCATAGGTGTACCCACAGGTTTAGAATATTCCATTTGAAACCTTTTCAGCATTTCTGTTAGATATTTTTCTTTAGGAATGAACCTACCTTCGGGCCTCTGAGTAATTTGTAGACCAAGGAAAAAGGACAGTTCTCCTATCATAGACATTTCAAATTCAGATTCCATGGCAGAAGCAAACCTTTGTACCAGTGAATCCTTATTATATCCAAAGATGATGTCATCTACATAGACCAGTACGATGAGCAAATCATTATCCTTTGTCTTAATATACAGATTGTTGTCAGTTGTTCCTCTCTTGAACCCTTTGTCTTTGAGATACGTATCCAGTTTGTGATACCAGGCTCGAGGGGCTTGTTTTAAACCATATAAATCTTTCTTCAACTTGCATACTAAGTCAGGGTTATCAGAAAATTTGAAACCTTTTAGTTGTTCGATATAGACTTCTTCACTTAAATCTCCATTGAGAAAGGCTGAATTGACATCCATTTGGTAGACTTTAAACCTTTTATGACAAGCATAGGCAAGAAACATTCTGATAGCTTCTAATCTTGCTACAGGCGCAAATGTTTCATCAAAATCCAGTCCTTCTATCTAAGCATAGCCTTTACAGACTAACCTCGCTTTGTTCCTGATAATTTGTCCTTGCTCATTCAACTTATTCTTAAAGATCCATTTGGAGGCAATGACGTTTTTGCCTTTGGGTCTTTGAACCATCTCCCATGTATTGTTTTTGTCAATCTGATCAAGTTCTTCATTCATTGCTTTAACCCAGTGATCATCTTTGCTGGATTCATTAAAATTCTTGGGTTCCAGTATGGATATGAGAGCCATATGAGATTGTTCGGTGGTTTTGATTAGCTTTCTCCTGGTTTGTACACCTTTGTCTTTTTCTCCAATTATCTGACTTGCAGGGTGATTCTTTTGAATGATTCTAGAGGAGGAATTTGTAGCTGACTGCTGATTTGAGTCTGTCTGAGTGTCTGAGTCTTCATCTGATCTAGAGTCTTCGTTTTATGATTCTTGGACTTGTTCATCTTCATCTTTAGTTGTGTCTTCTGTAGAAGATTCATTACTGTACACCTCTCTTGCTGGGATTCCTTCATCAATTTTTACATCAATACAATCAACCATTTTATGCAGCCTCTTATTATAGCATCTGTATCCTTTACTGTTTTTAGCATACCCTAAGAAAATACCTTCATCCACCCTGTTATCATATTTGTCAAGGTTCTCATCATTATTCTTTATGTAGCATTTACTCCCAAAGACTCTGAAGTGTTTGATTGAGGCAGGTCTTCCAAACCATAATTCATAAGGTGTCTTGTCACATTGTGGTCTGAGGTGAGCTTTGTTAAGCACATGGACTGCTGTGTGTATTGCTTCTACCCAGTAGGTTTGACCAATGTTCTTCTCATTCATCATTGACCTGGTCATTTCCTGCACTATTTTGTTTTGCCTCTCAACTACTCCATTTTGTTGTGGAGTTATTGGGATTGTGTATTCTCTCTTGATCCCATGCTCATCGTAGAATTCCTTGAAGTCTCTTGACACAAACTCTCCTCCCCTGTCTGATCTTACTGCCTTTAACCTCTTCCCTATTTGAGTCTCAGTTAAAGCCTTAAATATCTTAAACTTCTCAAATGCTTCAGTTTTTTCTTTGAGAAAGGCAACCTAAGTAAGTCTGGAGTAATCATCTATAATCAACATGAAATAGTTTTCTTTCCCTATGCCTTCCTGTCTTGATGGTCCACATAAATCCATATGAACTAGTAGGAGTGGTTTCTCTATTGAAGTAAAGCTCTTGGACTTAAACTGTGCCCTGTTTTGCTTCCCTACTTGATAGGGTTTACACACTGAATCTTGGGGCTTTGATATTCTTGGAAGATCTTTTACTACCTCGAGGTTTTTGAGTTTGAAGTGGTCAAAGTTTAGATGTCCAAGTCTCCTATGCCATAACCATCTTTCATCATGTTTGCTTCGATGAAATTCTTCTCTATTTTCTGTCCTTATGGCTTTGGCCACCACTTGTCCTGAGTTTACAGACTTTATCTTGCAGTCGTTGGAGGTGAACAACACCTTGCATCCTCTGTCACACATTTGACTTACACTAAGCAGGTTATGTTTCATCCCATCCAAAAGTAGAACATCTTGGGCTTTTCCTTTTCCATTACTTAAGCTCACCATCCCTTTGCCTTTTATTTTCCCTGGAGCATCATTTCCAAAGGTTACACTTTCTGATTTGATTTCACGTAGAGATAGAAACTTGCCTTTGTCTCCCGTCATGTGTTTGGAGCATCCACTATCTATATGCTAAGGGTTCGTTTTTCTTTGAGCAGACAATACTAATCCACATTTGTTACTTTCCTTCTTCTTCCAAAACTTGACATTTTCAGCAGGGGATTTCGAATCTGGTTCATAGTTATGACAGGTGTAGCATTCAACCTCATTATTCAATAAGTCAAACTTATTGTTGTAGTGTTTCCTACTTATTGACTGTTGATTATTTCTTGGCCTCTTTAGTTGTATGTGTCCAGACTTAATTTGGCAATTTGCAGTCCGTGAAGGATTATTACTTGACTGTATCATTCTTTGTTGTGGGAAGTATTTATTCCTTTGAAATATTAATTGCTCGTGTCAACGTCTTAAGGAACAATTTACAGCTTTGTGACCAAAGTTAGAACAGTAGAAACAATAGCCATAGAAAACAAATTTGTACCTGGAAAATGGTTGCCTTCTTTGAGCAAATTGATTTCTTTCTTGTTGATGATGTCTTCTAGTAGAGCAAGAATTGTTTCTTCATTCCACAGATTCAATCCTGGCACTTTTTTCTTTACTCGTCCTGGGTGGCTGATTGTCTTCCTCTGTTTCTACAGGTTTGTTATTGTCATTGGTTGTAATTTTGACAAACTTGATGGGTTCTTCATTTCCTGGCTTCCCACTCCTTGATCCCTCTTCATAACCCAAACCAGTTTTCAGCTTTGGATTCCTTTGCTGATTCAGAATGGTGGCTAATCCTTCTGAGGCTTTGATACTTGACAAATTCTGATTATACAAGGCTTGAAATTTCTCCATTTCTTTCCTTGTTTTCACTACTTCTTGTTCTAATGATTCACATCTTGTTTTCTTTTCTGATAGCTGTTGTTCCAGAATATCTTCGATTTTCTTTGCCTCTTCCAATTCTACCTTTAGTAGGACAAGGTCTTCACCAGGTTCTTGACTGTGTTTCTCGAACTGTATCAACAATTGTCTTTACTTTATGTTCTTGATTCTTAGTCTGTCAATCTCTTCCAATGCACTGATCAGTTCTCCTTCCATGTCAACCACAACTTCTTCATCATTCTCATCACTGCCTGTGATTTTATTATCATACTTCTCTTTGGCCATAAGCATGAAGTCATTTACCTTATCTTCACAGGAAGAGTCACTATCGGTGTCTTCTGAGGAGTCATCATTGTTTACACAAACTTTTCGTTTTATCAAATCTCCTGGATTTGTGCTTCTCTTCACCTTCATAGTTCTGATCATGTTTCTTGTGTGGACATTTATTTGCAAAATGACCTATCCTTCCACAGTTAAAGCATTTTAAAGGTAGTTTACCTTTGTATTTGCCTGAT
>ML777126.1:616651-684135 GCA_009831015.1 Picea engelmannii
TTCATCAGGCTCAGAATCCTCATTCTTGTCTGCTTTAAATGATGCTTCTCTGGAGGTGGGTTTATCTTTAACTATTCTCATTTCATATGCAGTCAGTGTTCCTAGAAGTTGATCAAACTGCAAGGTTTTTAGATCATTAAGTTTTTCTATTGTAGAGACCTTCGAGTTGAACCTATATAGGAGAGATCTCAAGATTTTTTGAACTAAAGAAGGTTCCCCAATTGTTTCACCAAGTGCCTTCATTGCATTTACCATTTCTTCTATTCTCAGAAAGTATTTTCCAATAGTTTCATCTTCCTTCATCTTCAGCTATTCAAACTATATTCTGTAGTTTTGAAGCTTTGCATCCTTTACCTTCTCATTTCCCTCATAACTGCTAATGAGTTTGTCCCACATTTCTTTGGCAGTTTCTAGGTGCATAACTTTTACGAATTCTGCTTCTACAAGCCCACTCAATATAGCATTCATAGCCTTAGCGTTGAAGCTAAATTCTAGTTTTCCATCCTTATTAGCTAGCACAACTGGCTTTACATACCCAGTATCTACCACATCCCAGGCATCTGCACCTAAATCTATTATGTAAGTTCTCATTCTAACTTTCTAGAAGGCAAAGTTTGTTCCATTGAACAGAGGGGCCTTATTGGTTGAATTTCCTTCATGGCTTGACATGTTTAATCTCTAGGATCTATCCTTAGATAAAAGGGGCCAGCTCTGATACCAATTGTTGGACAACTAAGAGGGGGGGGTGAATCAGTTGTTACTGTGCTTAAACAATTATGCTTCTTTTTAAATCTTTACAAGGCACTCAATGATAATCACAATAATGCAGAGAATTTAAAAAGGGGCACATTCAGCATCAGTCACATATATGAGAAAGACAGAGACAGATAATTCCCAAGGAAACCCATACAGGGTAAAAACCTCTTTTTCTTTATATAATAAGTATTATCTACATTCTTTACATTATCATACATATGAGCACCAAATCATTGTGAGGCTACAACCTCTGTTTTTGCAAGCTGCAACTTGCTGAGAGAACCGACTCTCTGTTTTCTCTAGCACCCACTAGAAGGAAGCACCAACTCCCTGGTTTCTCTAGCACCAACTAGAAGGAAGCACCAACTCCCTGGTTTCTCTAGCACCAACTAGAAGGAAGCACCAACTCCCTATGTTCAAGCACCCACTTGAACCTTTGAGGACACTAGTCCTCCCTAGCACCTCGCAACCACCCTGAATAATAAATTCTTTGTTACTAAACCTTATTACATCGATATTAAATTATTCAATGGCTTACCAACCCTGTTGTTGTTCTGTTACGCTGCTCTGTCCTGTCTGCATCAATGTTTTTTGCATGCCCCTTGCACTTTCTGTTCTCTGCCTTTTATACTCTCTGCACCATATCTCTTTGATGCAACCTTCCTCTTGCGTGCATCTCTACTCATGCGCTCTGTCTCCTCACTCACACTTGAATCCTCTCCATGACAACAACACGCATCTCTTCTTTGTTCATCATTCTTATAGTACCTATGCTCCTTGTGCATGCAATATTCACAATGCCTCTGCATGCACACTCCTCGCCAAGTTCCTTCGCGACTTGAGTACTCTGTCTGATCATCATCGTGACTCTTTAGCTTCTCTGGTTGTTTTCACCATGTGTATAGAATCACTGGGTTTTCTTCTAAGATTTCTCAACCTCTCTGGTAGTTGAGAATCCTCGTCTTCTTCGGCACAGTCGAGCTTATGCCTTCTGTTTCAGTTATAGACTTCAACACTCATCCATCTGTCAATCCCTCTAAGAATCATCTTTCTTCACTGGGCAAAGCTTAGAGACTCTTCATCTCCTCTGGTGATCACACCAAAGTGTCTTCCAGCTCTCTAGCAGATGCCATCAATGGTTTCTAGCAGTTTCATTGTGTTGTGCATCAGTAGCCCTCCGATCTCCTTCAGGTTTATCTGTGCCATTGGATGAACTTTATTAGATCTTGCATTCATTTCGACATTTCTGTGGCCAAGCTTAGCACCTCTAGCTTCTACCTCAATCTTCCATCGATGTGACCAATGGCTATGACCACGCGCTTATGCCTTCCTAAGTTTGGGGCGCAAATGCACCTTTTGGATATGCAGCGAGCAGATCTAGAAGACCCAGATCTATGCTCCCAGATCTATGGTTGGGATTGGATTCTGGAGGCCCCCTTCCATTCTACCTTTAAGCAGAGGGCAGGGGGGGGGGCGTCTGGATTTGGGTGCGCATCTCTCGAACGGTAAGGATTAAAGTGCCCAAATCAACAACGCTCAAACAATTTCGAACCCCCCTTGCCTTTCTTCCTTTAATACGGGGGGGGGGGGTTCGGAATGGTGGATTATTGACGAAGGGCCCCACTCCTGTCATGTCACCTTTTGTATCATTCTCCACCTGGCTGTGCGACAAGGATCGTTCTCTTTATCCCCTCCTCATCCTCCGACATCTGTCCATCTCTCAAGTGGTGTAAGTCTGCTGACATCACACGTGGATTGACACATGTTGAATACTGCCAAGTGTCACTCTGATTCATGGCTTACATGTGCCTAAAATAATGAATCAGTCTGACACTTTTCATTACCTGGTTGTGCCATGTGTTCCTAGCTGACGTGGTATGCTGACTTGAGTCGGGTTGACGGTCCATATCACATCTTGACTTGACGGTTCATATTTAGTTTCGGATTTCACACATCGCGATTTCGACACTCTTGTCGTTCTATTTTTTTGTCACTTCAAAGTCCCGATCCACGATACTCCGTAATGGAGTCGTATCAACGGTCCAGATCACATATTGATCTGACGGTTGCAATTATGTCGTGATTTTGAATATCGCGATATCGAGATTCTTGATGTTAATATTCTTTGACATCTCCACCACTCGATCCTCGAAACTCCGACATGAACTAGAATAAATAGTTCATATTCAACCTTAATCTTACGGCTGAGATTAAGTCATGATTTTGAGAGGTTAGGAAACATCGTTCCTTTGACTCTCCAGTCAGCGAACTGACGATCTATCCCCACGTTTCCTGCCTGTATATGGACGGTCCTCCTTCTTTCGGGATTTTGTGAGCCCTCTACTCCTTGCACTTTAAAGAACATGCAGGTTCTTCTTGATCCAATGGTGGTCGGACCCTGCACTCAGATCTGACGCCTGAGATCTATCCTCCATATCTACGCACTCCTCTTGTCTACATTGAGATCTGACGGTCATCGGGAATTCGGGATGGGATTCAACGATCATTGACGCTTCTCCTCCAAGCTTATGCATCCTCCTTACTTGGAAGAATTTCTAAGTGTCAAAGGCCTTGACCTTTGATTCTTCTATGATCCTAAGTACTCTATCTCCCTTGAGCTTTGTCCATGAGTTAAACTCATCCCTGGTGCACACCTACGCACTGTAGTCGACTCTGTGCTAATTCCTCCTGAGCTTACGCTATTCTTGTTTTTCATCGATGCACACTCTGATCCTTCCATAAATGACAAGGGAATACTTCCTATAAAGCATGCCAACCATCCTTTGCAGTGTCTTCTCAAACTGCTTCTGATGCCCGTCTGTTACATTCTTCCTATACTCATGCCATCTTCACTGTTGTACTTGCCATCAATGACAAGCATACGCTACCTATTAAACATTTGCCAACACTTGGTTACCTCATACACTTATATATATTCAATATGCTCAAGTGTGTGTTAAATGACAGAGCCTTTCCTCTTATTTATACTCTCCAAGTAGCTTCCTTAAAAACATCTTCTAGGTCACTTGGCCGACTTTCCTTATTTTAGGGTTAACCCACTTCTAATTTCTCCATTAAAATTATTATTGAAATAATTTATTTTTTATTCACTTTGAATTATAATACACTCATCACTTCACTTTATTATTTATCCTTTAAAAATATCTTAAACCACATTGACTATTTTGACCTTTTGGGGCTTCTAGATAACATATGAGGGTCCTCCAACTTCGTAAGGCCATAACTCTCAAACCGTGAGGAGTTATGTGATGTTCAACATTCGACCAAAAATGACATGACATGTACTATTGATATAGAATAGTATTATCTGAAAATATATCATAACTCATACCATTACCCATCAAACAAACTTGGGTCCATTACCCAAACCCAGGGTCTCCAACTTCTCATGGCCATAACTCTCTAACCGTGAGGAGTTATGTGACGCTCAACATACCACTAGAAATGGTATGACAAATACTATCCATCTAGGATAGTTTCTCTGACAAATTCACTATCCTTCATCTCATTATTCCACAATTAAGCATGGGTTCTCTTACTCCATATAGCGTCTTCTCGTGAGGGCTTTCACCATAATTGGACCACTTTGGAGTTCATCCATATTTACTTCTTATTAACCATGAAAAAACAATAATGAGTCATATTTACATCAAACAATATTGGATCCATTACCCAAACCTTTGTGCTACGAGGCTTTCTTCAAGGGTTGACATCAATGACAACCAACCTTAATCAACAATCTCCCCGTTTGGCATTGATGACAACACTCTGATGCAATACTTAAATCATATCACTCATTCTCCCCCTAGAACCATGCCTCTATCCTCTACATCTAATAATCTACTCCCCCTGGAACCATGCCTTTGTCCTCTGCATCTGATAAATTTCTGCCCCTTTGTCGTCAATGGCAAATGTATCTTTCCATCTAGGGTTTCTCCCCCTGACTAAAATGTCCTCTTATGCTGCTTCCTTGTGTACATATAAGACATATAATATAATCATTCAAAAAGAATTCAAAAGGCATTCATTTTGGAGTAGAAATAACTCCAAAACTTTGGTGAAGATATTCAAAAGCTTTCTGTGGAAGTGGTTTTGTAAAGATGTATGCCACTTGTTCTTGTGTGCCCACATACTCAAATCTGATGTTCGTTTCTACAACCTGTTCCCGTAGAAAGTGATACTTGATTGGAATGTGCTTCGTCTTGGAGTGCATCACCGAGTTTTTTGATATACTAATGGCACTTGTATTATCACAATATATTGGAATGGGCTCATCATACTCAACCTGTATATCTGTCAAAGTTTGTTTCATCCAAAGAACCTGTGTACAACATGTTGCTGCTGCAATATACTCTTCCTCGACTGTAGATAGAGATATTGATGATTGTTTCTTTCTTAGCCATGATACCAAACACTCACCTAAGTAGAACATTTCTCCACTAGTGCTTCGTTGGTCATCAATACAACCTGCCCAATATGCATCTGTGTATGCAATAAGTGGTAGATCTTTTCCTTTTGGATACCATAATCCAAAATCTACTATTCCTTTGGGATATTTGAAGATCCTCTTTACTGCTAATACATGTGATTCCTTTGGTGCTGCTTGAAATCATGCCACCTGTCCAACTGCCTGCATTACATCTAGTCTGGATGTTGTCACATATAATAGGCTGCCAATAATTGACATGTATTGCCTCTGATCTGTAGACTTCGAATGATCATCTTTGCTCAACTTACAACTGGTTTGCATGGGAGTGATAACTGGTTTGCAATATTCCATTCCGAACCTCTTTAGCATTTCTCTGATATACTTGGTTTGACAAATAAAAATTCCTTGGTTTCTTTGATGTATTTGAAGTCCCAGAAAGAAGGATAGTTCTCCAGGTAATGACATTTCAAATTCATTCTTCATGTATTTTGCAAATTTCTGGCTTAACCTGTCATCATCACTACCAAAAATAATATCATCAACATAAACTTCAATTAATAAAATATTACCTTGACTTACCTTGATGTAGAGGTTGTTGTCTGCACTTCCTTTTATGAATCCTTCCTGTTGCAGATACTTATCCAGTCTGGAGTACCATGCTCTAGGAGCCTGTTTTAGACCATACAAGGCCTTCTTTAATTTACACACATAGTTTGTGTTCTCTGACAACTGAAATCCTTATGGTTGTTCAATGTAGACTTCTTCTTCAAGTTCCCAATTCAGAAAAGTTAATTTTACGTCCATCTGATATATTTTAACATTTTTGGAGCATGCATAAGCTAAAAGCAAACGGATTGCTTCCATTCTGGAAACTGGGGCAAATGTCTCTTTAAAGTCGATTCCTTCAATCTGTGCATATCCTTTGCATACCAATCTAGTTTTGTTCCTTGTAACCTGTCCATATTCATTCAATTTATTCCTAAAAACCCATTTTGTATTGATCACATTCTTATTCTTTGGTCTTGGAACCAATTCCCAAGTGTCATTTTTCTCTATTTCATCCAATTCTTCATCAATGGCCTTATTCCAAAATTCATCCTTGTTGGCTTCTTCAAAACAGTTTGGTTAAATTGTAGATAAGAGTGCTAGGTGTGTTTGTTCCGGTGAACGAATTTTTCTTCTAGTCACAACTCCTGCATCTTTGTTTCCAATAATCTAATCTGAAGGATGGTTCTTCTCTACTCGTTTGCTAGGTGTCTTTGGAGATACTTTTTGAACTTTCTCTTATGTTTCTGTCAGATTCTCTTCATCTTCATCTTCCTCTTCTACTTCTTTTTCATCTTCTTCTTTGAAAAGTTGTTCCATTGATTTGTTTTCTTCTTCCTTTGATTCTGGTCTACCTGTTCAATCAATTGTTACATCGATGCTTTCCACAACTTTGTTTAATTTTAGATTGTAACACTTGTATACTTTCATTGTACTTGAGTAACCAACAAGTATTCCTTTGTCCATGCGAGAGTCAAACTTTTCCATTCTGCCATCTTCTCTTTTGATGTAGCATTTGCTTCCAAAAACTCTGAAGTGCTTCACATTTGCTAGTCTTCCTTTCCATAACTCGTAGGGAGTTTTATCAGTGTTGTTTATGAGAATTACTCTGTTTTGGATGTGAACTGATGTATGCACTGCCTGTGTCCAAAAAATATCAGTCAACTTTGAATCCATTATCATTGTTCAAGCCATTTCTTATACTGTCTTGTTCTTTCTTTCAACAGCTCCATTCTGTTGAGGTGTCCTAGCGATGGAGAATTGTCTTTTTATTCCATGATTGCTGCAGTGGTCCATAAATTCTTTTGAAGTGAATTCTCGTCCATTATCCAATCTTAAGCATTTTATTCTTAAATCCATCTCATTTTCAACCATTTCCTTGTAGATCTTGAAGTTTTCAAAAGCTTCCGACTTGTTCTTAACAAAGAAAATTGCATTCATTCTTGTATAATCATCAACTAATAACATAAAGTATCTCTCACCTTTTAAACCTTTTGTTGTAGTTGGTCCAACTAGATCAATATGCACAATTTCTTGTGGTTTTGTTGTTGAATATTCCTTTGATTTGAACCTTGTCTTTGTTTGCTTTCCTTGCTAGCAATGCTTGCATAAAGTGTTGGTTGGTTTCGTGATCTGGGGAATTTCTCTATCTGCTTCTCTTTTGCTTACTTTGACAAGGTTATCAAAATGCATGTGACCCATTCTTCTGTGCCATAGCCAACTTTCATCTTCCTTTCCTAGACAACACTTTTCATTTCCAATTTCGCTTAACACATATATGTTGCTTGAAGTTCTTGCAGCTATAGCGACCAATTTTCATGAACCTTATTTTCTTATCTCACACTTTTGTGAATCGAAAGTAGCTTTATGACCTTGGTCACATATTTGAATCACACTTAAAATATTATGTTTCATATCTTCTACTAGTAGAACATTTTCTACCTTTTCATTCTTATTCCCAATTCAGACTGTGCATTTTCCAATGATTTTAGCTAAATCATCATTTCCGAAGGAGACTGATCCATCTCTTTCCTTTCGTAATGTAAGAAACTTGTCCCTATCACCTGTCATGTGTTTTGAACATCCACTGTCAACATACCAACCACGTTTCTTTTGTTTATCTTGTAGAGAGGTTGTGCATTCTCCATTGCTATACTGATCTTGCTTTCTTATCCATGTCGTTTTTTGAGGTTCTTATTTGTGACTCTGTTGAGGTTCTTTAGGAGGGACTATCATTCTGCAATTTTTGTCCATGTGTCCAAAATTGTTACATTTGAAACATTCCACTTTAGTGCTCAAAGATTCAAACCTGTTGTAACTTCTTCTTTGTGTTTCACTAGGTCTTCTTGAATAACGCCTCTGTGTATGGCTCTCAATGTAGTTATTGTTCTTGTTGTTAGCTCTGCAATTTACAGCTCTATGTCCAAAATTATTACATGCATAACATAAACCAAAAAATATAGTTTGATACCTGGTAGTTGAAGATATTCTGAAAGGAGGTGCTCTTCTGAATCCTTCTTCTTCTTGAAGCCTATCTATCTATTGTTGATTCTGAAATCTGAATCTTCTCGGTGGAGGAGTGTCCCTGTAATCTTCCTTGTATATCTTTTTATCCCCTTTTATTGTTTTTGCAAAGATTTTTGAATTTGTTTCTTTCTCTATTGTTTTGCAGCTTGATCCATTTTCTTTCTGATTGTATCTAAGTTCGACTTCTCAGGATGAGATTTTTGACTGCTGAAAATGTCATCCAGAACTTTTGAGCTATTCTGCTTATTTTTCTTTTGAATATCCTTTCTTAGTGTAACAATCTCTGCTTCCAGGCTTCCAATGATCCTGTCCTTTCCTTCTAGCTTTTCTTTGAGTGCTTTTTCAATTATTTTATCTTCTTCTATTTGAACCTTCAATTTTGTGATCATTTGTTCTAGTTCTTGAGTGTTTTTTTTCTTATCTAGTTCTACTTGTAGTTTCTTGTTTTTCTTCTTTTCTCTTCTGATAACTTCTATGACACTCATTAATTCTTCTCGGAAGTCAACTTCTGCCTCTTCAATTTCTTCTTCATATTCTTCTTTGTAGTCTTCTTTATCACTGTCTTCTACTACCATGAATAGAACTCTCCATATTTCACTGTCACTGACTTCATCTTCATCTGAGGATGAGATGTCTTCTTTGGTGCAAAAGCTTTTCTTGAAAACTGTCTTTGTAGTTCTTTTACCTTTATATGTTTATCTGCCTTTTGAGTAACCTTCATCATTTCTCTTTTTCTTATGAGGACATTTGTTAGCAAAATGACCAATACCATCACAATTAAAACAAATTAAAGGAAACTTACCTCTATACCTACCATTGGTTCCCTTGTTCAGTATTTTGACGAAGTTGGTTACTTCTTCATCATCTTCCGAGATGTCGTTGCTGCTGCTATATTCTTCTTGTTCCTTTTTATTTTTCTTTGATATTTTGGATGCTTTGAAGATTGCTTCTTTTACATCTGCATTTACTTGTTTAGTTCTCATCTCATATGCTATGAATATTCCATGCAGTTCATCCATGCTTATTGAGTTTAGATCCGATATTTCTTCTAGTGTTGATATCTTAGAGTTGAATCTCATAGGAAGAGATCTTATTACCTTTTGAACAATTACAGATTCTTCGATTTCTTCTTCCAATCCCATGATTACATTCACTGTTTCATCGACTCGTAAGAAGTAGGATGTGATATCTTCATCTTCCTTCATTTTTAGTTGTTTGAAATGACCTCTGTAAGTTTGAAGATTTTCTTCTTTGACTTTTGAATCTCCTTCATAAATATTTTGAAGCTTGTCCCAAATCTCTTTAGTAGATTTACAATGTGCAACTTTGGTGAATACTGTATCACTAAGACCATTCAAAAGTGCATTTTTGGCTTTGGAATTATTCTCACCAAGTTTCACTGCTTTGTCATTTGTTGGTGGAATTGTTAGTGTTGTGTATCTATCTACAATAGATTGTTAAACTTGAAATATTTGTGCCTGTATATATGTCTTCATCCTTATGCTCAAAAAAACATACTTATGTCCATCAAACTGTGGTATTTCATTTTTATACGAGTTGGTACTCTCCATGATCTACCTTTCAGTGGTTAAACTGATTTCTGAAGGAACCTGCTCTCATACCAATTGTTGGATTACTGAGAGGGGGGGTGAATCAATAATATCGTAATTATAATCATTTTTCTTCAAATCTTATATCAATGTAGAATTATTATCCAATAATGAGCAGTAAGAAATAAACAATCAGATACATACACAATACACCAAATTTTTACGTGGAAACTCAAATCGGGAGAAAACCACAGAATGTTTTTTCTTATATGTCTTGAAGAATTGCATTCATTGGAAGCACCAACTTCATTTGTTTTCCAGTTGCAACTGGAAGGAGGCTCCAACCCCCTAGTTTCTTAGGCTACAACCTGAGGGAAGCTCCAACTCCCCGATTCTCTGGCTACAACCAGAAGGAGGCTACAACCCCCTATGTTTTTCGGCTACAACCGGAAAGTGGCTACAACCACCTATCCTTGCCCCGTCCTGCCACCCTGAAGTAGAAATAGAATGATGGAACCACTGTCACACTATCACTATGAGATATACCATTGTAAATATTTACCAATAAATTTGAACCATGCATCAATCATGCATCAACCTGTACATCAACCTGTAATCAACCTGTACCATAAAAAAGTGAATCAACCATGCACCAACCTATACCAAACAACCTATAATCAACCTGTACCATAAATATGTGCATCCAACCATGTGCCAAGTATGTACCAATCATGTGTCAACTACTCATCAACCAACATCATCAACTATACACCTCATGCATGTGCCAACTCATCAACTACTTGTCTCAACCATGTACTCAACATGTAACTCAACCAAAATCCCTCATCAATTTCATCATCCAAATTTGATGTGTAGATCTGTAATAGAAATGGTGTATATGATCACATTCCTACAAACCTTCCTTAACTTTAACAACAAGAGACTAGAATTTTCATCAAACTTTTCTTTTGTCTCACATGCCTAGTTTTGGATTAGTCAACAACCCTAACTTGATGAAATCATAACATTTTACCTGTAATGTATAAAGATATAAAACGGATACACAATGTTCTTCAGTGTGTTTTTTGCAATTCCTCCAAGTTTCACTACTTGGAACCTCTCAGAAAATGAGTTATAGCAAAAATGGCATACCTTTTTGAATTCTAGCTTATTCTAGAGAGCGACCTTGTAGAGACTGCCCCACATGGAATATTTGCTGAATTGATCTAAAACTATTAAAAATAATACTAAAGAATGTACCCTAACCAACACATTTTGTCTCACTAAATTTGGATCTATTCTAAAGAAGTTACGACGTTTTTACTTGAAACACCCATTTTTGACTAGTTTCAAGACTAGCCACAAACCCTATTTTCCACGGAGTGTAACTCTCAAACTACAATGACCCACAAGATGAATTGTTTACCATAGATACTTGGATATGTTTTCTCAATGGAATAGAAATGTCATGGTCTGAATCATTATAGAAAAATAGTTATAGCGAAAATGGTGAGATGACCTGTAAATAACATATCTTAGAAAGCACCATCAAAATAATTTATCCTTCCTTGCATTTCGGCCTTCTTTTCTTCACCTTCACTCAGAATTACAGTTTAGATATCCTTGGTCACCTCAGACACCTATAGATATTCAATATGCTCAAGTGTGTGTTAAATGAGAGAGCCTTGCCTCTTATTTATACTCTCCAAGTAGCTTCCTTAAAAACATCTTCTAGGTCACTTGCCGACTTTCCTTATTTTAGGGTTAACCCACTTCTAATTTCTCCATTAAAATTATTATTGAAATAATTTATTTTTTATTCACTTTGAATTACAATACACTCATCACTTCACTTTATTATTTATCCTTTAAAAATCTCTTAAACCACTTTGACTATTTTGACCTTTTGGGGCTTCTAGAAGACATATGAGGGTCCTCCAACTTCATAAGGCCATAAATCTCAAACCGTGAGGAGTTATGTGACGTTCCACATACCACCAGAAATGGAATCACATGTACTATACATATAGAATAGTATTATCAGAAAATATATCATAACTCATACCATTACCAAGCAAACAAACTTGGGTCCATTACCCAAACCTGGGGTCTCCAACTTCTCATGGCCATAACTCTCTAACCGTGAGGAGTTATGTGATATTCCACATACCACCGGAAATGTAATGACAAGAACTATCCATATAGGATAGTTTACCTAGCAAATTCACTGTCCTTCATCTCATTATTCCACAATTAAGCATGGGTTCTCTTACTCCACAAAGCGTCTTCCCATGAGGGATTTCACCATAAGGGGACCACTTTGGAGTTCATCCATATTTACTTCTTATTAAACATGACAAAACAATAATGTTTCATATTTACATCAAACAATATTGGGTCCATTACCCAAACCTTTGTGCTACGGGGCTTTGCTCAAGGGTAGACATCAATGACAACCAACCTTATTCAACATAATTATTACCTGAACCTGAGAACAAATCCAAAACCCAATCTCCTTCATTTGAGAATGTATATATAAGATAATTAATTAATGCTTATGGTTTTTGATAAATGTTAACCATCTCCCCTTCAAAAAAATTTCCTCGTATGTTGTCTTTTTAACCATAGCATTGAATGTGCAATCCCTAATGATTTTTCTCCTAATCTAGAGAGTGATTTGCAATTGAGATTGATAATTCAATTAAGTATGCCTATCAAGTACACGAGGTGCTCATCTCCATGTGTGGGTACATATGAGGCCAAGAGAGGGTTTGGATATTTAACCAAGAAATTCCATGTTCATCCTTTCTTTTATATTTTTAGGGTATATTTTAGATTTTGAGTGTTTTGGCTTCGAGTATTCTTCTTCATGTCCTTATTTTTATTCTAGTAGTGGTAACTCTACATAAGAACAAAACAAACTTACCGATATTTTCATTTTGAAAAAATAAATTATGTTCAACTTCTAGATATAAAAATATATCTTTTGGTCGATGAATATAATTATTTTAGGTTTGGTAACTTGTATTCCATCTAGATTTTTATTTTTATCATATTAAATGGTTAAAGTTATGAACTCTAAGTCTGCATGAATCTGTATATAAGTTACCAAAGGGTGATTTTTCCTAAACTTGTGAACTCTAAGTCTTCATGAATCTACACATAACTTACCAAGGGGTGATTTTTCCTAAACCGAGGCTTTCAAATATACAACAAACAAATCTTGCCTATTTTTTTTTTGAGTCTACATGCATGCATTCTCTACATGAGGTGTTCAAAAAAAAAAATTGACCGTAGAGAACAAACTTGAAATAATTTGAAAACTCCTAGTAATATCTTATGTCCGCAAACAAAAGTAATATATTTTATTCGGACCCGCTATAATCATTTGTTTTAAGTTTATGTGTCAAATTATGTAATCTTAGGAATATCTTTCTAAAGATATTTTGTTGTAACTTTACTTCTTTGAATGTTGAAAGTAATTCCTAGCATAGTCCTTCTATTGCAAAATATCATGCTCTCGAGAATAGGGTGGCCTATACACAAAAACTAAGCATGCAAGTAACATTTAATCCATTCTCCACTATGTTTTATATAGAGATTGTAATACTTCAAATTTGAAGGTAAAACGAATGCAAGATTGTGTTGATATATTGTGCATTTAAAAAAATACAAGGGAGATAATCTGAATATATGATTGTGTGGATATAGTATACATTTTAAATATGATGGATATAATCTGAAGTTTTTAGTTAGATGAGGAAAACCAAACTTACAAGAATGTATGATTATTGTTATCCATTCTCTCAGTTTTACTAGGGGTAGTAATTATTAAATGAAAATAACTACTTTTATTTGTAATGATCAAAAGATGATGAAGTTGAAAAAAAACTTCAATGCAATTTCGATAAAATACACAAGGAAGTACATGATCAATATATTAGATAGCTTATGGAAAATAGGGTGAAAGAATTGATTCACTATAAATCTAAAGATTAACTTTCACAATGAAGTTGTAAAAAAAAACCAATGCAATGTTAATACAAAACACAAGGAGGTGCATCATCATTATATTAGATAGCTTATGCAAAATAGGGTGATAGAATTGATTCATGATAAATCTAAAGATTAACTTGTAAATGTATTCATAGAGACATTGAACAAGGAGAATTTTTAAAGGGTTAGAAATATGTTTTTCCCACTACCTAGGACATCAAATGATTATTAGGAGGAAGTTTTAGAACTAATGCATCTTTTGTTCATATTCCTATCAAAGTGAAAACGGAAATGATTAAATATTAGGAGGAAGCTTTAGAACCAATGCATCTTTTGTTCATATTCAAGTAAAAGGGAAAACATAAATGACTTGTTTTGTTCATCTTCAAATCAAAGTGAAGACGAAAATGACTAAAGTAATTTTTTTTTAACTCAAAGAAAATTGGATGCACATTGTAAAATAAAATTAGTGTTGTTTTCCCACATAACAAAAAAGAAAACTCATAAGATTACTTGATAAATTGTGAATTTGTGTAGAGATTGAGAGGATGCATATGAGAGTCATAGCTTATTGGATGTACATTGTAAACAAGATTGGATGCACATTATAAAATAAAATTAGTGTTGTTTTTTCTACATAAGGAAAAACAAAAACCATGAAATTCCTTAATAAATTGTCAATCATTGTAGAGATTAAGAGGATCGAGTCATAGCTTATTTTTGTAATATTAATGAATTCATTAACATAATAAACGTTCAATTATGAGGTATGCATTGGTTTCAATAAAAAAATAATTCAATTGAAATTTCATGAACCTTATTATTATTAAAGATGATCATTAAAATAAATCTTTTTTTGTTACATTGATGGTAATATTTAAAGCTCTCATTAATGTTTAAAATTACCATAAATAAACATTCTAATATATTTTATATTATATTGATTTTAATATTTAAAGTAGTTATAATAATGTTACAACTTATTTGTCAAATCCATATTAGCCTCCTAAAAAAAATATGAATTAGTTATTTAATAACTTTCCCTTGTTTAATGTACATAATAAAAACTTCTTCTCTACACAAATTAAAGATTTCTGATAGTGATCAACTTGTTTATGAAAAAAAATTGTTAGAATTTAATATGGATTTCACATGCATAAGAGTGAATTGACCTTCACTTTGATAGCAATACTATCCATATCCATATCCTCCCTTCATTTTGAAACAACATCTTGAGGTAGCTCCTTTCTTCAAAGCAAACACAAAACGTTAATATAAGAGTGTGTCAATTCATTTAGTTAAAGTTATATTAATTGTATACATATAGATTTTAAGTAAGATTTATATATTACTTGTCATGAAAAAAATTATAGTATCGTTCTGATTTCAAGTTGCTGGAGTGTTGAGTTGCTTCGAAAGGAAACCAACTTAGACTCACAGATAGACTAGATTTGATATGGAAAATTTAAACATATTCGTCGGAATGGCTCCGTGGAGAAACGGATTCGGCCTATCCAAGAATTTAAACTGAATATTAAACTGTATATCAAAAAAACTGTTATGATGACCCAGACCAAGCCTATCAACTAACAGACACACAAAAATGACATTACCAAACGTCCATAGCCTCAACCGAAACGTTCCAGAAACCACTGACAATTGTCAAAAGAAAGCATGCATGCATACACTTGTACGCCTGTCGACTGTCACGGTGTCTGGTGACATGTATGCCCTTGGTTTCCACTACTCATGTCCCATGCATGGTGTCATTCTTGTCCACGATAGTCTGTGATTCTCCATCCACAGAATGTTCATACTTCCCCTAGACTTCTGGAACAAGAACCACCCCTAGAGATGCAGGGGCGTTGAGGTCCGAGTGTGAAAGTCGAGAGCATAGATTCAATATGTGATGCTTGCCGGTCTAGGTGATCTAGCCTAAATCAGAGGTCATCAATGTCTGTCCAGACCACGAAGATCAAGTCTTGGAGAATTGAAATTGAATCCCGGAGGCCTGGGGGTGAAACACAGTCTTGTTGGAGCCACTCTTGGTTGTGAGACACCTCCACATAGAGTTATTTCGAGTGCACGTTACCATCTTCCATTGAAGGCACCAAGGCTGGCGACGGGGGTGGGGACAAGTGTGGCGAAGGAGCACAGGGTGGTGGACACGAGGGACGTGCCACCACTGACTCTGAGGTCGAGTCCATTTCGGGGAGCGGTCAAACCATTCGAGGATAGAGGTGGAAGGCTGGTTTGTTCTAGTGAGGACTGAGTTGAGGTGGAAGGCTGGTTTGGTCTAGTGAGGACTGAGATGAGGATGGAGGCGAGGAGCTGAGCGTAGGGGCGAACGAGGGAGGGTGTCGGTTGGCCATGGCCGTGCGATTCTGGTACCAGAAGGAACCTCGCTTAAGCTTCCCTCGATGGCGAGACATGTCCTAACTAACAAGAAGTAGGAGTGGAGAAATGAGACCCTGGTAATCACTAAAAAGGGCGACTGAGAGGCAAATTTGTTGGAAGAGGAGGGCGATAGGAACCTAAAAGGGGAAATCTTAAGATATTATTTCTTAAAATTTCAATACAATGAAATAAATTACCAAGAAAAACATTTATAATGTAGAACAAAGGAAGCTGCAAATCAACAAGTCCCTTCCTTAAGTTTTTAAGGCATGAGCCCACACACGTGGAAAAGAAGTTCAATGTGTTACAAAGAGGATGTGACTCACACATTGGATCATGTGACCATAAGGATGAAGGCTAGCGTGCAGATAGAGCCCACCATACTATATTCGAAGTGATTTGTTTCAAGGTATATGTTACACACAATATGAGAATCGCAAAACGTGTGGGAGAGGATGAGAGAAGAGACATAGATCGTAGTAGAACCAAATCGAGAGAAATCAAGTTTTAGTTGGACCATGTCTAATTTGATAGGCGGATCGATATCTATAACCTATAGAGACTGAGCTAATTGCATATAGTGTAATGAGTAGATTGATAGGCGGATACCCTACACTAATTCAATAAATATATATTCATATAGTTTTTATTATATTTATAGTTCTATATGTTTTAAATATTAGATATTAATTTAATATGATTAAAGTTTTGTAATAAAATAACTTAACTTGTTCGAAAAAATGGGAAAGAGCAGTAAATTTAATTTTTTTTTAATCGTTTATATGGTTTGAATGCAAGTAATAATGACTAAATATTTCATTGCAGAGAGGGAAATATGGCATCATAATCTGCACCGAGTTTTCAATCTCCCATTTACGCTTAGAGAGTAGCATGAAATGCATCTAGTTTCTGCTTTGCGTGGACGTTGTTTCTCGTACTGAAAGTAATAAACCATTTCATCTTTTGATTTACTGGTGTTCCATCCATATTTCACAAAAGAAAAGAATCTACATTTATTTATTTTTACTTTTGATTTCAGAAATAGTAAAACACATACGCTTTGGTTAGTCTGTTTGTCTAAATGGTTTAGATGCATTCAGTTTTCTTCTTGGCTTTATATTCTCTTGGGTAATGACATGGGTTCTTCTCTAATCACACGGGAGTAGCATATCTTCACTCAAATAATATTATTATTTTAAATAATATTTTTTATTATTTAAAAGGTTTATATTCTCTTGGAAAATGACATGGGTTCTTCTCTAATCACACCGAAGTACCATATCTTCACTCAAATAACTATTAAATTAACAAGCAGACTTAATATTTTTTATTATTGAAAAGGTGTTGCAAAAAATGATACTTTATAGAGATTAAGGATCATGCTTTATTATAATTAATAACAAAGAAAAATATCCATGAATTAAAAAATTTCAACAAATTGTCAAGTAAAATAGAATATCTTAAAATATAAATTATCCATAAATTAAAAATTTGTAGCAAATTCTCAAGTAAAATAGAATATCATAAAATATAAATTATAGTTGTGAAGCATTGTTGATATTTTAAATTATAATAAGTTTTTCTTATTCTAATTGTATATCTAAGTGATTTTAATTATTTTTAATTGTATTTAATTTAATTGTGACAACAGGGTTTCCAATTCACAATTTTCTAGAACATATGGAAAAACCTCCACGTCCATTGTCGAGATGGACGGAAGCAAAACGGAGATGTCATGTTTGTTAGGTATCCTCTTTTTCATGTAGGCCGAGGAGCACATAGTTGTATCCTCTTTTGCATGAAGATGGAGGAGCACATAGTTGTTGACAACAATCATGCAGTTAAGTGTGCCTTGATGGAGGACGGTGTGGTACAGATTTCATAGTGTAGTTCAAAGGTGGAATATGTGGGGTTTTTTTTCAGCTACCAGAGTCGAATAACATTCCTGAGAGAGCTTCCAGCTAGTGAGTCGCTCTACTTGAATTAAAAGAAACAACATCATATTTAGTGGAACCGATAAGGCTTAGTTAACTATCATGCGAATAAATAATCCAGTGGATACTGAGAGAAAACACAATAAATAGCATTCAAAATCAGTGCATAAAGTGCATAACAACTTATATATATTTTTGAACATTGACTACAATTCCCACCAGGGTTGTATACCCCACATCTGTACTCCTAAAGCTGTGGGGAGTTTTTTAGGCATTGGTTGTAGCAGACATGTTCTAGGGAAGGGAGATGAGTAGCCCGTCAGAAAGGAAAACCAGTCAAGGAGCATGGTCAACATCTCTCTGGTAAGAGATCTTACAGCTACCACCTTCTCCATTTACCATTAATCTATAAAGATGTACAAAATTAATAAATGAGTCTATAATTTACCAGGTAACCTTCAAGCTTGTATAGCTATGGTAGCTTGTGTTTCTTTCCTGAAAATATAATTTGGGCATTACCAGGTAGCCTCAAATCCTTTATAACTATGGCAATTTGTGTTTCCTTTGACTTCCTAAAAATATCCCATGTATGCCATGTGAGTTAGAAACATTATAATTTTTTGTGTTTTCCTGCAATAAAACTTTATGCACAAGAAGTCAATATAAAATTGAAAATTGTTGGAAACAAAGAGCAAAGGTTTGGAAGATCGCTATTTGTCTTTCAGAAACCTGCAATTTATCTTCATTGCCTTTTAAAAACATGCAATTCATTTTCATTGTCTTGTTGACAACAAAAATTGTGGAGAAGAAGTTTGCAATTTATTTTCATTGTCTTGTTCAAATTTCGGCAATATGTCAAGAGAAGAGACACAATCTAAGAAATTATTGAAAAAACAATGAATCATAACGACCCTTTCACACGAAGAGATTAGTTAATACGATTTCATAGACAAAGTGCACATAATTATGTTAAGGTCTTTGTTAAGCATACTTAACCTTGGCAATGTTCATGAGAATCCCAACTGTTTTTTTTTTTAAATTACCACACCATCTACATTGGGAAACCAAATATCAGTAAATCTCATTAAACATCGATGATTAATTTTGGCCAATCTAAAGCTCATAATCACTTCTAAGAGCAATAAGGAGCAACTCTAACATGAAATAGCTTTAGGGAAATACTTCCTTTCATAATTAATGTCTAAAATATGTTTCAAAGATTAATGAATGAAATTATTTGTAAAATATTGCACCATTCGTTCATGCTCACAATATGGCTAGTATAGAGAAATGTTACCACGAATTTGGCATTATAGCATAATCCTTTGTGGCAATTTTAGGTTTTAAATAAAAATTAGAAAATAAAACAATGGTCATGAAATTTTGATTACCTTGTCTTCGAATTTGTGTTGTTTAGCTGAACCCTTTCTCAACAAACTTAAGTCTGCTAAAAACACAAAAATTCATAGCAAATTATGGATGTGTGTGGTTTATGAAACAAACAGGGAACCGAACCCTTTGAAATAAATGAAAATAACAAAATATACTTTAGATATGCAGGAGACGATTTCAACGTAGAGTTCTTACCATCTGCAACTAAAAAATGGAAAATCGACCAGATGGTGGTCATTTTCATTTTCAATGGACCAGCTTTGGAAATCAATTTGGAAAAATAGCAATGGACCAGCTTTGGAAATCAATTTGGAAAAATAGCAATGGACCAGCTTTGAAAATCAAGCTAGAAAAATAGCAATTAGACTAGCTCTAGAATTTGCAAACAAAGGACATGCAAGTGACCAAGTGGAAGTGGAGAGCAATTGATAGCTCACCAACTCCCACTATGAGACACCAAAGCCACTGCCTCTTGACATTGCAATGGGTTATCGACTATGGGTTATGCTTGCTAAAAAATTAAACATTTAATGTTTGTGAATTAATGCTAAGTTGAAACTTAGCATTAATTCACCCTGAAATGTATTTACTATAATTGCATATCTCTTTTCTAAGTTTAAGGATCTTGCCTCATCTCTGGCCTTTATATGAGGCCAAATAAGATCTCAAAAACAATGATTGGTTTAAAAAAGCTGTTGTGAGTAGTTGATAGGTCGATAAAAAGTGAAAGAATAAATGATATTTTGAACTTTACGTTATGATATATTGATTTAGGTTATGATATATTGAATTATGTGTGGGAGTATTCAATAAAGACCAACCGATTACTATAATCCCTGGCCTAAAGGCAAGAACTAATAAGGGTATTTCCACTTAGAATATAGATGCACCTATCTAAAAAAGGGTTGGTTTGCATGGAGGAGTAAGAAAATGACCAAAAGGCATTTGATGTATATTTGTTTTATATTATGAATATGACATATTAAATTTTAAATATTTTTTAGAATGTTTTATTATAAAATGTATAAATTTATAAATAATAGTTATTTTTTATAACTTGTTATAGACCAGTAAAACGAATGGGACAAGGTAATTTAAAAAAAAAAATTATTTTTCTTGTCACGTTGTATTATAATTTAAAATAAAACTTCCATTTCGAGTATTTGAGAAAAATAAATTATATGTATTAAAAGTTCAATAAAAATCAAAATTTAAAATAAAACTTTCGTTTCGAGTATTTGAGAAAAATAAATTATATGTATTAAGGATTCAATAAAAACTATACACATCATGATTATTTAAGGAAAGTTAATTATGTGAATTGAGAGTTTAATAAAGTTGATGGATAAATCATGGATTTAAAAGATTGGGTTAGAAATGCTTTATAAATTAAGACATTCTTTATTCTTTTATAGATTATTTTTTTTTATTAGTTTCAAACTTTGAATTCATTTTAAATATTTAAGAAGATTATTTTTATATAGATTATTTTTTTTTATTAGTTTCAAATTTTGAATTCATTTTAAACATTTGAAAAGACCAAATTAAATGCATTGAAGTAAATTGTTTATTTTTAAATAAATTATTCTTTTTATTAATTTCAAATTTTGAATTCATTTTAAACATTTGAGAAGAGCAAGTTAGATGCATTCGGGGTTCAATAAATATGATGTATCATGGACCCTCAATGCATTGAGGGTTAAATAAATATGATGTATCCAACATTGAACATTTAAGGAAATAAAGTTATATGTATTGAGAGTTCAATAAAGATGTATACATTTAAGAATAAAGATGTATACATTTAAGATCATGTTAGGAAATGCTTCTTTCAATTAGAGTCTTGGTTAGTTTTATTAGTTGTATTATATTTTTGAGTTTATTTTGAGCATTTGTATAAAGCAATTTATATACATTTACCGTTCAATAAATATGGTGAATCACTTATATATTTGAGGGATTGTGTTAAAAAATGCTCCTTATAACTAGGACCATGGTTAACCTCAAACAAATTATTTTTATTATAACTTTAAATAAAATTTTCATTTTAAGAATTTTAAGAGAAAACATTATATGCATTAACAATTATATGTACTAAAGTTCAAGATGATGCATCAACCATAAATTTGAAATACTACATTAGAAAATGTCCCCTCAACATTGGTTTGCCTCAAATAAATTACTCTTAATATTAGTCTCATACTTTTGAATTCATTTATTGTATTTCTGAATTTATTTAAAGTATGTGAGGAGAGAAAGTTATATGAATTGAGGGTTAAATAAATATGATGAATCATGATAATTTGAGGAAATAAAGTTATATCGATTGAGGATTTAATAATGATGGTGGATCAACCATACATTCAAGGGATTGTGTTAGAAAATGTCACCTTCAGCTAGGACCTTTGGTTAGTCTCGCATTGATTATTCATATTGTTAGTATTATACTTTTGAATTCTTTTTGAGAATTTTAGGAAAGAAATTTATATAGATTGAGGATTCAATAAAGATGGTGAATCAAACTTACAATTCAGAGATTGTGTTAGAAAATGCCCCCTTCAACTAGTACCTTGGTTAGCCTCAAACAAATTACTCTTACTATTAGTCTCATACTTTTGAATTCCCCCACCCCCATCAAAATGTGGTTAAATACACATTGAATATACATAAAAATTATACACCTTGCATATTATTGATGTGTTTTCCTTAGAACTCATTTTTTGTTCTTTCCCCTTATGTCAAGGTCCACCCCTTTTTTTTATATTGGGTTTTTTTGAATCTTCGAAATTTATGTGAATCCATTTGTCTCTTTCCATGGGTTTGATCAAAGACTAAAAAATATTTGATTAAAGTGGAATGAAGTTAATTTTACTACATTTTTCTTTAAATAAGATTTGGTTCTCCACACCCTACAAACCACATGAGACTTAAACATATTTTTTATATCATGTAAGATGGGGTCACTTTTCTTTCCCTCTTTCTCTACCTTTCCCCTCACCCCGTACTTTGAGTGGATAGAACCCCATCCACATTTTACCTCCTTTGTTCCCCACTTTTTCCTTACCCCACTCACTTCCTTCCTCCTACACCCAACATGATGCCTCGACACACACTTAACAATTCATTTTACTTGGCACACACTTAACCTTTCCTTTCCCTCAACACTCACTTAACCTTCCTTTTACTCACTCCACATTATTCTCTGCCCCATACCTTACACATCACATAACATTCCATCTTGCTGACCTTAACAAGGATGAGTGGAATGTGGGTGTTGAAGAGGCATTGTGTATAAGTTTCAAGATCTATGCCAAAAGGAAGTCGAAGGGAGAAAGGCAATTAGAAGAAGGATCAGAGTGCACGATGAAAGAAAATTCCAAGGAGCATGACAAAAGGATGCACGATGGAGCAACACACGGAAGGAAGAAAACAATTATAAATCATGGGGGTTGGGGACATTTTGTCCACTTTTGTAACAAGTTTTTGGGGGAACCTTGTTCATTGTTGTAATGGGATTAGACCTATTGTTATGTATAAATATGTAAGAGACAGAAAGATAGAGATATAGAGTGATGGTGCATATAAGTTTTGAATGTTTTTTGGTAAGGGAGTCGAGCGAAGGAAGAGATCTATAGTATGACTGAGGAGTGAATTCACACTACAACAGAATGAATAGGAAGGTTTGGGATGATATTACTATTTCATATCTTGTAGCACAATGCACAATTGTAAGAAAGATATTAATGAATAATATAAGAATCCAATTGTTGTGGACATAGCCCAAGTTGGGTAAACCACTTAAAATATGTTTGCTATGATGTGTTTTTAATATATGTTTTTTTTTCTGGGTTATGTTGAATGTATGGATCACACACGATGTTGTAATGTGGCTCATTGTAGTATATCTAGGGAGGTAATATGGGGTACCTATGGAGGTACCAAATGGGAATGTGGTTATGTATATTCAATGTAAGGTGGACTAGGTCCACTTATACATCAGTAGGGAACCAGAAAGGAAACCAATCTAGAGGTACATGGAGGCCTAGCAGCACCATAGGAAGACATGAGTCTGGAGAACCAATCCCATGGAAACACTGGCATGATGTAGAGAAAGATCAAGTTGGCAAGGCAATAGTTGGAAAACATGTTCAAATCCCATTAGGATGGATGGATGGTCATACTTGGTACCAGTTGGCTACATTGCTTAGCCGGTAATATTGTATGGTTTGTTCTCGTGTTTCGAAGACAAAACTTGTGAAGGGGGATGGAATGTAGTATACCTAGGGAGGTAATATGGGGTACCTAGGAAGGTACCCCATATGGGAATGTGTTTATGTATATTCAATGTAAGGTGGACCAGGTCCACTATATTATTAAAGAAGACCCATTATGGTAGTTAGATATAATAAATGAGAGAAGGATCTCTAGAAGGTTCCTAGGAGATAGAGAGAGCTATATAAAGAAGTGTAAGTAATGTATTGAAGCATAGTGAAGAATATTTTTATTATAGCAAGCAAGTATTGCTTGAGATTTTTGTCCTTCCATAAGGATTAATATATGGTGTTACCCCACCTCAAGGGTTTCTCTATTTCTTGTGCTCAATATTTTGTGAATGGTGTGGTTTATTGTTGTTGATATTAAGAGTATATATGAAGTTAAGTAGTTGATAGATCTACAAATATAAATTCAAATAGACTCTTAATATCAACAACAATAAACCAAACCAATCACCGAATACTGAACACAAGAAATAGAGAAACCCTTGAGGTAGGGTAACACCATATATTAATCCTTATGAAAGGATAAAACTACCAAGCAATACTTGCTTGCTACAATAACAATATTCTTCACTGTGCTTCAATACATTCCTTACACTTATTTATATAGCTCTCTCTATCTCCTAGGAACCTTCTAGAGAGGCTTCTCTCATTTATTATATATAACTACCATAATGGGTCTTATTTAATAATATAGTGGACCTAGTTCACCTTACATTGAATATACATAACCACATTTCTATTTGGTACCTCTCTAGGTACCCCATATTACCTCCGTAGGTATACTACATTCCATCCCCCTTCACATGTTTCTTCCTCAAAACACGAGAACAAACCATACAATATGACCGGCTAAGCAATGTAGCCAACTCGTACCAATTATGACCATCTATCCATCCTAATGGGAGTCAAACATGTTGTCCAATTGTTTCCCTACCACCTTGATCTTGCTCTACATCATGCCAATGTTTCCATGGGATTGGTTCTCTAGCCTGACGTCTTCCTATAGTGTTTCTATGCCTCCATGCACCTTTAGATTGGTTTCCTTTCTCGTTCCTTGCTGGTGCATAAGTGTGTTGATGTTCACACCCTTGCCTTGATGGCTAATAATTCTCTATATGTTGTGGATGAAGATATACAACAACTATAGGAGTCTGTTTCTTTTTCTTTAAATATGCAACACATTGTGCCTTTAAGTCAATGACCTCCTTAGTTACATGATTGTGCCCTTCCTATGGATTTGATTCATCTTCTTCTCTAGAATCTACCTCTGATTTAACTTCTGACTCAGTAATAACTTCTTCTCTCGCCTCCGTGGGCCCATATTTCTTACTAAGCGACACATATTGCAATGTAACTTTTTTTTTCTTGTACCAAAGTTTCAAATACTTCTTTTCCACATTAATATTAATTGTACCAATTGTGGCCATCCAAGGGTATCCCAAAACAATATTCACCTCATCCATATCTATAACATAAAAATATGAATGCAAAACATATTTATCCATATTGAGCTTCAAATGTTTAAAAATTTGATCGTTTTCACCCTTAACCTATGTGCTTTGGATATTTTTTGCATGAACTTGAAATATATTAATCAATTGAACATTGATAAAATTTTGTTGGTAACTATGCTTAACAGAAACAATTACATTTTCTTTATGAATACAACCATGAACCTGTAATATAGATTTGCCACATGAAAATAAACCCTTTCTGCTCTCTTCATACTTACACTTTGTATGAAAACACTTGTCTAAAATTAATTTTTCATATGCTTCATCAGAAAGTGCCATGAACTCAATATAATTAAATGAGTTCCACCATATGCGAGCATCTTCTTGGAAACCATAGTATAGACAAATTGTCCAATGATCTTTCCATGATGAATTTTGATGTTGTATATATTCTTCAATACTAGTGCCATCATCTTTTCCAATAAAAAACATCTTTCTTAGAGAAATCTTCAACAAAAACTAAAGTTTATAAAATAACTTACTATGCAAATCACACGGCTTTTTCCTGAAAAACCCTGAAAAATGATCGAATTTAAAATGCTCATAACTTTACTTTCTGGACTCCATTTAGGTTGATTATTTTTTTGAAATTGTGTATTTTTCCGATAAGAATTAAAATATCCAATTTGTTTGGCCAAATTATACTAATTTTTTTTATATCTGAACCTTAAGTGCGATGCCCTAATTTTTCCTAGAAAAAATCTACAAAAAGAGCCAAAAAAATCTCCCCTTCTTTGGACAAGGAAAGTGCTCTAATACCAATTGTTAAATAAGTGAATAAATCTACAATTATAATCACCACAAATATTGAATACACAATATATACATAGAGCAATATAGAAGAAACCACACTTTTATTATAAGAAAACCCTTGATGTAGGCCAACACCATACAATGGATCCTATTATGGAAGGGATCCTCTCATGTTCACTTGCCTCTTAGAGGGAGCTTTCTCCTATTGAGATACTGCTCCAAATACAAAACTTATCTTCATATCTGAATACATTGCTTGAACCCCTTTATATAGTGCTACCATCACCTAAGAACATTCTAGAGGAGGAATTTTGTAGAAGAACAATATTCTAAGAAGTCCTTTTACATTTATTATATCTAACTACCCATTTATTATATCTAACTACCATAGTGGGAATTATTTAATAATATAGTGAACCTAGTCCATCTTACATTAAATGGCATCCACTACCTCTCAAGCTACCCAACAAGGATGTTCCTCCCGACCATAGACGTTACTATTCCAATTCTCAACAACAAGTCACCCCCGATCCAGGACTATCAATCCAGAAGGACGGGTCCTAGGCCAAATCTAAAACGCACACAATTTGGATAGTTATCTCTAATTTTTTCCCAACCACCCAAAAATCCTAATTTATATCTCGCTTTCCCCTTCATCCTGCACAACCCAAATAAATGAACCCCTTTCTTTGCCATGCATTCCCTCAGGTTGTTCCATTTCTCTGCAGGGCTCCAGTTCTATTGGTCAAAAAATCTCTCTACTGGAAACTCCAAGGATTCTTATTTGTGAACAATTCCTTCCTAAACTACCATCAATCTCATGCACAGATGCATCCATTCTATGATGGAATGATCAGTAAATTAATACAACCATCTAGCAATGGCTCTCATCTTCCAACCATTCATTTTCATGCTCATACCAAGAGCACACAAATTAGCAAGAACGAGGCACCAAAAATGAAAGAGTGAGAAGGGTGCAAGACTGAATAAAGAAGAGAAAAAAGTGAACCCCCAAACAACCCAAAAAGTTTTTTATGTATTTACATGTAAACAAGAACCACATGGCCAAGGAGGCCGAGCAAGGTCACAGGTTTGGGAGAACTAGTCAAGGACGTCGAGTAGAGTCAAGCATAAAGGTCGAGTAGGGTCATGATGAGAGGCCATGTAAGAGAAATAATAAATCGAGCCAAGGAAAGCTAAAGGAGATAAGGGGGATAAGCAAGAGTCCAAAGAGATCTCCCAAGGAAAAGTTATCAAAAACTGTAACAAGTATAAGAGAATCCATATGATTCATATGAATTGAGGCCGAGAGAGGGCCATACTCGTAGAAGATTGAGAGAGGGTAGTATATGTGTGGTTGAGAGGTGAAGAGGATATGATATACTGATATCAGGGATTGTGTGACCACCTGCAGGAAGGAAAAGATGAACCTGAGCCATACCAAGAAGATTTGTACAACTGTACGATCGCCCAATAGAGGAACTCGGATATGTATGAAACCATACAGCCTGTACGACTTCTCATTTTGTCATTGATGCTTGTTTTCTGTATGTAACTTAGTTTGAAGTATTTAAAATAAGGTTTTTCCCAAGGGAGTGCGGTTTCCAAACATCTATATTGATAATCTTCTGTGTGGTTGTTCATGTTACTATTTTGTTAATGAGAATTAGTTAAAATGTGTGTTTGTGCAGTCAAGTCACCTGGATCTGAAATATACAATGTCACATATGGGTTTATGCTATTTCTACTTTACAACGTCTTATCTTTGTTTATTACTTATGCTATGTGAGTTTCTTATATACTTAGCATCATGTGACAATAAAGAGAACAACCATACACAAGAGAAACGAAGCTCTGCACATGGGTGGCCAAACCGACCTAACACCTAAATTTTTTGTGAAAGAGAACAACAGTGTGCCAGGTTAAACTTGTGCTGCAAAAATAAAGAGTTCACAAGAACATATACACCAAGCTTCCCTTGGGCGCTCCTCCTTTGTCACCTCAACCAAGACCGAAAAAACTTCACCCCTTCGTTCTTCTTTGCCTTAGTGCCTCTGATTCACTTCCTTCCTTTGTCTACCTCCATCACCTCAACCAAGACCGAAAAGACTTCACCCCTTCGTTCTTCCTTGCCTTAGTGCCTCTGATTCACTTCCTTCCTTTGTCTACCTCCATCCCACAGTTGAGACTAAGAGATTCACCAAGCATCCCTTGGGCGCTCCTCCTTCATCACCTCAACCAAGACCGAAAAGACTTCACTACTTCGTTCTTCCTTGCCTTAGTGCCTCTGATTCACTTCCTTCCTTTGTCTACCTCCATCCCACGGTTCAGACTCAGCGTTTATTCGACGTGTCTCTTGCCTTAGCCAGATCGCTCAACCAAACTTCTTGCCGAACTTTCCTTTTGTCTTTGCCAAGTGCCTTCCCCTTGGTTATATAGGGGCGCTCTTCCTTTAACGGACACGTCCATTTAATCTGAAGCGGTGTGACCCTTCATTTGTTTACGCTGACTTCTTGACTGGGCGCAAACCCCTTCGGTGGGCGCGCGTAGCGGTCCCCCCGTCTTACTTCTTGTGCATGGTTTGCCGAAGCTAACCTTCTTCATGGGCGCGTGCGCTTTGGTCGCACTCTCCATACTACTTCGCCGACTTGTCCTTTGTCTTGGGCACCCATGTCAAGCGCGTATCCGCATCACCGGTCCGTTTTTTGGCTTGGTGTCAGCGACAAGTTTTCTGTCTGTTGGGCAACTTTCCTTGGCGCGCACCCAAGGTTAGCAGCGTTTCCAATCTTTGTTTGTCAACTCCCCCTTGGTGCGCCCAAGCTACTCAACTTCTTCATTTCTCAGGTTGGGTACTTTCGCAACCGTTGCACACACTAGCCGAAACTTCTTTCTTCGGTGAGAGCGTCCATGTCCACCAAGGGCGCCCACTTTCCCGCATCGTCTGTTAAGTGTCAGCACTCAACTTCTTGCAGAAGTCATGGGAAGGCGAAGTCATCTTTGGCACTTCGCCTAAAGACTCCAACTTTGTTTACAAAGTGATCGGGTGCCCTGCAGGTCGCCCGCTTCATTCGTCTCATCTTGTGAAAGGAGCGCGCACATTTAGGTCCACTCTTGAGGTGTGACAATACTTCTGTTGCAATGCGCTCTGTGCGATACACAGAGCATATTTGTTACGGTATCAGTGGAATCCCTTTGGAGCATCGCATGCCCAAGGTGCCCCGACTCTCCGGATATGAATAGACATCGCGTCTATTGTGTATGCTGAGCGTCCTGCCCACCCGATCGATCTATTGTTTGGTTTTGGTTGCGTGCACGGTGTGCGGGCACGCCCCGGCCTTTGTAGCCGGAGCCTTTACACATACCCTACAATGCGGTGCAACAATATGAGGAAAAATTGATTGCAAAAACAGATTGCAACGGGATGGGATGTGCTTTGAATGCTAACGACTTCAGCCGAGTAGATGAAGAGATGATCTCACCCAATGAGATGTGAGAAAACATATTTCAAAACTACGATGTTTTAGTTCTTTATGTTAAAACATATGAAACAAATAAAAAATTTCACCAACCAATTCAAAGTCAAACAAGTTTGACTTGAAATAACACATTAAAGAATAAACCCCAAGTCTTCAGTCGGGAGCTTGACAGAGACTACAGTGGACCCTTTTCTTAAAAAGGCATTAAAGAATACGGCGTCTTATTTTCGAAACGTACTACCGCAGATTGCGTGGGTTAACAACGTGTCAACTATATGGAAAAGCATAAACCGTCTTAGTGTCAACACGTATTGATGCCGATCAACGTGTGAATTGAGGGAAGGAATACACAATTCTGCATTTTGCGAATGATATCTGCCGTTTCATATTTCAAAATTATATTTTCAGTTGTCTTTTTTATGCTGTATATTTTATGTTAAAACATAAGAAACAAATAAAAAATTTCACCGAGGCAAACTCAAACAAGTTTGACTTGAAATCGACGGAGGCAGATAAAAGAACGTAAATCGCAGGCCCATGTCTTCAGTCGAGTTTATAGAGACTCCCGTCGACCATTTTCTTAAAAAACACATTAATGAATACGCCGTCTTTTTGTCGACACGATTGCATGGGTTAATAATCGTGTCAACTTTTTGTAAAATCATTACAGAATAAGTCGCCTTAGTGTTGACACGTCTTGATGCCGATCCATGGCTTCATAGCGTGTCAATTGAGGGGAAGGAATACACAATTTCGCCTTGGAAAGCACTTTGTAAATGATATCTCTCTTCTACCATAGCAAGGCGAAATCTCTTCTGAGCACCATCAGAGGAAAATGCGAAGCCCTACTGCCGAAGCCAACTAATTTCCTGGAAAGGTAAGTACTTCCCACATTTTGCAGCGCAATGGGAGTGAATTTCTTTATTTTTGCGTTTGCAGCTTTCGTGGGAGTGATAATTCATTTCAAGTGTTAAAATCAATTTTCACTAGTGCCTCAACCTGTGACAGTATATGCATATAGTGCAATTGATAATTAATCATTCGCAGATGGTATAATATGTATTGCTACAATTACAGAAATGATGCTGATATTCATGCCCTGTCAGCTGCCTGGAAAATGAATGCCACTAGATACACCTTATAAGGTATGTACCTAGATTTTCCGTATCTTTTATATATCCATTAAGGACGAACAAAGGCTGAAGGATAAAATTAGTTCGTAATATTTGTACGGAGAAAAGCGAGGAGCTTTACAGGCCAAGATGGGGGATAACACAAAAGTAAACAAATAACAAACAAATCATCTGAACTTTGGATTACACATATTATTCATCATCTTAACTTTGGATTTATTACGCTGAAAGGGATGAAAAATCAATTCATATTTACACTCAGTTTTTGATAAATCATCTGGGCATCAAATAGATCCCGAGTTGATAGATCTATGGTTAAAACGGAATTCAAAAAGTAAAGTTCATAGATATATGGCTAAAATGTAATTTAGAAAGTAGAATCTGTGAAGAAAAATACATGGGATGGGTGCCAACCTAAGCTAGCAGCCTCAATGAGATTGAAGTTCAACATCTACGACAGGATAATCTTGAGATGTCCATAATACAAACTAGTGGTTCCAACGACTGCTTTTGACAAGAAGAAATATAACTAGTTTAATAAGAAATTCACACCGACCTTATAGTAGATGATAGCCGTCAGAACTCGGTCTAGATAAACACTTACCTGTTTATAAAATTCCGATCTACAATTTCTCCCAAGAACGCCAAACTGTGTCAACCAACTTTTTTGTCGTACCCTGCAGGCCGGGCATTTTGTCCACACCTAAGCCCTGTGCTGGATCTCGGCATTCTTCATAGCTAATAGCTCGAGCAGATGAAGAGCTGAAAGTGCTCTTTGTTGTTATTACTCCGCCTCAGCGCTTTCCTACAGTTTTCCCAATGGACATCGCTGCGGCCTGAGCCTCTGCCCTAAGAATGCGTTGTAGAAAGTTCATAAAATAGTTAAGATAGTTGAACAGCTCAATATGTTCCACAAAATTGCCATGGAGGTTAATGGCAATTTCTGGGCATATTAAGATCTTCTAAATTTTAATGCGTAGTCAAAAACAGTTTTATCAACATTGTACCAGGATTGCCAAGGCTAGCAGGGAGCCTTAACCACTGCGAGGGTGAATAAGCTGTGAAGTCCAATAATCACGAAATAGCAGGCTTTTGCATTTCATGTGCTGTGAGCAAGCTATGAGTGCCTGAATTCCCTGTGAATTTGATTGCACTTTTCACATTTTCCAGTTTCCAGGTGAAAGTAGTGTCAGAGATTAATCATTTCACCGCCTGGATAGCGGCGGATCGGTGGCTGTCTTGATCCTTCAAAACTGGAGGATTTAATCACTCTAAAGGGTGACCGCCTTAACCTTTCATGGCAACCAGACCCCATCATCGCCTTGATTAATCTTTTTATAAGATTGAAGAGGAATTTTTTGTTTGTATATATACCTGAAACAGATTATAAGAATTATAAGCATGAAAGCATATTGAATAATTTTTTTTTTATTCTGAGGTGTTCTCTCCATTAATACTTTGTTTTTTATTTGAGTTTATAAACTCATTTGGTTCCTTATTGCATTCGCCATATTGTTTTTAATTTGATTAAACACAATAATTATTTGATTATTTGCGTAGAGTTTATTTAGTGCACGGATTTTATTTACTAAGCGGAGTTTGCACTGAGTTTATTTACTGCGCAGAGTTTATTTGTTGGACTGCACTGAGTTTACTTAGTGCTCGGAGTTTATTTACTGCACTGAATTTATTTACTGCGCGAAGTTTATGTACTGTGCAAAAGTTATTTTGTTGGTTTGCGTCGAGTGTTTGCATGAGCCGAAACTCGAACTATGATCTGCTTTCCATTTTTTTTTACATTTGGTATCAGAGCTACCAGTCTATCCTTTCCATTTTTTTTTACATTTGGTATCAGAGCTACCAGTCTATCCTGCAGAGCATCCTATCAATTGCTCATTTCAGCGCAGATAATTCCTGTTGGTGCCCAATTTCACTTTCCTATTTTTCTGCATCAAGGTTTATTTGATTTCTTTAAACACTTTTATAAATGGCTGCATCTAGTAGCAGTTCTTCTTAGATTCTCGTTCTTGTTCTGAACGAGAAGTCATATGATACTTGGTATATTCGAATGAGGACGATTTTGTGTTCTTAGGATTTATGGACTTATGTCATTGATGGTTATGCTGAGCCAACTGATGTTGCGGCAGAATTGGCTCTGTCTAATGCTGATCATGTTTTGCTGAATGAAAACATGAAAAAGTATAACAAAGCTCTTGGATTAATCCAGCAAGGGTTAAATGAATCCATTTTTATGAAGATTGCTAGCGTTGCATCTTCGAAGATGGCTTGGGACATTCTTGAAACCTGTTATCAATGTGTGTCCAAGGTGAAGACACTCAAGTTGCAGAACTTGAGAAGGGACTTCGAAAATATGAAGATGAAGGATAATGAAAGTGTTGATACTTTCATGATTCAAGTAATGAGTGTTGTGAACCAACTCAGGCAATATGGAGATGATGTTGAGAATAAAAGAGTTATTGAGAAAGTGCTGAGAAGTTTACCCAAGAAGTTTGAACTTGTTTATGTACCCATAGAAGAATTTAAAGATTTAAGTCTAATGCAAATTGATGAATTAACTGGTTCTCTTGCTGCTCATGAATCTATGATATCTAGATATGAAGAAGGATCAATAGAGCATGCTTTCAAATCCCAACTACATGTTACCAGAGTCAGAGGAAGGTTTTATAATTGTGGAAGAGGAGGTCGATTTTTTGGTCGAAGGGACAACAAAACTGAATCAGAGTCTGAGCAGAAGTCCCAACAGAATCCTCCTAATTTAAGAGGGAGCAACAACAAACCCTGGAAACAAGAAAATCAAAGGTATGATAAAACTAAAGTACAATAAATGTTGGAAGAAACAGACAGATGCTGGAAAGCACTTTGCACATATCACAAATGAGTCTGAGGATCATCAAAATCCCATGTTTCTGACCTGTAATGTCACTCAGGAAAGTGCAAATGATATCTGATTTTTGGATAGTGGTTGTAGTAACCATATGACTGGTAATAAGGATTTATTTTCTTATATTGATACTAGTATTCAGACTGAAGTAAAACTGGGAAATGACTGTAAGGTTACAATTAATGGTAAAGGTGTAGTTTTAGTCTACACTAAGAATGATCAAAAAAGAAATATCGATGATATTTATTTTGTGCCTGGTCTGAAATGCAATCTTATTAGTGTTGGACAACTGTTGGAAAAAAAGTACAGAGTGTTTTTCAAGAACAAGGTATGTACTATCTATGATAAATTACCCGGCAAATAATTGATTGCAAAAGTAGAGATAACCAAGAATAGAATGCTTCCACTTGTTATGAGAAATGATTTAAGTGGTTCTTTGAATGCTTATAAAGATGGAAGTTTAGATGAATCTTGGTTATGGCATTTGAGATATGGTCATTTACATTTTGGTGGCTTAGATCTATTATAGAAGAAGCAGATGGTAAAGGGGTTGCATTATATCCAACAACTTGCAAGCTCTTGTGAGAGTTGTATACTTGGGAAGCATCACAGAGAGAAATTTGTTTCAGTCGTTTCCTACAGAGAAAAATCTCCATTGGAAATTGTCCACACAGATTTATGTGGACCTATGCAAACACCTTCTTTAATTGACTGTGTTTATTTTATGACTTTCATTGATGATTTCAGTAGGAAGACCTGGTTGTATTTGTTGAAACAAAAATCTGAAGCCTTTGATGTTTTTAAGAAGTTTAAGTCTATGGTTGAGAATGAGAGTGGTCAAACCATTAAAATATTAAGGTCTAATAGAGGAGGTGAATACAAAATTAATGAATTCATTGAATTTTGTGATCTACATGGAATTAAAAGGCAGTTTACTGCTCGATATACTCCACAGCAGAATGGAGTGGTTGAAAGGAAGAATCAGACCATCATGGATATGGCTCGAAGCATGTTGAAAAAGAAGCATCTTTCAAATGAATATTGGGGAGATGTAGTTCTTTGCTCTATTTTTATCTTGAATAGAAGTCCGACCAAGACAATGAGGGATCATGTACCTCAGGAAGCCTGGAATGGTAAGCCTTGCAATGTTTCTCATTTCATAATTTTTGGATGTGTTTCATTTGCGCATGTACCTGCAGAAATGAGGAGGAAGTTGGATGACATAAGCGAGAGAGGTATATTTGTTGGATACAGTGAAGATTCTAGGGCATACAATCTCTACAATCCCATCACCAGAAATATGTAATCAACAGAGATGTTCAATTTAAAGAAGATGAATCCTGGGATGGAAGTATTGACAAATCAATTTCAGAGGGAGTTGTGTTACCCCGTGAAGATAATGATGGAGTTGAGTAGGCTGAAGGAGATGGACAGATGGTTCCACATGCACATACGCCTGTAGCAAGAAGTCCAACAAGGGAAGTACCAGATTTCAGCCCATCTCAATTTAGAACGCCCAGAACTCATGAGCGTGGTGAGCCATATGGACATGGAGGACATCAATCAGATTCACAGGTAAGTAGTGAATCAAATCTCACTTTAGCTTCATTAAGAAATAGATTTAAATGGCATAATACTAGAATCTTAAGAGAATTGTATGATTAGGATGAAGAAGTAGATCAGATTTCAAATTTTGCATTAATGGCATGTGATCCTGTAAGTTTTGATGAAGCTTCTAAAGAGGATGTCTAGATAAAACCAATGGATGAGGAGATTGATTCCATTGAAAGAAATAACACTTGCAATCTTGTATATTTACCTAAAGCTAAGAACAATATTGGTGTTAAGTGGGTTTATAAAACTAAGTTGAATGTAGATGGTGAAGTTGAAAAGTACAAGGAAAGACTTGTAGATCAGGGGTTTAGTCAGCAACCCAGTATTGATTACAATGAAACATTTGCTCATGTAGCAAGAATGGACATTATGAGGATGGTCTTAGCTATTGCAGCTCAAAATAGATGGATCATGCATCAGATGGATTTCAAGTCTACATTCTTGAATGGATATTTGGAAGAAGAGGTTTATGTAAGACAACCTTCGGGTTATGAGATTGATAAACACATAGATAAATTTACAAGTTAAGGAAAGCCTTATATGGATTGAAGCAAGCATCCAAAGTTTGGTATAGTAGGATTGATGAATACCTAATCAGTGTTGGATTTCGTAGAAGTCCAAGTGAACCCACTCTGTATACAAAGGTAAACCAAAAAGGTAAAATTTTGATTGTCTGTTTATATGTTGATGACCTAATTTTTACTGGAGATCTATCTGTAGATGATTTTAAAAATGCCATGAAAACAGAGTTTGAGATGACTGATTTAGGATTGATAAATTATTTTATTGGAATTGAAGTGGATCAATTTGATGATGGCATTTTTATTTGTCAAACTAACTATGCAAATGAAGTATTGAAAAGGTTTAGAATGTTGAATTGCAAGCCAGCTGCCACACCAATGGAAACTGGTATTATACTTAGCAAGTATGATGAGGGACCATATGTTGACGCAACTCTGTATAAGAGGCTGGATGGAAGTCTTATGTACTTAACAACAACCAGACCTGACATTATTTTTGCTGTGAGTTTGATTTCCAGATTCATGGAGACTCCGAAGAGTACTCATTGGAAAGCAGGAAAGAGGATCCTCAGATATCTTGCTGAAACAACTAATTTTGGTATCCGATACACATCAAGATTAAACTTTAAGCTGATGGGATATACTGATAGTGATTTTGCAGGTTCCATTGATGACAGGAAGAGCACATCTGGGTATGTGTTCAGTCTTGGATCTGGAGCAGTAGCATGGGCATCAAAGAAACAAGACATAGTGACTCTATCTTCTACTGAGGAAGAGTATGTTGCAACAGTTGCAGCTGCATGTCAACCTGTGTGGATGAGAAGGGTCTTGAATGAATTGTTGCATGACTAGAATGATGCAACCCAAATAAACTGTGACAATAAATCAACCATTGCACTGTCAAAGAATCCTGTCTTTCACAAACAGAGTAAGCACATTGATACAAGATATCATTTCATTTGAGAGCTGGTAACTGGTAAAGAGATTTTTGTTCAGTTCTGTAGATTTGAAGAACAATTTGCAGACATATTTACGAAGCCTTTGGGAAATGAATTGTTTAAAATCCATAGAAGTAATATTGGGGTCTGTAAGTTGTAATGCATTATTTACAACAATTTTGCTTTTGTTTTTGAAATGATTAAGAGGGAGTATGTCAGAGCTTAATCATTTCACCACCTAGATAGTGGCGGATCGGTGGCCGTCTTGATCCTTCAAAACTCAAGGATTTAATTACTCTAAATGGTGATTGCCTTAACCTTTCATGGAAACCAGACACCATCACCGCCTTGATTAATCTTTTTATAAGATTGAAGAGGCATCTTTTGTTTATATATATACATGAAACAGATTATAAGAATTATGAGCTTGAAAGCATATTGAATAATAAAAAAATTATTCGGAGGTGTTCTCTCTATTAATACTTTGTTTTTTATTTGACTTTGTAAACTCATTTGCTTCCTTGATAACATTCGCCATATTGTTTTTAATTTGATTAAACATAGTAATTATTTGATTTTACCGATTACGAAGCTGGTCCCATATTTCCGTAGAGTTTATTTAGTGCACGGATTTTATTTACTGTGCGGAGTTTGCACTGAGTTTATTTACTGCAGGGAGTTTATTTGTTGGACTGCACAGAGTTTACTTAGTGCATGGAGTTTATTTACTACACTGAATTTATACTGCGCGAAGTTTATTTTGTTGGTTTGCGTTGAGTGTTTGCATGAGCCGAAACTGGAACTCTGATTTGCCTTCCATTTTTTTTTACAATTAGATTGTGATATTGAGATCATGACGATGTTGGATTGAATAAGTCCTACTCATCTCGTGTGTGATACTTAATCATTCTAGAATGTTGGGGTTGTTACTGTATTGGTCTTTGTGTGGTATATTTTGTCTATAATTGAATAGTTTTATTATAAGTTAACTATTATTTGTCTAGTGTGATACTTTTGTTTTCTAGTAGAAAAAATTCCTCAATTATATTTGAATATATAATGTGTTCTCACATCCAGTACATGGGTGAAGGAATATCGTCGTCAAGTCAAATCTTTAGCCAGGAAATTGGACAACAAGCCAATTTAGCTGGCAAGAGATCAATATGCTAAGAAGCAGTTGAAAATTGAATAGTTGCAATAGAACTTTATGAAAGGAGTATAAATTTTTTTGTCGAATAAACAATAAAAAGGGGCTACAAAGATTTAGAGAAATGATGGAGGATATGCTAAAATTTGCTTACAAAATGAGCCTCTAATCCTAATTTTTTTTGAAAGCAAGCGTGGGTCCCTCATGACCATCCAGCCAATGGTTATAGTAGAGTACACTTACTTTTCTCTGTAATGTTGACTTTGATAGAAGGTCTGCTTCCCTGTTGTATTCTTGAGAGCTCTCTAGAATGACAGTTTCCTGAAATGGCACTTGAGTATTTTGATTCTATCTTTCCAAGCCATGAGTGTGATGGTTTGAAGCTTACCTTTTTGTTTCAACCAGTGAATAATCACTCTGGAATCCCCGATCATGTGAAGGTTTTCTATGTTTAGCCTGGAGGCCAAGTGAGGAGTTTCCCAGGCACCCAATAGTTCTACCCTTGTGTTGGTGCACGAATCGCAATAGAGAGTCCATCTGTAAATAGAGTTTATACTGAGTTTTATCAGTCCACCTGCACCACTCAAAGTTCCATTTTGTTGAGTTGCCCCTTCGAACCACCCCATCGAATAATCATTTGAGAAGAGTGGCCTGACTAATGTCTTTTTTTTTATAGTGTTTGGGTATATATCTTTCCAGTTTTTAACTAGTCCAGGTGCTTTAAAAGAAACAACAGTGGATGAGAATGTCTTGTTTTAAAATTTTTTATAGTTTCTAGCCAGTCAAATATACCAAATTACGAGTGGAGAGAGTAATTTATAAAATCTTTCAACATAAGTCCAGTGGTCAAAGCAAGAAGATATGGAGATCCCTATCCAAGCAGTTTTTAAGTGACTATCCTGAGTGATTTTGTCCCATACTAGGTGTGTGAACTGGCAATGAGTAAAGAGGTGGTTAGTTGTCTCTGCGTCCTTGAAGCAGAGTTGGCATATACTAGGACCACTACACCCTTTTTTCTGAAGTGAATCCCAAGTGGGGATTTTGCTTTCCAAAGTAATCTAGGTAAAAATCTTGATCTTGAGTGAAATTTTCCAATTCCAGAACTGTTTGTGCCAGCCAGTGATATTATGAAGCCAATGGAAGAATAAAGATTTTTGACAGTAATAAAACCAGTGTTGTCACCTCCATCCCAGGACAAATGGTCCATCGATTCATTAAAAATGATGCCCGCACAAGATAGCTCAGTGCAATAATTTTCCCACTCCAAAACCAAATACGATGGGAGCTCAAGTTCATTGTCGGTTTTCCAGCTTGTAGACTGGGTCCCATGATCACTAGAATGTAGAGCTTGATAGAGAAAATAAGTATTTTTTGAGTTTAAATGGGTAATTAAAGGTAGAGCGAGTAAGGAAGCATTACAAAGTCCTATGATGTGGTCTTTGGAAACTATTATGAAGTGGTCAGAACCCTGTTTCTAACAAAGCCATCTAGTGATCCAATGCGCTAATTTTGTGATGATCCTCCAAGCCCTAGAAGCATTTCTTGCAAGAGGAAGTCCATAACAAAGCGAAGAGGCGATAGAGGTAAAGGGTAAATATTTATCTTTTATGAAATCACTCCATATGCCTCTAGAAGTTAAGGCATGCCAGAGGGAATTTGCCACCAGTGCTTGGTTGAATTTGAATATATTCCTAATCCCCAAGCCTCCTTTGGGTTTTGGCTTTGCTATTGATTCTCAATTGCAGAGGCGTATTTTTTGATAGTTCATGCTTCCCGACGAGAGGAAACTATAAATTCATTTTCTGAGCTTGTCCAGTACTGATGTGGGAATGGCTGCAAGTGCCATCTAGTAAATTGGTTGTCCCTCAAGGACAAATTTTGTCAGAGTGTAACGACCTCCAATGGTGAGCCATCTGTTGCACCAGTGGCCCACTTTTTTTTCCACCTTTGTAACTAACGAGTCCCAGTCTGATGCCTTCAAATGATCAACCTTAATGAAGTATCGAAGGTATTTGAAGCCATTGTAGAGGTGGACATAGTTATGAGGGAAAATGGTCTTCAAATGTTCCAAGTTTTTTGTAGGTTTGTTGTCGAAGTGGAAGGTCGACTTGGAATAGTTAATTTGAAGGCCTGAGGTAGAGAAGAAGATAATTAATAGTCTAGCGATTTCCCTCCATTCGAGCAGGCTAGCATTTTTCATTATGAGGACATCATCGACAAAAAAGAGGTGCAGGATTTTCACTAATCTTGATACTTTTATCCCTGTTATCCTACCTTCAACTTGGATTTTTTTGAGGAGAAGACTAAGGCCTTCCATGGCCAGGATGAATAAGAGTGGAGATAGTGGGCATCCCTACCAGAGGCCTCTACCACTATGAAAGAAGGTGGAGGGTTCTCCATTTATGAGCATTGCAAAATTTGCACTCGTGACGCAGCTCATTATCCATTTTAGGGTGTTTTGGATGAAACCAAACTGGATTAAAATCAATCGAAGAAAGTCCCATTCTATGCAGTCAAATTCCTTTCTTAGATCAAGATTGAGAATGAGAGAAGATGAGTTTTTTTTTTATACTGTGTAAGCATTCTTGTGCGGTGCCAATAGCATCAATAATTTGACGTCCCTTTAAAAAACCAAGTTTTTGACTAACCAGGATCATGAGAGAATATTTTTGATTCTAATTGCAATTATCTTTGATATGAGCTTGTAGCAAAGATTATAGAGTGAAATAAATCTATAGTCGCCAAAGGTTGCCAGAGGATTTTCTTTTGGAATAAGGGTAAAAAGGGTGGAGTTTATCGCCCCGCTAACCTTACCATGTAGTCTGGAGTCCTGTGTCTCATGTGTGATACTTGATCATTCGTGTGTGATACTTGATCATTCTAGAAGGTTGTGGTTGTTATTGTATTGGTGTTTGTGAGTTAGAGTTTGTCTATAATTGAATAGTTTTATTATAAGTTTTAGGACCTTCTTAAATTGTATTGGTCTTTGTGAGGTAGATTTTTTCTTTAAATGAATATTTTTATTATAAGTTTTAGGAAGTTATTAGATCTACTTGGATAAGGTTGTGGTTGTTATTGTATTGGTCTTTGTGAGGTAGGTTTTGTCTTTACTATAGTTTTATCCTAAGTTGTAGGAAGTTGTTAGATCTACTTGGATAAGGTTGTGGTTGTTATTGTATCGGTATTTGGAGGTAGGGTTTGGAATAATTTTATTGTAATTTTAAGGAAGTTGTTAGATTCTACTTGGATATGATGGATATACGAGATTTTCTTGTCTCGGCTTGTGGTTATGATAATATATCCATTTTTAGTGTGATAAGATAGTGTGTCTACACAAAATAATTTTGTTTTTGGTGTGTCTAGAAACAAGTTCTACTTTCTCGTTTGTGTACATGGTGTCAAAGTTGGAAGAAATAGTGATGACTCTCTCATGAGAGGCTAGGATCATGCAAATTTGCCATTGTTAATCCTAGAGCCATTGTTAATCCTATGTAGATATAGGATTAGGGTAAGTGAGAAGAGATTAATTTGTGAGTGAATGATATGGTGTGTCTATTGTATTGATTGTTGTTATGGTTTATTGTAGCATTCTTGATTATGATTTAAATTTGTAGTGTTATGATTTGTATTGAGTGTTGTTATAGCTTGTTGTAGAATTCTTTATTCTGATTTAAATTTGTACTGTTATGATTTGTTTGATCATGGATATCTTCAATGTAAGCATGAATCTACAAATATGTTGCTATAATTTTAATAGAGTTACCCAACGTGTTGCATGGAGGAGAAAGGATCCAACAAATTGTTGGTTGGGAAAATAATTACAGGCCAAACCATTTATAGAAGAGAAAGAAAGAGAATTGTTATAGGTAGATATTTCCCATGCATAGATAGGATATGAAAATATAATTTTATCTATCAAAAGGGAAGGAAATCATAGAAAATGCCTAGTTGAGTTATCTGGAGGAGGATAAAATCAAAGTCAATGGTCTACATGTTCACGGTATGGGTAAATTTATTGGTTGGGCATCATTGGTGTAAATTCTAACCTTGTACAATATCTACTACAAACAGATATTCAAAAAAGAACAGAAAAGATACAATGGAAAATACAAACATTACACAGAGATTTTTCCCCTGGAAATCCAAACCAGGAAAACCAGCATATTCTATACTCATTCATTGTGTTACAATGTTTACAATACAAAATACATATAGGAGCTAGCGGCATCCAAAACCCTAACCCAATGACCTGGATTAGTCCAAAACCCTAGTTCCTTAACCGAAAATAAAAAACCATCAGCAAAGAAACCATGTGCTAAAAAAACCACCTAAATATAATGCAGTGCTGAAAATGCGATCCCGATGTGAAAAAATAACACATCTACTACTCGTGCAAAGAATATAACACATACCCAACAATTGGATCATCGACAGAATGTGATAAATGCTCCAGACGAACTGAAGTTGTAGTGAGTTACTACCAACCACTAGTTCTCTACAAAGGGATCGCCTAATCATGGAGGGAAAGAAAGAGAGCAAGCGAACTATTGATTCAGTGCCCCTGGGTCTTTGAAAATAAAAATGTTAGTATCATTGGTTTTATTTGTTGAAGTGAAATGTGTCCTCCAAATTTTATGGGTTTTGTAAAAGAAATATATTGAGCCTAATAAATTCAATATTTGAGTGTAGAATTGGTTAGAATTGACTACTCTAACAATTACAAAGTGAAGTATAGAAGATCCAAGAATAATGTTGGACAAGCATGTTGAGGATGAAGAGGTAAAATTACAAATATGTGAATGACTACAAAGAAACAAGAAGATATATGGATTTGGTCGTCATTGCATCATTATTATGGTTGGTATTTTGTACCCGTGCATGTCAATATTACATAATGTAAAAATCATCTATGCAAACATACTGTAAAAATCATCCATGCATCTAATTGCTAAGGTGTGTTATAGTTGGAAGGAAAATTTAGCTATGTTTTATTTCATTTAACCCTTCCTAAGGTGTGTTATAGTTGGAAGGAGAATTTAGTTGTGTTTTATTTTATTTAACCCTTACTTCATGAAGGGTTGTTTCAAAAATGAGGTGCCATAAGAATGTAATATTAACTTGGATAAATCACATATCCAAACTGTTTTCCTAGAGAGGTTGGCAAGAACTATGGTTGGGTATTTACTTTGGTGTCTTGGTAAATGAAAATATGTCCATAGGATGGTTGATTGTTAAGTCTTTACAATCAAGTTGTTATATCTTGGAATATAGTAGGTTTTCACTCAAGCTATGTAGTGCTCGTGTTTGGCCCAAGACAAGTTGTTATATCTTGGAATATAATAGGTTCTCACTCAAGCTATGTAGTACTAGTGTTTGGCCCAAAGATAACACTGACATTGGTTCCCAATTGGTACTATTATTCAAGATGATAGTCTTAGTCTTACCCGTGAACAAAGGATCATGAATAATTTCGTTTAGATATGTAAGTGAGTTGATACAATGAAGATTCATTGGTTGGTTATCATGGTAATTAAAGTGGTGATGTTGAATGATTATGGAAAAATAAGGTAAAGTTTGTGTATTGTGTTCAACAAAACTGGTGACTATATGGAAATGTGAATCACAAATTGCATTTGTAACAAGTCTAAGATGGAATGATTATGGACAAATAAGATAACATTTGTGTATTTTGTTCAACAAAACTAGTGACTATATGGAAATGTGAATCACACCTCACATTTGTAACAAATCTAAGATGGTATGTATTGGTCTTTGAAATTTCTCATCTTAGATTTTGTTTTCCAGAGTTTGTACTTAAGGGAAGTATTATAATGGTAACTAAGCCTTATTTCAAAGAATGTACCTAGTGTCTCCATGAGATTGTGTATGTAAATGGTACATACTTGTATCTTTGTACGTAACATGTAAATGTCATATCATTATAATACCTAAATAGGAATACATACCCATTTTCCATGTGTCCCTAATGATTTGGATAACTTGTTAGATACAGTGCAAAACTTATATTATGGATTTGTTAATAACTTGGAGGAATGGGCCATGTGATGGCTAGATACTTTCTAAGTAGAATAATTTGGTTGTAGACTCTAGAAAGTGCCTAGAAGCTAGATCTGTTTTTATACATTTTGATGTAGACCCCCTACCTCAGTAGGGTCTACTGACCTCCCGATCTCTGGATCGTTCTTCTTCTGAGCTGAATTAGCTATTTTGGGCTCTTTCTAGAACCCTTCAAACAAATCCACAGCCCCCCCTTTTCTCCTCTGGCATAGGCCTTCAAAAATATTTATGTGGGTTACCTTTTCCCTTGGCGCTCTTCTCTCTGTTCTGACCTGACATACCTTTTAGGGTTTTCGGGGTTTCAAGACTCTTGTGAATGAATTATCCCTGGTTCCTTGTCCTCTTAGACTTCTGGTCTCCGAAATGTCAAAAAGGCACAATGCCTCAACTGGCTCCTCCCTTGGCCTTTCGGGTCTTCGTGTTTCACGACTTGGGACTCCCAAGCTCCAAACTCCTAGCCTCTCGAGTACCCGGTATCTAGAATGCCGAAATGATGACCCACGATAATATGCCACTGGATTTTCGTGATTTAGGGAATCGCGAACAAGCGTTCTTCCTTCTGTACTCTGTCTTTCGAAATCCTCGTTCACGAAATGACGAACCGGCTCGACGTTCGCTCTTTCGGAGTTTTGAGATTCTAGGAACCACAATGTAAAGCCCCTTCCTTTCCCCTTTCGAACCCCCAGTGGCTGAAATGTCAAAATGGAAAAATGTCGAGATACCTGGCACATGTTCTTTCAGGATTTCGCATTTCGTGGAATCTGGATAGAAAGGGTATCCCTACTCCTTGGAGTCTTCGGTCACCGAAAAGCTGAAATGCCCAAATGTTGAAATGCCAAAATGTTGTGGCATTCAATAAATGGCTCACGAAAACCCTTGTGATCAACGACTCACGTCGAATCACGATTTCGCTATTTCGTGATTCAAAGTTTTGAAGGACAAGAGCCTCTATCCTTCCACCTCCCGATACTCGAAGTCCCGAAATGAACGTCGAGAAACTCTCGTTGCTAACCTCATCGCAGCTCTACCTGATCCAATGACCTACGGAGTTTCGGTGCTCCCCCTCGAGGGTTCTCCACCGTCTGTTTAGATTTTCGAACTCTCCTCCTAGATCTATGCAGGGTTAAAGCCTAGGATCCTTCCTTCAATCAGATGGCCTGCGGGGATTTCCACCTCGATCCAATGCTCAACGACATTCTTCCTCATGAGCTTTTACTCAATTTCGACTTAGGATATTTCTAAGTCTGCAAAGACTTGGTCTTCTCTCCTTCCAGGGAATGGGTTCCTGGATCCCGATAACACTTTCCGAAGTGTTATTCCTCTTGAGCTTTGTCTGTTTCAGACTCTGGCTCCCGTGCACTCGCGTCTGAGAGAGTTCGATAGCTCAGATTCACGACATTTTCTCTCTGCTCGATGCACACCTTACAGAGCTCCCAGTGAAGAGAAAACAATTCCATAGCATTCCTCCCTGGCTCGATGCACACCTGGCAGAGCTCCGAATGAAGAGAAACAATTGAAACTGCCAAAATCTCACAGTTCCATTTACTTGTTTATAAAATAGAAAATAAAAGGAAAATACACACATTCCAAGCTCAACACATTCCTAATGGCTACAGATTACATTCAAAATTACAGTAACTCAAAAGATTTTTTTTTTCTCCTGTTACTCGCAGTTCTCTCTTATGACTAATTTTTCTCTGTATTCCAACCCTTCTTCTTACTGGGGGTGTAAACTTCTACATAACTCAAAGATGGTTCTAGGGTTTCCCCTGTCTACTTGCCTACTCTAAAATTCATCCTACACTATCTAAGTCTAGTCGCATTCCAGAGCTGAAGTGGAAACTCCTGCTCTATTTACAATTTCAAAAACTTGCTTCACAGGGTAAAATTTTGCACCGGTTCAAGCGTACCTCAAAAAGTGAATTCTGGTTCCAAGTGGGGACAGATCTTGAAATCTCTTGTAGCCACCCACGTCAAAGTTCTAGAAGAACTCACATGTGCTAAATGTTCCTACCTCTATGCACTTGACACGATGCTCCTGCATAATACTCCCCTTCACAAAAATTCATGGACTCCTGTCCATGAGCTCCTCTACTGAATTTCCCTTCTTTTGGATAACAGCTTCATTTTCCCAACTGGCATCTTCGATTGGGTGTCCCTTCCATTTGACTGGATACTCAAAATAAGTCTTCCTCCTAGTCTTCTTGCCAATCCTCTGATCAACAATTTTCTCCATCTACGACTTTTTTGCTACAAGCATCTGTTTCTCCCACTGAATCTTTCCTTGATCTTCTGACCCTTCTGTGTCATTTTTCTTGTAAGGATACATATATGAAACGTTGAATATGGGTGAAATTCCCACACCATCTGGTAGTTTGATCTCATAGGTGTTTGCATCAAACTTCCTCAAGATCTTATAGGGTCCTATATTCTTCATCTTAAATTTGTTATATGTTCCCCTAGGGAGCCTTTCCTTCCTAAGATATACTAAAACCTAATCTCCCACTTCAAATTGAAGTTCCCTATAATGTTGATCAGCTGTGTGTTTGTATTTTTGATTAGAACTCTGTAATTGTTCTTTGACCCGACCATGGAGTCTCTGCATCTTAGCAGCAAAATCCTCTGCTCCAATGCTTCTAATCTCTCCCTGTTCCAAGTCCCTTAACTCAGACACTCCCCTGGGTTGCATTCCGTAGAGTATTTGGAACAGGCTCCTTCCAATGCTTCTGTTTGGTGAGTCATTTTATGCAAATTTTTCTTGTGGCAGAATCTGATCCCACTGGTTATGGTGTTCAGTAACTAGGCTTCTCAATAAGTCTCACAAACTTCTATTTACCGCCTCAGTCTGCCCATCTGTCTCAGGGTGATAAGCTGAGCTGAAGGACAAATCTTTCCCCATATTTTTCCACAACTTCCTCCAAACATGACCAAAAAATTTTGTGTCTCTGTCTGAGACAATGCTCTCTTGGGTAGGCTGTGAAGTCTCACAACTTCTCTGAAAAACAGATTTGTAACATGTGTTGCATCACTGGTCTTCTAGCATGGGATGAAATGTGCCATCTTTGAAAATCTATCCACCACCACAAATATGGAATTAAATCCTCTTTGTGTCCTTGGCAATCCCAACACAAAATCCATGCTTATTGCATCCCAAGGCCTCTATGGTATTGGCAATGGTTGATACTATCAAGTTTTCTGTCTTTTCCCCTTTGCATGTTGGCAGATTCTACATCTGTTCACCAACTTTATCAAATATGTTCTCATACCTGGCCAATAGTATGAGCTTCTCAACTGTGAAAACGTTTTATCATGGCCGAAGTGTCCAACCAATCCTCCACTATGCTTCTCCTTCAGAAGATTATCCCTCATTGAGCATCTTGGTATGCACAATTGATTTCCTCTTAACAACAATCCTTCTTGAACCATATACTTTGTCCAATGACTTCTATTTCTCAGTACAAGACTTATACACTCTTCGTAGGCCTCTTTGAAATCTGTATCATCACAATACATATCCGTAAGGTGTTCAAACCCCAAGGTCTTCACCTAGAATTCCTGCATAATTAAAAATCTCCTGCTTAACAAATCAACAACCTTGTTAGTATTCCCAACAATATGTTTTATGAAAAAAGTAAAATTCTGCATAAATTCAACCCATTTTGCATGTCTCTGATTCAGTTTTTCTTGTCGGGTTATGAATTGTAAAGCTTGGTTATCACTGTACAAGACAAACTCTTACGGGACAAGATAATGCCTCCATTTTTTCAATGCTTGAATTATGGCATAGAACTCCTTGTCATATGTGGAGTATTTTGTCTTAGTCTCATTCAAATTCTCATTGAACTAGGCAACAGGTCGATTGTCTTGACTCAGAACTGCTCCTTTTGCAACTCCACTTGCATCACATCTTACCTCGAATGTCTTTTCGAAATTCGGCAAGACCAGAATTGGTCATTCTGTTATCTTCTTCTTCAATATATTGAAGCTCTTTTCAGCCTCCTCTGTCAATTTAAAATAATTGTGTCACTTCTTCACTGTATCCATCATTGGTTCACAAATCCCATTGAAGTCTCTAATGAACTTTCTATAAAAACTTGCTAAACGATGAAATCTATTTACCTCGAACATGCTCCTTGGTGACGACCATTCTCTGATCACTTTCACCTTCTATGGATCCATCTTCAGTTCATTCGAAAAGATCACAAAACCCAAATAAATGAGTTATGTCTTCATAAAAGAGGACTTCCTTAAATTGATCAGCAGCTTCTCCTGTTGTAGCCTTCTCATTACTAGCGTTAGGTGCCTCAAATGCTCCTCTTTAGTCCTCCTAAAGACTAGTATATCATCCATATATACAACCACGAACTTGCCAATGAAATCTCTTAGAATTTCATTCATCAGCCTCATAAAAGTGCTTGGGGCATTCGTTAAGCCAAATGGTATAACTAGCCACTCATACAGGCCTTCATTCATCTTAAAGTTTGTTTTCCATTCATCACCTTCTCTCATCTTGATCTGGTGATATCCACTTTTTAGATCTATCTTAGAAAAGAAATTTTCTCCACTTAAGCAATCCATTAAGTCATCCATTCTCGGTAAATGAAATCTGTACCTGATCGTGATCTTGTTGATGGCTCTCGAGTCTATGCACATTATACATCCTCCATCTTTCTTTGAGCTTAACACAGTTGGTACTCCGCATGGGCTCAAACTTTCTCTGACTAAGCCCTTATCAAGCAAATCTTGGACTTGGTTCTTCACCTCCTCATTTTCTCGAGGTGTTAATCTCTATGATACCTTGTTTGGCAGGCTCTCTCCTGGTATCAAGTCGATATGATGAATGATACTCCTAATGGGTGACAATGAGTTTGGTAGCTCATCCACCACTATATCAGCAAAATTATCCAGCAGCTCCTAAACCTCTTCAGGTAGGTCATTCACTGATGTACTTGTAAGGATGACTCTGGTCTTCCTCACCACAGTGACTTGCATCTCCTCTTCTTCCTTGACTTCTTTTAGGAGTTCCTTCCTGCTCATGAGAAATATGCTTGTGTTGGTTTCCTCTTTCACTCTCTTCTCCTCCATTGGCAGCAACATATGCATCCTACCATTCTTTTTCAATGTATATGTATTTTTTTTCCCATAATGAATGACATTTCTATCAAACTGCCATGGTCTTCCGAACAAAATGTGACACACGTCCATGGGAATTACATCACATAGGATTTCATCTTTATATCCTCCTATTTTAATTTCAACCAGGCATTGTTTAGCAATTTTTACTTGGTGTCCTTTTTGCAGCCATGAGACTTTGTATGGCCTCTGATGTGTAGTTGTCTTCAGCTCCAATTTCTCCACCATCTCTATGGATAGTAGGTTGTCAGTACTCCCATTGTCAATGATTACCTTGCATAATTTATCCTTATTCTTGCAAGATGTCCTGAAGAGACTGTTTCTCTCCACTGGATTTTCAATTTTTGCCTCTGGTTTTAAGAGAGCTTTTCTCAACATCAAGGATGCTCCATCCTCTACTCCTCCTGCCTCAACATCTCTTCGTTGTGCTTCTGAAATGTGAGCTTCTCCTCCTTCTTTCTTCTTCTCGGGTCATTCCCAGGACATGTGCCCTACCTTTCCACACTTATAGCACCTTACTCCTCCTCTGCCTCTTCCTCTAGAAGAGTTTCTTCCACCATTTTGTATCCCTCATGAAATTCCTCCTCGTTCTGAGTGATTGTGTGGTTTCTCAGCCTCATCCTTAGACTAATGTTCTCTGTCATGGCTAAATCTCTTCCTTTTTCTTGGGATCGAGCTCTTACCTCTTCCTTGCTGGTTCTATTTTCTGGCCAGCTTCTACTTTGCATTCAGTGCAAACTAATAAGCATATTCCATAGTCCTTACTAACATCATGCTAAGCTCATCCTAGATCTCATATCTCAAGCCATTTATATATCTGGCAACTCTTTCTTCGTCTCTCTCCCTTTGTCTGGTTCTGATGTTCAGCCGGTAGAACTCCTCGATGTGCTCCTTGACTGTCATCCCTTTCTCTCTAAGGTTCTATAGCTTCCTGAACAGATTGATCTGGTAGTCTTTGGGTATGAACTTAACTTTCAGTTTGGATACCATCATGTCCCAACTCTTTATCCTCTATTTTCCTTTACTTCTCCTCTCAGCCTGCAGTTTGTCCCACCACAGTGTTGCATGCTCTTTTAACTTGGTGACTGCCTACTTCACCTTCTTCTCCTCATCGACATATTGATAGTCGAAGTGTTTGTCCATGGACCTTATCCAGTCCAACAGTTCTTCAGCATCTAGATTTACCTCATACATGGGGACCTCTATCTTAGCTCTTCCTCCCAATCTGGCAACTACTCTCAACAAACGTTCTTTTGTAGCATCCTCTCCTACACCTTCTTCAACCTTGACCTCTTCACTTTATACATCATTGACATCCCCAACATCAGGTGATCTTCTCTGTGTTGCTTCCATTGCTTCCATTCGGGCGTGAAACTCTCGCATCTCCATTTCTACAACACGGTTGTCTAAAGGAAGATCTCGTCTTCTTGGCGGCATTGTGTTGACTGTCTGTCACACGCAGAGTACAGCTCTGAGTTTTCTGTCTCCTTCTTTTTCCTCCTTCGCCTGAAATATACAGATGAAAAATGGGCTCTGATACCACCTGATGCAGACCCCCTACCTCAGCAGGGTCTACTGACCTCCCGATCTATGGATCATTCTTCGTCTAAGTTGAATCAACTGTTTCAGGCTCTTTCTGTAACCCTTCAAATAATTCCACAGGCCCCCCTTTTGTCCTCTAGCACAGGACTTCAACAAAATCTATGCATGCTCCCTTTTCCCTTGGCGCTCTTCTCTTCGTTCTGACCCAACAAACCTTTTGGGGTTTTCAGGGTTTCGAGACTCCTGGGAACAAATTCTCCCAGGTTCGTTGTCCTCTTGGACTTCCGGTCTCCGAAACGCCGAAAAGGCACAATGCCTCAAATGGCTGCTCCCTTGGCCTTTTGGGTCTTCGCATTTCGCAGTTTCGCAAGTTGGGACTCCCAAGCTCCAGACTCCTAGCCTCTCGAGTACCCGGTACCCGGAGTGCCAAAATGATGACCCACGATAATATGCCACCAGCTTTTCATGATTTGGGGAATCATGAAGCAAGCGTTCTCCCTTCTGTACTCTGTCTTTCGAAATCTTGGTTCACGAAATGTCGAACTGGCTCGGCATTCACTCTGTCGGAGTTTCACAATTTGGGGAATCGTGATGTAAGGCCCCTTCCTTTACCCTTTTGAATGCCCGGTAGCCGAAATGCCAAAATGGAAAAATGTCGAGATACCCGACACTTGTTATTTCAGGATTTCATGTTTCGCGGAATCTGGATACAAAGGGTATCCCTGCTCCTTGGAGTCTTTGGTCGCTAAAAATCCGAAATACCAAAATGTCGAAACACCAAAATAATGTGGCGTTCAATCAATAGCTCACGGAAATCCCTATGATCAACGGCTCATGTTGAATCGTGATTTCACTATTTCACGATTTTGGGTTCTGAAGGACAAGAGGCTCTGTCCTTCCACCTCCCAGTACCTGAAGTCCCAAAACTCTTGTCGCTAACCTCCTTGTAGCTCTACTTGATCCGATGACCTATGGAGTTTCGGTGCTCCCCCTCGAGGGTTCTCCACCGTTCGTTCGGATTTTCGAACTCTCCTCTTGGATCTATGCAGGGTTAAAGCCTGGGCTCCTTCCTTCAATCAGACGACCTGCGGGGATTTCCACCTAGATCCAAGGCTCGACGACGTTCTTCCTCCTGAGCTCTTACTCAATTTTGACTTAGGAGATTTCTAAGTCTACGAAGACTCGGTCTTCGCTCCTTCCAGGGAATGGGTTCCTAGATCCCGATAACACTTTCCGAAGTGCTATTCCTCCTGAGCTTTGTCTGTTTCAGAATCAGGCTCCCACGCACTCCTTGCGTCTGAGGCAGTTCGATAGCTCAGATTCAAGACATTTTCTCTCTGCTCGATGCACACCTTGCAGAGCTCCAAATGAAGAGAAACAATTGAAATTGCCAAAATCTCACAGTTCCATTTACTTGTTTATAAAATAGAAAATAACAGGAAAATACACACAGTCCAAGATCAACACATTTGGATCAATTTTCCATTCTATTATATTCACAAGTGCCCAATGGCTACAGATTCCATTCAAAATTATAGTAACTCAAAAGCTTCTTTTTTTCTCCTGCTACTCCCAGTTCTCTCTTATGGCTAATTTTTCTCTGTATTCCAGCCCTTCTTCGTACTAGGGGTGTAAACTTCTACATAACTCAAAGATGGTTCTAGGGTTTCCCCTGGCTACTTGCCTACTCTAAAATTCATCCTACACTATCTAAGTCCAGTCACATTCGAGTGTCGAAGTGGAAACTCCTGCTCTATTTACAATTTCAAAAACTTGCTTCACAGGGTAAAATTCGACATCGATTCAAGGATGCCTCAAAAAGTGAATTTTGGCGTTGAGTGGGAGAAGATCCCGAAATCCATTGTAGTCACCCATGTCTAAGTTCTATAAGAACTCGCATGTGTTGAATGTTCCCACCTCTATGTGCTTGACATGATGCTCCTGCATCACATTTAGTTGGAGTTCATAAAAAAACCATGTACATGAGGGACATCCTATTAGATTGATGGTTACAATGATTAGATACCCATGCATTATGATGGATGGTTGTTCCTTTAAATAGAATTTGATAGTAAATGCCAATGTCTACATGATCAAAGTATGAGTTGTAAGTGCAAAGGTGGATTAAATAAATACTTTTTCAATTAGGAGGTTCTTCCATTCATGGTGAACCATGTGTTTTAGAGGACTAGATGCTCATGAACACCTTACATAACAAAAATTGATATAGGTACTCATTAAGGGGGCAGTGTTGGACTGACTAACTCCTACATGTTTTATGTGTGATACTTGGTCATATGAGAAGGTTATTGATGTTATTGTATTGGTCATTGTGAGGTAGAGTTTGTCTTTATGCGAAAAGTTTTATTCAGGAGGTTGTTAGATCTAGCTAGGTATGAGAGATTCTATCCAACTAGTTGACTCCTATTTTGGTGTGTGGTTGAGATATTGTCTCAATAGGTTTTTAATGTGCAAAGATAATGTGTTTATCTCAAGGAAAAATTTTATTTAGTTATATGTATACAATTATTTTGTTGAATGGATCAATCATCATATTTTAGGTGTGCATGGGAACCATGTACACCCTCCCATTTCTCTACAAATAATAATTCTTCCTCTTCCTTTTGTTGGTATTGAGTCTAATTCCAACCACCCAGTTGTATATTTTGACATTATCTGCCAAAACATTTCATTTTTCTAGGGTTGTGCCTTTTACCTGTAGGAAACTATTTTGGAGCTCAGGTAGTTATCAATTATTCCATCTTGCCCCTCTCAATTTTAATGGCTACAACATCACCATTGTTTTCACATGGAGGTTTTCACTTCAAAGCTTGGACTGTGGAGTTGGAATATGCCATACATCGATTAAATTATGTTATCATGAGTTGTAAATTGTAAAGATTGTTTCATTATTTGCTAAAGTAGGTTAACCACACATATAGTTGATTTATGCTATCAATGTTGGGAAAATCAGTAGAATCTCTAGTCACCACTTTCTAGACAACATTGTTGCAATGTAAAAAGATTGTACCTTCACAGTTGACATAATATTTTACATGGACATTTTAGGAAACACATAACAGATCTCCACTCAGAGTGGACTGGACAAAATGTAAGTTTGATAAATTCAAATTGAACAAAAGAATATTGGTTATTATGATGTCTATGTAGTTCAATATCTTGTTTAAATTACCTATTGTATATTTAAAGGATCCATCTCTCCACATATTCCACAAAACATGACACAAGGTATCAATGTTGCAATTTTTTCCCAAAAAATAACAAGAATTTTCATCCCAAAGTATGTTAAAAGTTCCTAACCAAAATGAAGACAAATAAAGACACATTGCCAAATATTGCACTATAGAGACTTCCCTTTAACACTCCATCTAACAAAATATGTTAGGTCAACACATACTTTATATGGCAAGTGATCCAACACACATCACATTGAGTGCATTGATGCATACTATATTATCTTACCATATGTTTTTGTTGATAGAACCTCACATCAACAACCACCATTGTTATAATCAACCAATCACATTGTGTTGGGTGATGGGTACTCTATCACACACCACAATGTTTGTGTCAAATAAGATAATATTATTGAAAAAATAATTTCTAGTCTAGGTAGGATCAAAGTTCTAGTGGAATAGTGTCATTAGGAATTTTGTCCAATTTTGATTCGAAGTTCTAGTGGAATAATGTCATTAGGAATTTTGTCCAATTTTGATTCGACCCAAACTGGGAAAACATTGATCAAAGATCTGAGTGAGAACTATGCTTTCAGTATAGTTGGATTCCCACAACCATAATGATGTTTTTTCAAATATTATATGGCTTCCACTTGAATGTACATTAAAGGACATAGCTTAGAAAGTTGTCATCGATTTAGTTATAGACAACATGAATGAAGGATTGTAAACTCATTTCAAATATTCCATAGGTATCTAAGATAACTCCTTAACTCTCATTTAATTAGTGCATTTGTAGCATACAAATTTTCAACATTTTTAATATGGAAAAAATTATCTTTTAAATGGTTTAGAAAATTATGTAAGATTCTAAATTAATTTCAAATCTTCTATAGGTATCTAAGAGTGCATTTGTAGCATGCAAAATTTCAACATTTTTAATATGGAAAAAGTTTGTTTTTTAAATGGTTTAGAAAACTATGTAAGATATTTCTACCATTGTTGCAGATTTGGTCCTTGAAATTGATCATATACAAAGATATTGATCTAATCATATATAGCTCATTTCATGTGTATGATCAAAATCTTCAATTTAACTCATTGCATTTGTATGATAAAATCTTCAATTTAGCTTCGTAAAAGTTTTCATAGTTTTGCAAGTTTTCTTATTTATAACCATTCAAATGATTTATATAGCTCATTTCATTTGTATGATCAAAATCTTCAATTTAACTCATTGCATTTGTATGATAAAATATTCAATTTAGCTTCGTAAAAGTTTTCATAGTTTTGCAAGTTTTCTTATTTATAACCATTCAAATGATTTATCAGATTTATCATCATTCCTTTTCAGTTCTTTCTAATTCTTTATTTTCATAAAAACTTTTTATGGTAGGTCTCATTTCATTTGTATGATCAAAATCTTCAATTTAACTCATTGCRTTTGTATGATAAAATCTTCAATTTAGCTTCGTAAAAGTTTTCATAGTTTTGCAAGTTTTCTTATTTATAACCATTCAAATGATTTATATAGCTCATTTCATTTGTATGATCAAAATCTTCAATTTAACTCATTGCATTTGTATGATAAAATATTCAATTTAGCTTCGTAAAAGTTTTCATAGTTTTGCAAGTTTTCTTATTTATAACCATTCAAATGATTTATCAGATTTATCATCATTCCTTTTGAGTTCTTTCTAATTCTTTATTTTCATAAAAACTTTTTATGGTAGGTCGATTTTCTTGAATATTCTATTTCTTTTGTTTTTGTAAATAAACTATATTTGTTAAATGAAGGAGGTCTACTCAAAAAAATATTATCCTTTATCATTTTCTAAAAAGAGAATGGATGTAACAATTTTATCTAATATTAATAAATGAAGGAAAGGTCAAATCTCATATTATGTTTTAGGGTGTTATGTGGTAGTGGAAAACCATTAATCATGGAGGACACCCACTTTAAGGATTACAAATTGATGTAGCCCATGTTTTATGAGTTGTCTCTGTATATTCTAATCTTTCTTGTGTAGCCCTCAATGCCTATATCACCTCATTGACAACATCTCCATCTTTCCTTGTACCTCTCCACTGCATCTCATTTTATGCTTTAGGGTGTTATGTTGTAGTGGGAAACCGCTAATCATGAAGGACACCCACTTAAAGGATTACAAATTGATGCATCCCTTGTTTTTTGAGTTGTCTATATATTCTAATATTTCGTATATAACCCTTAATGCCTTTGTCACCTCATCTATATAATATCAATGTTGCCTTTTACCGCTCCATTGCATTATTGCACCATTTATGTTTCATCTTATTCTCCTCTACCTTATTATTGTTCATCTCCCTCCTTGTTTGTGTTGTTCCTCCATTCTTATCTTCTTCATATTTTTTTATTGGGGGCTTCTTGGAATGAGTGAATAACAATTTTATCCCTCCCCCAAGATTTGTCTCTATAAAATTAAAATTATTTCCCTCGAATAAAAATTTGAATGGTGTTCATTAATAAACTAAAACTCAACATTATAAATATCTTAAGCACCTCTAATTCTTACATACCTTTGTTAATGAAGTTGTAAACCAATACATGGAAAATGAGTTGAATGAGGCCACCACGAAATATTCCATGGGATATTTAAAATAGGTCTTAACACCTCTCCATATGATGGAATACCCATAAGAAAATACTAGCCATAGGATCACAATAGGAGGATCAAAGTATTAAGATTTCATTGGAAGACTTTGGCGACAAGTGATGTCCAAAGAAATAAGAGGTGGTATATGTGAGTTCAATCAATAGTAAAAAATCGATTATGGCCCTCCTCTGTGAGGGAACTTTTCCAAAATACAATCAACATAATTAACATCTTGGTTGTCTAGTATTTTTCCATGAATGACTAGATTCTAATTGTCATGATTGTGTTTTGGTAGAGGTCCATAAGGGAGGAGGTTCATGATCAATTTTCAACCATGCATCATCGTCACATCAACCAAATATTAATTTTTTTGGTATTCCATCATGCATGAAGGTTTTGAGCACTAATTTAAATACCCAGCCCCCCTACATGTTTTGGTTTACAAAGCTCCTTTCATTTGACTGAGGCCCATTTGCGTCCTGACTTGGTTCCTTTCCAAAGTAATTTTTGTTGGATGCTTTTGATGTTATTGAGAAAAAAAAAGTGGGTCTCTTAATCCTAGCCCCCTTGCATGTTTTGGTTTACAAATCTCCTTCTAATTGACCAAGGTCGATTTGCGGCCTTCCTTTGTGCTTTGCCAAAGGAATTTTCACTATATTCTTTTGATGGTATTCAGAAAAGAAATGGGAGAAATTAGATAAGAGAATATGTATGAAGGAGTGTCTTGCAAGATTGATTTCAGGAGTACTAAATGAATGACTAAATTGAGAGATTCAAAGTTCCAGGAGATAAGACTTTTTTCCAGGGAAGTGATAAGGTCCTCCCAGGAGATATTACTGAGTGCATTGTCTATGAGAGGAGCTCCTATATAATTGAATGTAAGGGATCCCATCTGAAATACAAGTATGCGAATTATGAAGGAATCGATGGGTCTTGGAGTATTAAAGAAGAAAATTAGTGATTTTTCATGATTGATGGATGTTCGTCAAGTGGCACTGAAGTCATTAAGAATTTCCAATAAATGTTTAGCTTCACGGGCCATGGGAGACCCCATCATCATGGTGTCATCCAAAAAGTGGATGTATGAAATGGGTGGGTGTAATCCATGGAGTGGAATCCCTCGAAGGGATCCTTCGACCACAACGACTTTGATATAATAGCTTAAAATTTCTCCATGATGATGAAAATGGAAGGGGAAAGAGGATCACCTTGGATGATACCTCGATAGGGTGAGAAAGGTTGAGAGGGGACCCCATTGAACAGAACAAAGATGAAGGATGAATAGGTTAGTGTGAGGATCCAACAGCCCATTATTGACTAAACCTAAAAGTAAGGAGGAGGGTGCACATGTACTGCCAAATGAGTGTATAAAATATTTGGACAAATCCAATTTCAATATCATCCCAGGGGCACAGGTTATTTTCAAGGAATGGATAACTTCATGTGCAAGAAAAATGTTATCCATAATTTGGTGTCCTTGTACATAACTATATTGTTCATGAGAAATAATATGAGGAGGAATGGATTTTATTCAAGGAGCTATTACCTTAGTTAAAATATTGTATATGACATTGCAAAGAGATATAGGCCTAAACTGCTTGGGTTGGGTGACACTCTACTCCTTTGGAATAAGGGTGATGAAGGTATAATTGAGTAATGGAAGGACCTGTCTTGATATTCTAGAAACTTCGATGATTTTACACACCTCCTCCCTTACCACGGGGCCAATAGTAATGAAAAAAATCAATAGTGAAGTTGTTTGGCCCTAGAGCCTTCCCAGTCGACATGTATTTTATTGCTTGGTCAACATCCTCAATTGTGACCCATATTGAAAAGGATGCATTCTGATCAGAGGTGACAAGAGATGTGATATGCCATGTGATTTTATCAATTGTTGCAAACTTATTGGATGCAGCTCTATGACAAGGGCTTGGTAATAGATTACCATTTCTCATTCCATGTCAGAGTTGGTGGTTAGGATGCAACCTTGTTTATCTTATAGTTTCATAATTTTATTAATATGTTTGGATTGGATCATGGGCCGATGGAATAATTTGGTTTTGTTTCCCCTTCCTTTAGCCACTGGATTCTAGATTTCTTATGCCAGAGGATTTCCTCTTGTGCATATCTGTCATCCAGCTCTTTCTTGACCTTTTGTCCCTCTTCCTGTACATGTTTTGTATAAACCTTGTGTATAATATGATCTTGTTGAATACTTTTCATCCTTTGTTCCAAATCCAGTTGGGATTGAAATATGTTCTCTAAGGTAGTTCAAATCAAAAGCTTTAATTATTGCTTAATTTTTTTCAACTTTTGTTGGAAGTGGTACATCAATGAACCATGAGATATGGTGACATCCTCACACCATTGATGGTAATGCTATTGAAATTTTGGGTGAGTGAGAAAAAAAAATTCAAAGCAAAAGGGTCTCTTCTTGGGTGAGTTGGACATGTCCATCCAGAGATGAACATGCTAGTGATCAGAACTAGATATTTCTAGGACACTGGATTCCATTGCAAATCCCTCTGTCATTAGCAGTTCAAAAACTAGGAAGTGATGCAATCTGCATGTTATATGTTGAGATCTTGATGTCTTGTTAGACCATCTCAAATCCCCATTGATGTTTTCTATGTCTATTAGACCCAAATCTTTAATGGCTTCTTTGAATTCCTTGGAATCACATTCTAGCCTGCAGGTGCCCCCTCACTTTTCTTCAAGCGAGATGATCATGTTGAAATCCCCTCCTAGAATTCCTCTTAAAATGTTATTTAAGCATCAAATACTTTGTAGGAAGCTCTACTTGTTTGGTTGGATTTGGGGACCATAAACATTGATGACTATCCCCTCTTTTTGTAAGTCAATTTCTTTGTGTTCTATTGTGATTTTCCATACAATGGTGAAGAAGACAGATAAAAGGATAGTGGTTGGATTCCAAAGAGTGTAAAGTCCACCAGTGACCCCTCTAGAATGTGTGTAAATGCTATTTTCTTGTTTCTAGCATTGGGCGAGAATGTGATTGATTTTTGAACTTGCACACTTGGTTTCCTAAAGGAGTAGTATGTCTATATTCTCATCTATGATACAAGATCAAAGAAGTATTTGTTTACTTCTCACATTCAAGCCTCTAATGTTCCATGAGATGGTATTCATGAGGAAGAGGGTGTGGGGAGGGGTGGGAAACTATATGAAATATGTTGGATCTAGACATATTTTACAATAAAATTACCTATCTCTTGGATGAGTTGTTGAGCGGACTTTCAACCATGCTTCTTCTCATCTTTTGCTTTGTTACAAGTGTATTTCAGGGGGTCTTTGTGGATTCCTAGACCTTTTCTAGCTCTAGATGTTGCTTTGGCTATAGATTCTAGGTAGACCTTGTGGACCAGGTCTATCCTAGCTAGTTCCCTCTTATCCAATTCAATTTCCATGTCCCCACGTTTAAATGGTATATCACCTTCTCCATGCGTGATCCGTGTGTTGTATATAATTTTTTCCAAGATTGGTCCTTTTGGGGAGCTTGCTTTGGATTTTGCTGGCTAGTTTCCTTTCTAGGATTGGGTATCCTTAATATCATCTGGTAGTTTACTGAGAATGTCAAAGGAGTTTTTTCCTCTTGAGGTTTTTGTCTGAGTGGGAGGTTGTTTCTGTGGGACTTTCCTATATTTTGTTTGTACTATCACAAATCCATCCTTTGTATTATCATTAGTTCTTTGATTTGGATTAAATGGATTATTAAGAGGACAATCATTAACAAGTGGCCATGATTATAGAATTTGCGACATTAGAAATGAATGTTTTCATATTTGATTTTCTGGATCCACTCTTCATCTTGACATTCCAAGTCATTTGAACCTGGTAGCATTTTGGATATGTTGAGATATACACATATTTTATCATAAGATGTATACCTTCTTTGTTTTATCACTTTAGAGGTTTTGACATAGATACCGAAGGTGTTTTCAAACCCCTCTAAGATTTCCTCCCTCGAGAATTATTGAGGGAGAAAGTATAATCAAATCCAAAATCCAAACTGACACCTGGGAGAAATATTATTTTCCAGGGATGAATCGTTCAGTCCAATATCTTAGGAAAAATCCAATTGAGTTGAATAAGTAAGGGCCTCCATCAAAACATTTCTCTCTGTCTTTGAGGTTGTAAAAGGTTATTGTGAAAAAACCCTTAGATCCCAGTTGGAGATCACAGTGGCCTTTGGGTTTCCACCAATTTTGAATCCATTTTATTATATCCTTCTAGGATGGCCATAATACAATAAATTTATGAATCATGGCATGATCCCTGATATAATGTTTATTCTCTCTTATTTAGATATTGTTCACTATGTATCATGGGGTTGTTGACACTTGGGGGAGACACTTTTTGGGCTCCCAGATTCGAGCCACTTTCAGATGGGAGGACTCAGGGTTGATGTCAATGTTTTTCCTTGTGCAAGATCCATAAAAATATGTAGTGGTTTTGAGGTGAGGTGAGAGCTCGAATGGCGGCTGAGCGATTTTCCCTCCCCCTGTCTTTGTCGTTGTCACAATTCTATAGGAGGGGGTGTGCAACCCATCTTCTCGTGACCCCATGATTGGGTTCAAATCAGCTGCCAAATGATGGATCACTGGAAAACAAGGAAGGAAAGTTATTGGGTGTTGATTCTGTCAAAACCAGATTGGAACCCTAGAGAAACCCTATATTGCGGTGGTAAAATATGAAGTTTCCTTAATACATCATCTACTTCTACATATGACTTACTATTATAACTCATTATAAGTTTATTAAATCTATCATTTTCTATTTATATTTATTAAGGCTCTTAACGAATGAAAAGTTTAAGGGCTCCACCTCAACAAATGAAATTATTGAGGGGGATCCATAGTGTTCCAATCATTACTCAACCAAAACCATGGTGGGCTTGCGATCCTTAATTCACACAATTATTTCTTCCCTAAATCATGAAATGATAAGTTGGAATCATAAATGGGCAATCCTTATCCCCACCCCAAAAAACAAAATCATTCTTTGTCCAAGCCCACCCAACAAAAAACTACCTTCGAGTACCTATGAGAAGGAAGGTCTTACGACCGAACTTCGGAAATGGTTATATTTTTTAACCTTAGGTTCCATCCTCACAAATATCCTCTTCCTCTTTACAATCAATAGTTGAACCAGTTAGCCAGGGATAACCTTCTCTCAATCTATGCCTTAATTAGACTTAGAGAAGGGGTTGGACTCATCGAGCAACAATCATACTTTTCTCAAGTCCATGAAAACATGGATTGGTACCATGAATGGATGGGCCCATTCATGATTTCAACATACAAAAAACCAATCATTCTTTGTCCAAACCCATGAAAACACAGATTGGTACAATGAATGGATGGGCCCATTCATGATTTGGCACTTTGTGTTTCCATCCAAAACAAATACTTCAAGATCCCTTATTGTCTTAGAAAAATGTATTTTGAGATGGAAAAATTGTACTTTGTTATGACCATGCTTATATTCCATGCAAAGAATTTATGTTCATTTCCTACAATAAAAATAAAATTGACATGCATATTAATTTAGAATGTAATTATAATGATCGCAACAATTTTGGAGAATAATCTATTATGTGGAGGGTATACAAATCATTGAGCATAGTACATCGGAGAATAGTATGTCGACATCACTGACCATAGAGGATTACACAAATAATATTTCCATCTCATGGAAATGTTTTGACACATGACACTTGCTTGAGATTGTCATATGTTATGGTTAATGATATGAAAATCTATATCAACCATGCACTAAGACAATCATTCTCTTAAGATAATTCCTTAGGAGAATGCAATGGGAAAGAGAGAATTCCTTACGAGAATGCAATGGGAAAGTTCTTGTGAAGAAATTTCCTTAAGGTAATGATTGACTTAGTGCATTGTGGAAATATATTGTCTTAATGATATGGTCATTTCCTTAAGAGAATGCAACAGGAAAGTGCTTGTGAAGACCTTTCCTTAAGGAAATGATTGTCTTAGTGCATTGTGGAAATATATTGTCTTAATGATATGGTCATTTCCTTAAGAGAATGCCTTAAGACAATGCAATGGGTGTAACAACCTCCCATTTCGTTAAGACAACAAGCCTCACATAACAAGTGCAATTTTTTTTTTTTGTGTGTGTATGTAGGAGGGTAATAATGACATTATACTCAACATCGCAACACGACGATGAACATAACGCATGCAACTCATGCCACAACAAACATAATGACCTAACATAAAAGTACATCAAGCACCTAGAAGCAATGTATGACATTCAATCGACGAAGAATAAGAATGACTACCCACCCGTCCTACCTTATAATGGTTAGGACCTCCAGGACACATAAGTAATGCTCAAGCCTAGGTTCCCATCGATTTTGACCATTTAAGGTCTCAAGGATGGCGACTGTTATGAGGAATAAGGAGGTGTCTACATCCCGCCCGACATAAGCAAACCAAGCCTACTAAGCTAAGGAAAATCATCCTAACAACCCAACACACCCAAAATTAATTCCACAAGTAACTAGAACCCTTACAGTGAACAAACCAATCACATTAAACGTTTACAAAACCAAGTACAAACGTTAATTAATAATAAACAACAACACCCTCACCGGGAAGCGCAAGCTCAAAGTGACTTCATCAACAACCCAACCATTGATCACGTCTAAAATAGTCCAACTGACCATCGTGTTTAACATTGGTTACTCATCCAATAGTAAGCCAATTCCAATTAGTCCATAAATTACAATTCTATATTAACATAAAAATCAATAAGTCTAATTGCAATTAGGTCAATGTACGCCAATCTAAATTAACATTAAAAGTGTATCAAGTGAGCAAGTCTAAATAATAGTTGGGTCATCAACGTACCATCAATTTAAACCTTAATGCAATCATAGTTGGGAATGACGTGTAAGACATTAACACTTGATACTATATAACATTTAACTAGTGGAACTAGTCATTCCACTAGATGATCAGTAGAGAAAAGATCAGAGGCTAGGCATTAAAACGTAATATCATAATACAATGATTTGATTGAAGGAGATATAACATTTACTCAATATACTATTACAGTATTGCCTTGAAAGTAATACATTTAATCAAAATTATATGACATTGACAAATAATATGGTATTGCCTTAATTTAGCAAGCCTAATCTCTACTTGGGGCAATAGTCACTAATCTCATTTAACCATTAATCACAATCTAAAAGGGAAAATCTAAATAATCTCAAATTACAATCTAACTATCACTTAATGATATATAACCACATTAGCTATATCAAAGAAGAATGCTAAATATGACATTGGTAAACAATTAACTACACATGTCGTCTATCTAGTAACTATATCAATATCTAACTGTCTATTCACATAAAGAAGGAGACCGCTTGACTAACAACATCGTTGTAGCAGTTAATGTTTGCAGCGAGAACACTGGGTATACTCAATTGTTGGAGAAAGAAGGACAATACAACTGCAGAAGGATCAACTCGTGGTCATACTCAACAAACTCAATCAACAATTTGATGGAAAAACAGGGTCCTTAAGGAAGTAAACACAACCATCCTTAATGGCATGTCATGGTAATAAAATTGGTATAATAGTAATGAATGAAATCTGTGTAACAGTAAACGAAGTATAAATTCACACTTGTCAAAAATAAAAATTACAGTGCTAGAATTACATTCGTGATGCCATCAAGCCAGTGGTTGTACATTTAAATAATTGATGACAATAAAATTTGTAACACCAATAATTACAAATGCATTTTCCAAGAATACAATCACGTTGCTATTAAGCCAGTCTTTGCACATTAAGAATGAAGTGCCATTAAAGAAATTCGTATTTGGCAATAATAATATTTCATTGCCGGAATAAGGTCATGGTGCCAAGTCACGGTAACAACAATGAGGTAGATTCGTGACAATAAGGGTTGTGGTATACAATCTGGATAACAATAGTGATGATAAAATCTGGGTAACCAAATCATGGTAAATAACATCACCTCACTCACATTCATTGGGTGAAAACCATGGGCATTTCAAAGGAAATACAGTCAACTTCTCATTATCAAAAATGTGGTCACTCCAGCAGGTAAGGTTGTGATTTAAATGGATAAAATCGTGGGTGATTTCTACAGCAACACATTCAACTTCTAATTATAAAAGACGTGGTCATTCCAGCAAGTAAAGTTGTGATTTAAATGGATACAATCGTGGGTGATTTCTACAACAACATAGTCAACTTTTGATTATCAAAAACGTGGTCATTCTCGCAAGTAAACTTGCGATTTAAATGGATAAAATCATGGGTGATTTCTACAACAACTCATTCAATTTCGAAGGGCAAAAACATGGCACCCATTAAATGCATATCGTGGGCATTAACAGGGATCAAAAGGCAACAAATTTTTAAAGCAAAACACAGTCTTCATCAAGGGAAAAATCGCCCCAAAGGTAAAACGAAATGCAAACAAGAATAATTCCTCTTTTCCATTGTCAGAAGGCCAATTATAAAATATAAAAATTTGCAGACACAAAACCATTTCTCTTTTCCATTGCCAGAATACAAAATAAAAATGCAAACGAGAAATCATTTCGTTGTTCATTGCCAGAATACCCAATGTAAACTGCAAAGATGAATTCATTTTGTTTTTCATTGCCAGAATACCCAATGTAAAATGCAGATATGAATTCATTTTGTTTTTCATTGCCAGAATACCCAAAATAAAAATGCAGACCAGAAATCATTTCATTTTTCATTGCCAGAGTACCCAATGTAAAATGCAGAGATGAATTCATTTCGTTTTTCATTGCCAGAACACCCAAAATAAAAATGCAGACCATAAATCATTTTGTTTTTCCATTGATATAACCCCAATACAATGTAGACAACAGTAAGAGAACACAACGATCCAATGGGAAAGTTCATGGAATGATTGCAGGGGTTCTATCAGTCAAGGCATAGAGAAAACCAACTAGGACACAAGACAATCCACATGCAGAGGTCGTTGCCAGATGGCGGAATAAAAAATCAGCCAGGGACAAACATCAAGGGTAGCTGGCTAACAGGTCTGTCCTTCTCTCATCATCCTTGCATAGAAAAGCAGAGCGTTGAGATCCATAGGTATTTTAACGCTAAGGCGACGACCGTAGATCAAGCTCCTGGTCGACTGCTCAAGTGGGGACTGGTGAGCTAGGGATGAAGGCTAAACAACCACGAAGGTCACAATCAACACAACAAGGTGGTCAAGACGTGCGGGGAAATGAATCCATGAGAGTCAATATAACATCGAGCTAGGCTAAGAAAATTCCAGAAACCATCTAAACAATTAGTTCACTTACCCAAGTAAAAATGCAGATTCAAACATAAATTCTCAAACAATTTACCATACAAAATGAAGAAAGCGTACCGTTTCCTATTCGGAGTGAGTGTCCCACGTGCTCCTTGCAACTCTTGCATGCTGACCAGCGAGACTACACCGGTACCTCCCAGCAAATGCTAGGGGTACTCTTCTTTCCCCTTAGCCCCCCGAGCCACAAAGGGGCCACACACTCACTATCTAGAGATTTCGACTAGCTCCCAGCTTGCCTCGTAAGGTTGAGCTACCACTCCTCACCAAGCTAGGTATCCCAACTGCCACAAGTTAAGTCAGTCAAGTAGATATTTCTGCAGCGTAACGTTACACAAAACATAAGAGCTCTTACCTCCATCTCCTCCCTTCATTATATAGAGTTTCGTGGTTCCTTACTTTTCTAAAATCTCGTTTAATTAAGTTTTTAAAATTTAATTCCTAAAAATTCCTCCCCATACACGTGTCACCCATCCCCTTTATTCCTCCATAAATTAATTCCTTTAATTAATTAATTATCTTTATTTCCCTCACCCATCTAGAGTTACTCCTAGAATCACTCCTAGGGGTCCCCAAATTCTCTTACAGGTTTTAGAGACTTTCCCCACCATTAAATTGCTAGTTCAGTTTAAATTAGAAATCTCTTAAATGGTAGATACTTTACTAAGTTTGACTTTCTGTTTTTTCCCTTACGTTCCCTTTTTCCCTTTTTATGTTTACCTCTTTTCCTAATTTCCTAATATTTTAGATTTTCCCTCTTTCCCCTTTTTAATTAGAACTCAAAATGGAAGGTGTGGAAATTAACCCTTTTTCCCTTTTCTCTTATAATTAATAACAATTTTTTTTAAATTATCATAAAATAATAAAATGATTAATTTTCTTTTTAAATTTTAATCCAACAGATTTTTTTTATGAATCAATTAAATTTCTTACTCCCTTTGTGTTATAAGATTTAATGAAGAGTATAATTATTATTTATGTTGTTTTTATTTTTATTATTATTAACATCTTTTTTATCTTTTTAGAGAAAGACAAAATTTTACCACTAGCATAATTTAGACTTAGACCTTAAATTTTCGTGATAGGCGACATTTAATTAGGGAATTTATTTTTTAAAAATTCTTAACACGTTATTCGTCCTAAGGCCATCTAGGTTCATTCATTTATCAAAACAACGCAATGTGCCCTTCAGGACGCACTAGGTGCTCCAAGGGTGCCACTCGCCTCATTTGTTCCCTTGTCTGATGTGCCATTCAGGACGCACTACGTGCTCCAACGGTGCCACTCGCCTCTTTCCATTTTTCTTGTGCGACGTGCCCTTCAGGATGCACAACGTGCTCCAAGCGTGTCACTCACCTCTTGATTGACTTGGTAGACATCAAAAACCCCTGGAGTCAATACTCCGCCAAGTGAACTTGTCGGAGACTAAGGGCCTCTAGGGAATAAGGCCACCGTCTTATTGCGTACCCCTTAGAATCATCGTGAGCGACTGTCGGAGACTGCCCTCACGGCATCGTGGGTCCTCTCGAACTAGGTTAGTCATGGTAGGCTTATGATTTTTTCTTTTTTTCTTTAATTTTGGGCAAAAGTTGTAAATATCGTGATGTAGAATAACTACAGAATGAAGTGTGTTTACTGTAGTAGCATATAACACCACTATTGATCCCAGGTAAGCAAGTTGAA
>ML777126.1:686470-698719 GCA_009831015.1 Picea engelmannii
GAAAGTCGATCGACTACAACCATGATGATAGACGTATTGCCCTATTTGAGTAAGCCAACAATGAAGTCCATAGAAATATTTGTCAATATAGTAGGTGGGATAGGGAACGGTTGGAGTGTGCTTGGATTTTTTACTATTTCGCCATCAAGAAGCAAGGATTGTACACCCCTCTTCCTACTTCTAAGAGGCCTTGGGAATCCATTTCAATGGATTACATGTCTGGCCTTCCGTCCACCAAGCAAGGCAATGATTGTGTATTTGTGGTGGTTGGTCAGTTTTTGAAGATGGCCATTCTCACAGCCTGCAAGAAGAGCATCACAATGGCAGATACTGCCAAGCTCTTCTTCGAACGAGTGTGGGTCCATTTTGGGATACCACGGACCATCATCTTTGATCGAGACAACAAGTTCCTCAACACATTTTGGTCGAGTCTCTAGTCACTGTTGGACACCAAACTCAATAAATCCACTTCCTTCCACCCACAAATAGATGGCCAAACAGAGGTCATCAATCAGATGATTGTGCACATCCTGCGCATGAATAACTCTAAGCATCCACATACATGGGAAGAGAGTCTTACCTATGTTCAACACAACTACAACAGAGCTCTCCATAGCTCCACCAGTCATAGCCCCTTTCAGGTGGGGCTGATATTCCAACCCCTGGGTCCCATTGATGTTGCACTACCTATTGCAACTAGATAGACAGATTCTTCCCATGTTTAGTTTGAGGATGACAAAGCCACTAGATTCACTAAACGGATTCAGCACATCCGCCAACATGTCCATGATATTTTGCAGAAAGCCAATGCTAAGTACAAGCAACGCCATGATCAACACCAGGTACCCCACAAGTTTTAGGTGGGAGACAAGGTCTGGTTACATTTGCAGAAAGAACACCTTACAAGACTCCATCAAAAGCTTTGTCCACTTTGTTATGGGCCTTACACTATCACTAAGGTTGTAGGTGAAAATATTTTTGAGCTCAACACTCCCCCTTCCTTGGCTTGCACCTAGTGTTCAATGTGGACCTCCTCCGACCATATTTTCCACCATTATTGGACACCTCCAAGATCACATAATTATAGGCACCAACAAAACTCAACTCTGACTACATGGAACATGCATCCGCTTATGAGATAGTGAACACACAGGTTAAGGGCACTCGCCAGTAGAGGATCCAACTTTATCGGGTTGTCGAGGCATGACAACTCCTCCACTAAGGCAAGTGGCCCACCCAGAGCCAAATTTAGCATAAATTTCCTCACCTGATGGGGGTACTCAACGCAATGGAGACCATTGCTTCCTAAAGGGGGAGGACCGATCTAGGTGGATATTGGTGGCCACCCACCTATTCCAACCGGCTCCTCTTGACAATTTTTATTTCAACATGTTCTTTTGTCATTCTTTGTAATTGTGGGTTCTACACTTCCAAAGTTGTCGGAAGCCCTACACAACTTTCAGGTGGAGATTGGTGGCCGCCCACCTAATCCAATTGCTTTATTTTGGAATTTTTCATGTCGGTACATCTTTTTGTACTTACAGGGCCTTTTTGGGGCCCTAAACATTATTTTTTCAGCTTGCCACAGTCAAATTCCAGATGTAGTGAGAGTTTGACGACATAATGTGTAGCTCCTGAAAATACCTTTCCAACGAGCTATCACGCTCCTAAAATGGAGGTCGTATGCAAAAGTTACGACCCCAGAAAGTTGAGGTACCAACTTACCCATCAGGGCCCACATAACTTTTGGTGTTTCATCTCCTAGGCTTAGGTTTTTTTATGTCTAGGGTTTTTGCATTCATGAGTAATGTTAAGAAGTCCTCTGGAGCCTCATTGTAATCATTTTTCACAGATAGATGTGCGTAGCAACCACATCTCTTCTAAGAGATAGCTACCACCATTAGAGCAAATTATTTTCAGTTTTGTAGTTTTATAGTTTCAACCTATTTTATTTATTCAATAGAAGTTATTGTTCTCTGAATATCTGTTGTTGTTCTCCGTATCTCTGTGTTATTGTATTCAATATGTTATTCATTTTGTTCCGCTCATAAATCCGTATCAGTGGTATCAGAGCGGTCTGCTCTTCATTTATTTTTCTTTGTGCATGTCCCCGACAAGATCAAGGTATAAGAAGTTGGGACTCAAACCGTGCCGAGACCGACAACAACGCATGGGGGACGAAAAGAAAGATGATGGAGCAATAGATCCTTTTAAAAGCTTGCTTGAGGAAGACCTTACATGACAAAGGAAAGAAATGATGGACAACTTTACACAGATCCTTTGGTGGCTGCCCACAGGAGACGCATCTTCATCAAGCGGCCATGCAACCCCCTTCAAGGTACAAGTAAATTTTGATAATCCATTATTTGAAGAAATGATAGATGTTGATGTTGTAGATAAATGGTTGAATCTGGTGGAAGGGTATTTTTTGGTCCACAATTTTTCTGACGGGGAAAAGATTACTTTTGCACTCCTCAAGGTCATCCCTAATGTTAAGGACTGGTGGGATACTTACTCTTAGCAAAGGGCCATAGAGGAATCTACAATATTTGCGGTCGCTCCCACATGGGATTCCTTCAGGGATGCCATTAAAGAATATTACTACCCTGTTGGAAGCTACAAGGACCAGTACAGAATATGGACCATGCTGCGTAAGTAAAGGGACCAAACAGTACCAGATTTCACCAATATTTTCCATACCCTGCGAACCAAATTGGGTATCAAAGACTCTGAACAACATCTGGTGCTCAAATACCACAGTTGTCTGCATAGATACATTCAAACAAAAATGGATCTTTTAGACATCGCATCATTAGGTGTGGCTTATAGATATGCTATCAAGATCAAGCAAAAATTGAAGCAGAAGAGGCGAGATTTGGATCTGCAAACTCCTCACAACTGAAGCGGGGCAAAGGAGGTCCCAACCTAGAAAACAAGGGACAAAGCAAGGATGGTTGCTCTCGGGACAACCAGTCCAATCCGCAACACAAGAAGGGTAATGAGAAGTTGAAGAAGGACAAGGGAAAGTGGTGTGAATATCGTAAAATCCCTTGACACAACACCGAAGAATGTTGCTCCAAGCAGTCACTGGTGGCCAAGTTGAAAGCTTCCGAGTCAGAAGCAGATTCTAACTCTGAATCAAATTCAAAAGGAGGGAATCAGATTATCTATGTAGAACCTAGCACTAATGTCGCTACCACCAATGTCTAGCCAAGCAAACCAGAAGAACCAGAGGAAGGGGAATGCCTCTTTCACTCACAGATGTGGGTAAAGGGGGCTCCACTTCATTTCATTGTCGATAGTGGCAGTCACAAGAACCTGATTTTAGCAAAAGTCTTCAAGCGGCTGGACCTATTGATGACACCGTACCCGTAGCCCTACACCATCGGTTGGCTTCGACAATGAAGAGATCTTTGCATCAACCAATAATGTTGTCTGCACCACAAAATCAAGCCCTTCAAAGATGAGGTATTGTGTGATATTGCTCCCCTTGAAGTTTATGATGTTCTTTTAGGACAACCATATTTGTGGAAGTGACATGTTGTGTATGAGTCTAGACACCGCAGTGTTATTATTACTTTAGGTAGACAATTGTACACGATACCAGAGGTAGCGCCGCCTACCACTATTTCTTTAATCTCTGCTAAGCAATGCAGTAAGGTCATTTCACAGACTAGGAAGTTTGTAGTATTTGTTATACATGCTCACAGTAAGAAGAAGGTTGTTGCCACATCTGTGGCCTCTACATGAAGCCTCTCTTTGCAACATAATCAAGTGGACGAGATCATGGAAGAGTATAGAGACATCTTCTCCTCACCCCTCGGGGTACCAATGCACTGCAAAGTCAAGCATCCAATTGATCTAACCCCCGGTGCACCTCTGCCTAATGGACCAGTCTATCGTCGCTTGCTGATGGAAAATGAAAAATCAAGCATAAGATCTAAGAGCCGATTCAAAAGGGGCACATCAGACCCAACTCCTCCCCTTGGTGAAGCTCGATTGTAGTGGTGCAAAAGAAAGACAGGACCTAGCAGCTCTGAATTGATTACAGAGCATTAAACAAAATCACGGTCAGGAACCAGTACAAAATTCCCTGAATTGATGACCTTCTAAACCAACTCAATGGGGCAAATTTCTTCAACAAGATTGACCTAAAGTCTGGCTACCACCAGGCTCCCATCAAACCGACTAATGTATGGAATACAACTTTCAAATCTAAAGATGATCTCTTCGAATGGTTGTTCATTCCCTTTGACTTAACAAATGCACCAGCCACTTTTATGAGGTTGATGGATGATGTATTGAGACCCTTCGCCAACTCTTTTGTGGTGTTATATCTGGATGACATCCTCATATTCAACAAAACTTGGGAGGAGCACATGCAGCATATTCAACAGGTTTTGAGCACTATGCGGCGGCATAAGCTATAAGCCAACTTGGAAAAATGCTCCTTTGGCATGAACAGGGTCCAATACTTGGGCTACATTATTGATGTGCATGAGGTACATGTGGATCCATCTAAGATCCAAGTCATCCATGACTGGCCAGCCCCGACAACACTAATCGATCTTCGGAGCTTCTTGGTACTTGCCAACTTCCACCGACGGTTCATATTGTGATTCTCCCATATGGCATGGGCCCTCAACCAAGTGACCAAGGGCGGTAGCAAGGTAAAGTTTGCATGGGGGAAGGCACAACAATGAGTATTTGATGATCTGAAGCATCGCTTGTGCTCATCTCCAGTACTCTCTTTACCTGATCTACAACAACCGTTCGAGATTGAGACTGATGCATCTGACTATGTTGTAGGTGCAATTCTCACTCAGCACGATCATCCAGTAGCATACCATAATAAGACACTCTCAGATACCATCATGAAATACCCCACCTATGAAAAGGAAATGCATTCCATTTTGCAAGCATGTCGTCAATGGAAACATTACATTATGGGAAAGGAGACAATCATCCACATTGATCACAAGCCTCTACAGTTCATACAAACACAAGGGAAGTTGCAAAATGACCACCATCAAAAGTGGTCCACATACCTACAACAATTCCCTCTCAACATCAAGTATCAAACAAGGAGCCTAAATCGTGTCATTGACTGCCTCAGTCGACCTATCGTGGTTGCACTCACTACGGTGCTCCATTCTTGTGGGCATGAGGCATCTCACTGGCCCCAACTTTATCAACGAGATCCTGACTTCTCCACCACCTATTAGCTCTTGTGTATAGGCGTGAATGTCACCGATTTTCACATTCAGGATGGACTGTTATGCCATCTGGGCCATCTCAATGTTCCTGCAAGCGAGTATGCAAAGTTGATTTGGGATGCTCACTACAGTCGGGTGGCATGACATTTTGGCATGGAGAAAACTGTGGTCATTCTACAAAAAGAAAATTATTGGCCAAAACTTTGACAGGACGTCAACAAGTATATCATGTCTTGCACTGCCTTTGACATTGCCAAGACAACCATCAAGAAGCAAGGCTTATACACCCCTCTTCCTACTCCTGAGAGGCCTTGGGAATACATCTCGATGGTTTACATGTCTGGCCTTCCATCCACCAAGCAAGACAATGATTGCATATTTATGGTGGTTGATCGGTTTTCAAAGATGGCCATTCTCACAGTCTGCAAGAAGAGCATCACAGTGGCATATACTACCAAGCTCTTCTTTGAACGAGTGTGGGTCCATTTTGGGATACCACGGACCATCATCTTCGATCGATACAATAGGTTCTTGAGCACATTTTGGACGAGTCTCTGGTCACTTTTGGACACCAAGCTCACTAAATCCACTACATTCCTCCCTCAAACCGATGGCCAAACAAAGGTCATCAATCAAATGATTGTGCACATCCTGCACATGTATAACTCTAAGCATCCACGTACATGGGATGAGAGTCTTCCCTATGTTCAAGATAGCTAAAACTGGGCTCTCTGTAGCTCCACCAATCATAGTCCCTTTCAGGTGGGACTGGGATTCGAACCTTTGGGTCCCATTGATGTTGCACTACCTCTAGCAACCACACAAACATATTCTTCCCATGTTCATTTTGAGTCCGACAAAGCCACCAGATTCATTGATTGGATTCAATACATCTACCAACAGGTCCATGAGATTTTGCAGAAAGCCAATGCTAAGTAGAAACAATGCCATGATCAACACCGGGTACCACACAAGTTTCAGGTGGGAGACAAGGTTTGGTTACATTTGCAAAAAGAACATCTTACAGAGCCCCATTGGAAGCTCTGTCCACTTCATTATGGGCCTTACACTATCACCAATGTTGTGGATGACAATGCTTTTGAGCTCAACAATCCCCCCTTCCTTGGCTTGCACCCAGTCTTCAATGTGGACCTCCTTCGCCCATATTTTCCACCATTATTGGACACCTACGAGATAACAGAACAATTGACACTAACATAGCTCAACACTGACTGCTTGGAACATGCATCCACTGATCAGATAGTGGACACATAGGTCAAGGGCACTCACTAGCAGAGGATCCATCTTTTTCGGGTTGTCAAGGTAGGGCAATTCCTGCACCAAGGCAAGTGGCTCACTTGAAGCCAAATTCAACAAAAATTTCCTCACCTGATGGGAGCACTCAACGCAATGGAGACCATTGCTTCCCAAGGGGGGATAACTCATCCCAGTGGATATTGGTGGCCACCCACCTATTCCAACTAGCTCCTCTTGATAGTTTTTAGTTCAATATGATCTTCTGTAATTCTTTGTAACTGTGGGTTCTACACTTTTGGGGTTGTCTGAAGCCCTGCATAGCTTCCAGGTGGAGATTAGTGGCCACCCACCTAATCCAACTAGCTTATTTTGGAAGTTTTCATGTCAATGCATCTTTTTATACTTACAGGGTCATTTTGGGGCCCTAAACATTGTTTTTTTGGCTTGTCACAGTCGAACTCTAGACGGAGTCAGAGTTTGATGGCATATTGTTTAGTTCTCGAAAAGATCTTTTCGATGGGCTATCACACGTCTAAAACGAAGTTCATATGCAAAAGTTTCGACCCCGGAAAGTTGAGGTACCAACTTACCCATCGTGGCCCACATAACTTTTGGTGTTTCATCTCCCAAGGTTAGATTTTTGGATGTCTAGGGTTTTGGCATTCATGAGTAATGTTAAAAAGGCCTCTTGAGCCTCATTGTAATCATTCTACTCAGACATATACATGTAGTAGCCACATCTCTTTTCATATATAGTTACCACCATTCAAACAAGTTGTTTTTAGTTCTGCAGTTTTATAGTTTCAGACTATTTTATTTATTCAATAAAAGTTATTGTTCTCTGGATATATGTTGTTGTTCTCTATATCTCTGTGTTATTGTATTCTGTTTGTTATTCATTTCATTCCGCTCATAAATCTGGATCAATGGTATCAGAGCGGTATGCTCTTCATTTATTTTTCTTCGTGCATGTCCCCGATAAGATCTGGGTACAAGAAGTTGGGACTCGAACCAATCAAGCCTTTGCAAGATCGGTTGCCACGAGCCTGACAACAACCCATGGGGGACGAAAAAAAAGATGATGGAGTAGGAGATCCTTTTAAAATGTTGCTAGAGGAAGCCCTTGTGTGACAAAGGAATGAAATGATGGACAACTTTGCACAGATCCTTCGGCTACTGCCCACAGGAGATGCATCTTCATCAAGCATCCATGCAACCCCCTTTAAGGTACAAGTAAATTTTGATATTCCATTATTTGAAGGACTAATACATGGGGATGTTGTAGATAAATGGTTGAATCTGCTCAAAGGGTATTTTTTGGTCCACAATTTTTTCGATTGGGAAAATATTACTTTTTCACTCCTCAAGGTCGTCACTCCTCAAGGTCGTCCCCCATGTTAATGGCTGTTGTGATACTTACTTTGAGCAAAGGGCCGTAGAGGAATCTACAATATTTGTGATCACTCCCACATGGGATTTCTTCAGGGATGTCATTAAAGAACAATACTATTGTGTTGGAAGCTACGAGGACCAGTACATAAGATGGTCCACATTGCGTCAGGAAAGGGACCAGACAGTACCAGATTTCACCAATATTTTCCATACCCTGTGCACCAAATTGGGTATCAAAGATTCTGAACGACATCTGGTGCTCAAATACCGTGTCTATCTGCATAGATACATTAAAAAAAATATGGAGTTTCTGGACATCACATCATTAGGTGTGGGCTATAGATATGCTGACAAGATCGAGCAAAAATTTAAGCATAAGAGGCAAGAGTTTGTATCTGCAAACTCCTCACAGCCTAAGTAGGGAAAAGGTGGCCCCAACCAACAAAACAAGGGACAAAGCAAAGATGGTCACTCTCAGGACAACCAATCCAAGCCACAACACAAGAAGGGTAGTGAGAAGTCGAAGAAGGACACGGGAAAGTGCTGTGAATACCATAAAATCCCTTGGCACAACACTGAAGAATGTCGCTCCAAGCAGTCATAGTTGGCCAAGTTGAAAGCTTCCAAGCCATAGGGTGATTCTGAATCCGAATCAAATCTAGAAGGAGGGAATCGGATTATCGATGTTGAACCCAACACCATTGGCGCTACCACCAAAGTCCAGTCAAGCGAACTTGAAGAACCAGAGGAAGGGGAACGCCTCTTTCACTCACATATGTGGGTAAAGGGGGCTCTGCTACATTTCATTGTCAATAGTGGAAGTAACAAGAACCTGATTTCAGCAGAGGTCGTTAAGTGGTTGGACCTACCGATGACACTGCACCTGCAGCCCTACACCATCGGTTGGCTTTGCCAAGGAAGAGATTTTTGCGTCAGCCAACAATATCATCTGCCCTATGGAACCAAGCCCTTCAAACACAAGGTATTGTGTGATATTGCTCCCCTTGAAGTTTGCGATGTTCTTTTAGGACAACCATATTTGTGGAAGCGAGATGTTGTGTATGAGTCTAGACCCTGCAATGTTATTATTGCTTTGGGTAGACAATTGTACATGATACCAGAGGTAACACCACCTACAGCTATTTCTTTAATCTCTACTAAGCAATGCAGTAAGGTCATTTCACAAACTGGGAAGTTTGTAGTCTTTTTGATACGTGCTCACAGTAAGCAAAAGGTTGTTGCCACATCTGTGGCCTCTACACAGAACCTGTCTTTGCAGCAGAAGCAAGTGGACGAGATCATGGAAGAGTACAGAGACATCTTCTCCTCACCCATTGGGGTACCGATGCACTACAAAATCAAGCATCCAATTGATCTAACCCCCGGTGCACCTCTGCCTAATGGACCAGTCTATCATCTCTTGCCGATGGCAAAAGAGGAAATCAAGTGTCAGATCCAAGAGATGAATCAAAAGGGGCACATCAGACCCAACTCCTCCCCTTGGTGAAGCTCGATTGTAGTGGTGCAGAAGAAAGATGGGACCTAGCGGCTCTGAATTGATTATAGAGCATTAAACAAAATCACAGTCAGGAACCGATACCCAATTCCCTGAATTGATGACCTTCTTGACCAACTCAAGGGAGCAAAGTTCTTCAGCAAGATTGACCTAAAGTCTGGCTACCACAAGGTTCCCATCAAACCGACTGATGTATGGAAGACAACTTTCAAATCTAAAGAGGGTCTCTTTGAATGGTTGGTCATGCCCTTTGGCTTAACAAATGCACCAATCACTTTCATGAGGTTGATGGATGATGTATTAAGACCCTTCACCAACTCTTTTGTGGTGGTATATTTGGATGACATCCTCATCTTCAATAGAACTTTGGAGGAGCACATGCAACATATTCAACAGATTTTGAGCACTCTGCGACAACACAAGCTATATGTCAACTTGGAAAAATGATCCTTTGGCATGAACAAGGTCCAATACTTGGGCTACATTGTTGATGATCATGAGGTACATATGCATCCAGCTAAGATCCAAGTCATTTGTGACTGGTCGACCTCGACCACACTAACCGAACTTCAGAACTTTTTGGGACTTGCCAACTTCCACCGACAGTTCGTGTTGGGATTCTTCCATATTGCATGGGCCCTCAACCAAGTGACCAAGGGCGGTGGCACGGTAAAGTTTGCATGGGGGAAAACACAACAATGGACATTTGATTATCTGAAGCATCGCTTGTGCTCGACTCCAATATTCTCCTTACCTGATCTACAAAAACCTTTCGAAATTGAGACTGATGCATCTGACTATGTTGTAGGCACAATTATCACTCAACACGGTCATACAATAACATACCATAGTGAGACACTCTAAGATATCATCTGGAAATACCCCACCTATGACAAGGAAATGTATTTCATTATGCAAGCTTGTCATCAATGGAAACATTACATTATGGGAAAGGAGACAATCATCCACACTGATCACAAGCCTCTACAATTCATATAAACACAAGGGAAGTTGCAGAACGACTGCCATCTCAACAACAAATATAAGACAAGGAGCACAAATTGTGTCATTGACTGCCTCAATCAACCTCCCATGGTTGCACTCACCACCATGCTCCATTCCTATGGGCATGAGGCATATGATTGGCCCCAACTTTATCAGCGAGATCCTGACTTCGCCAACACCTATCAACTCTTGGGTATAGGCATGAATGTCATCGATTTTCACATTCAGGATGGACTGTTATGCCATCTGGGCAACCTCTGTGTTCCTGCAAGTGAGCGTGCAAAGCTGATTTGGGAGGCTAACTACAGTCGGATGGCAAGCCATTTTGGCCTAGAAAAAATTGTGGTCGTTCTACAAAACATTTTTATTGGCCAAAACTTCGACAAGACGTTAGCAAGTATATCGGATCTTTCATTGCTTGTGTCATTGCCAAGCCAACCATCAAGAAGCAAGACTTATACACCCCTTTTCCTACTCCCAAGAGGGCTTGGGAATCCATCTCGATGGATTACATCTCTGGCCTTTCATCCACCAAGCAAGCCAATGATTGCGTATTTGTGGTGGTAGATCGGTTTTCGAAGATGGGCATTCTCACAACCTACAAGAAGAGCATCACAAGGATATATATTGCCAAGCTCTTCTTCGAACGAGTGTGGGTCCATTTTGGGATACCACACACCATCATCTCCGATCGGGACAGGAGGTTCCTGAGCACATTTCGGTCGAGTCTCCAGTCACTATTGGACACTAAGCTCACTAAATCCACTATCTTCCACCCTCAAACCGATGACCAAACAAAGGTCGTCAATTGGATGATTGTGCACATCCTGCGCATGTATAACTCTAAGCATCCACGTACATGGGATGAGAGGCTTCCCTATGTTTAGCACAACTACAATAGGGCTCTCCATAGCTCCACCGATCATAGCCCCTTCCGGGTGGGGTTGGGATTCCAACCCTTGGGTCCCATTGATGTTGCACTACCTCTTGCAATCACAGAGACATATTTTTCCCATGTTTAGTCTGAGATGACAAAGCCACCAGATTCATTGAGCAAATTCAGCACATTTGCCAACATGTCCATGAGACTTTTTAGAAAGCCAATGCTAAGTACAAGTAGCGCCATGATCAACACCGGGTACCACACAAGTTTTAGGTGGGAGACGAGGTCTGTTTACATTTCTAGAAAGAACGCCTTACAGGGCCCCATTAGAAGCTCTGCCCACTTCACTGTGGGCCTTACACTATTACCAAGGCTCTGGGTGACACTGCTTTTGAGTTCAACGCTCCTCCCTTCCTTAGCTTGCACCCAATGTTCAATGAGGACCTCCTCCGACCATATTTTCCACCATTATGGGACACCTCCAAGATCAGAGAACAATTGACTCCAACATAGCTCAACCCTGACTGCATGGAATAAGCATCCACTGATCAGATAGTGGACACATAGGTCAAGGGCACTCACCAACAAAGGATCCATCTTTATTGGGTTTTCAAGGTAGGGTAGCTCTTGCACCAAGGAAAGTGGCTCACTCGGAGCCAAATTCAGTAGAAATTTCCTCACTTGATGAGGGCACTCAACGCAATGGAGACCATTGCTTCCTAAGGGTGGAGGACTGATCCAGGTGGATATTAGTGGCGACCCACCTATTCCAAATGGCTCCTCTTAACAATTTTTAGTTCAACATTATTTGTAATTGTGGGCTCTACACTTCTAGGGTTGTGTGAAGCCCAACATAGCTTCCAGGTGGAGATTGGTGGTTGCCCATCTAATCCAACTGGCTTATTTTGTAAGTTTTCATGTCAATACATTTTTTTGTACTTCTAGGGCCATTTTGAGGCCATAAACAATTTTTTTTTTTT
>ML777126.1:781117-797180 GCA_009831015.1 Picea engelmannii
TTTGGTTTCATTCTTACCTCGAGGTGTAGAGTTTTCATATACCTAACTCCTTTCAATTTTTTAAAGTTTCAACCATTTTCTAGAATCTCAACGTAGACTTTGTGTATACCCAATTCCCTTTTAGTCCCTGTTATAGGAAGATGACTCGTTTTCCAACTTTTGCTATTAATCCTTGTCGTACAAAATTCTTGTGAAAATCTTTTAGCATAAGCAACTTTTCCAAAGTTTAGGAAAAAAAAAGCATTTATTTTTATTTTAATTAGGATTTTCTTGAATCTTGTTGGACCATGCCCTAGAAAAAAGTAATGATTTAAAACAAAATCAATTGTACATCATCTAGGCGACCCTCATAAAATCCCGACTGACAATTGATTTCTGACAATGGCAGGTGATCTAGGCAAGTTTTACGTCAGGTATCGGGTTTAATGCTATTGCTTATGGAGGTTTTCATTTTTCTCAGTCCTCATTCAAAAAAATTGCAAAAAATATAGGGTTTATAAAAATGGAAGATTGTAATATCGAACGACTTGATAAACTATAGCATGTCAATGGATGTGAATGGACACCGCAAGTTCAAAACACACTACACATTGGTTTAATATTGTAACTTTATGGTGCTAGTAAGCTTGGAAGCTACAAACATTGGGGTTTTGCGATTTTGTGGATTTAAAACTTGAAAGTGTAGATCTTTGTGTTGAAATTTGAGGTTTACTGATCAATGAAGAGCACAATGGCAGTTTCCTTGCAGATCGGAAATGGTTTGTAGAGTCCTCAAATTTCATTTTCTTTCTATTTCTCAAAGATGGAGACTATAAAGACTAAAAATGATTGGTAGAGCCCTAAAATTTCATCTAGGGTCTAGCGCTAATGCTTCTGGAGGTGTCCATTTGTTGCAATTTTAGTAGTGCAATAATTAAAAAAAACCCTAGAGAATACTTGTTGAGCCTAAAATCCTTGTATCAAAATGGATTGCAATTCCATTTAACTTTCAAAACTTGAGATCAGTTGGCAGTATGGCTTGAAATTTTCAAGAAATTCAAATGACCCATAAGGGTAAAAAAACAATAAGAAATGGGAAACTTGAACACCTAAGGCTAAGCCTTGTAGGTATGTTTCAACCTTCGTTGATATTTAGTGCTAATGTTGCAATCCCCATTAATGCATGTCCAAAATAGAACTCCTCACAAGATATTGGGGAACAAGACACCTGAAGAGGTGTTCACTGGAAAGAAACAAGAAATCAGTCACTTGAGGATTTTTGGTTGTCCAATGTTTATACATGTTCCAAAGGAAAAGAGGACGAAGATGGAACCTTCAGGAAAGAAGGGCACGTTTGTTGGATACAATGAGACTTCAAAGGCTTACATAATATACATTGTTGGGCAGAGATAGATTGAGATCAACGAGGATGTAACATTTGATGAAGATGAAGCCTTTCAAAGATCAAGGGAGTCTCACATGGATGAGGAGCTAGAGGATAAGGAGGCTCCAAGGGAAGCAATCATGGAAGACTCTACACTAGAGGAACCCATTACAGAAGTTCAGAATGAGATAGTAGAGTCAGATAGATCTGTAGATCCACCCAAAGAAGTTGTAGTCAAAAGGAAGAGACCAGCTTGGCTCCAAAACACCATGGAGGAAGTTGAAGGACATGCAACTCTCAAAGGATTTTTTAGAGAGAGAAACAAACCACATAAGTTTTCTAGATATGTGGCACTGATAAGCAACAACATTGATTCAAAGCCTTCCATCTTTGAAGAAGCTACTGAGAAGCAGGAATGGAAGGATTCCATGATGGAGGAGTGTCAGTTTATCATGAAGAATGATGTGTGGGAGGTGGTTCCTAGACTAGAATGGAAGTCAGTAGTTAATTCCAAATGGATCTACAAGATCAAGCATGTTTCAAAAGACATCATAAAGAAGTACACGAAAAGATTTATGGCTAGAGGATTCTCCCAGAAAGAGGGAGAAGACTATGATGAGACATTTTATCCTGTAGGAAAGTACACTTCCATCATAACGATTATTTTGATTGCCTCCACAATGGGATGGAAATTACACCAGATGGATGTCAAGAATACCTTCTTGAATGATGTAATAGAGGAATAAGTGTACTTAGAGTAGCCAAAAGGTTTTGTGATCCATGGGAAAGACTCCCATGTTTGAAGATTGAAGAAGGCATTGTACGGATTGAAGCAGGAACCTAGAGCATGGTATGTTAGGATAGATAGATACCTAATGAGCTTGGGATTTACCAAGAGTGATGCAGATCCAAACCTCTACTATAAGGTTGGGCATGGTTTTCCATTGATCTTGGTTCTATATGTGGATGGATTGTTTCTGACAGGATATGAGAAGATCATAGTTGGGTGCAAGAGGGTGCTCGTTTTAGAGTTCGAGATGAAGGATCTAGGTATGATGCATTACTTCTTAGGATTAGAGGTGTGGAAGAGATCAGATGAGATTTTTCTTAGCCAAGGAAAGTATACTGTTGAGATCCTGTAGAGATTCAGGATGATGGACTAAAAGTCCATGGCCACACCCATGACGATAAATCTGAAGCTTTTGAGTGATTCATCTTCATATTTGGTGGATTCCATGATGTATAAAAAACCGATTGGATCCTTGATATACCTGGTTAACACCAAGCTGAACAAATGTTTTGCAGTGAATTCCTTGAGTCAATACATGGTTGAACCAAGACATGTAAATTGGATGGAAATAAAACATATGTTGAGGTACCTACATGGTATGATTGGATATTGATTGAGATATGTATCGGGTGGAGAAGTGAAGCTGTAGGGATATACAAACTCTGATTGGGTAGGGAGTGCAGTGGATTAGAAGTTTTTTCAGTCTGGGATCATGTATGATATCATGGTTGAGCAGGAAGTAAACATCAGTGGCACTCAGTACAATAGAGGTAGAGTATATCACAACTACTGTGTCAAGACGTGAAGCAGTGTGGCTTTAGAAGTTGCCTCCAGGGATAATTGATCTAGAATTGGAGCCAACTTTGATACATTGTGACAATCAAAATTATGCAAGGCTTTCAGAGAACCCTATAATTCATGAAAATTCAAATAACATATAGATCAAATATCATTACATCCGAGACATGGTGTAGAGAGGAGTTATATAGCTCCAATACATATACATGAATGATAAGATAGAAAACATTCTCACCAAGCCTCTGTCTAGATTGAAGTGTGTTCGACAACACAGGTATTCCAACAGAGGACATACACCTTCAATAACCACTCACATAACCAGATCAAAGATCAACACACTGATGTTTTCACCTGGTAAAACCCCTATGGGGAAACATCCACGACCCCAGCCAATGCAACCACTTGGAGTAGTTTATTAATGCAAAGAAAAATATTACAGAGAGATTTTACAAGAGAGTTTCTCACAATCGATCATCGACAAATGAACCTCCATGCTCTTTAAATAGAGATCATTGAAAAATCGGGTGTTAAGCCACAAATCAATGGCTGTTAAGATCAAGGAGAGTATGAACCATCAGATCACTCTATGTTGGGAACATATCGTGAATTTTGGAAGAGATGAATCTAACTCTGTGCTTGAAATCCTTATGGCCTTAGCCCTGTCTTCTACTGCCAGTTTTTTATTTGGTATTCTGAGATGAAATTTTTATCTTCGATTGGTGTTGAATCTTGATGGTTGGAAGGGTTTTGTTCCATTTATTTACATCTGCGTTATTATTTCATTTCCTAAAATTTTTCCCTCACCCGACCAATTGTGGGGCATTTTCTTGGTTAGGGCAACGTATTTACCCAGCGTTGTGGTGTTGAACTCGACATTTTTCCTTTTTGTAGACCGAAGTTTGATGGTGCAGGGGGATCTGGGAACTTGTTCCTGATCGATGAAGTTAAATTCGACTTAGATCAGTGTTGATAAATTGATACAGTTGGGTTCCCGCGCACAATGTCTGTTTACTGTTTTAAACCATTTAATTCAAGATTTGGAATCATGTGAGGCATGGATCTTTGACTCTGGTCTGTCGATCTGACTTGTGCCTCGTGGAAGGTTTACAAAGGAACCCAGATTGGTGGATCACGCGTGGATTCCCTGGGGTAGCATGAAGTTCTCTTGCAAATAGTAAAACCGCCCTTGTGTCCTCTGTCATGGGCGTGGGTTACCCCTCTCACCTGTTTTAAACCAAGCATTCCACCTTTAACTTCAACGCCTTGTCGAAAATTGGAGTTCAGAGGTTAATGGAATAGTGTATTGCTTTCAAGCATGCCTTAAATTCTGTTGAAAGGCAACCAACCACTATTACAGTCTATTAATAACCGAATCTTACAACAAATGCTACGGTTCAATCTAGACAACAAGAATTGGAGTTCAAGTTAAAATTTTGCTCAAGATTCGAGGAATAATTCCATGTCTGTGAATGACAAGTTAACGCCTGGGCTGGCCGAGATGCTTTTCTAAATTCGCTACAGGTGAATGGACCTTTAATAATCTCCGATTTCCAAATTTTGACCAGCATATTCAGAATTGGGGCTTGGACCCTTTCAGATCTGTTCTCAGGAGGCTGTTTACGGTCCTTCAGCCCGTGTCTACCTGCGTAAGTAAGGATACTATCCTTAGCTGGAACCCACAACATGGTCCTGAAGTCCTTCTTTTGGTTTCCATAATTCTTTTATAGTGCTTCAAACCTTCTTGCCTGCAGAATAGTCCAGATTTTAGTTGAGAGTGAAATCATTGGCATGGGTCTCTTATTGTGTTTAATTTATTTATATTTTAGCAGAAGGAATACACTGCGTTAAGCCTGAGTTTAGTAATAGTAGCATTATGATATTAGTTGTACTATGGTATGGAAGTTATTCCAACACTTCAGAAGTTCATTCCGACACTTCATCTAGACAACCTGTTGGCCATCTATTGTTCTTAATGTTTGACTACAACTTTTCACTCCTTTAATTTAAATGATTGACACATTTTGGTCATAGCTAAGTTAGTGATTAAATTCGACATGCCAAAACAGATTGCAACTAATTACCTTAAGGTTATTTGTTGGGAAAAACATGTGTGGTTAAGTGAATAATTATGATGGTACATTGCTTTTAGTAAAGTCAACTGTTGGGATCAATATGTACTTCATATATCTAATAATGATTTAGTGTATAGAGGAGATGCTCTGGAATGCTTATGCTTGGGGTGTATCATCGATTATTCAACATTTAAACCCTTAACCTCGAATTATCCTTAAGACTTGTCTCCTTAAGTGCTTTGTTATACTAACAAATTGGGAAGGTAAAGAAATCTTGGTGTTATTCTTGATAAGTTAACAAGTGACACTTAGGAGATATTTTCATGTTGGACATTGGATAATATTTCTTTATTTTGTGAGTATTAAGTTATCTACATTGATGGTAGCATATAAATAAACAAATGTAATTGACACATCTTTAATTAAATGTTACTTAATGGAATTACACTATAGATATATTGACATTTAGTAAGTATATAATTGATACATACAAGACACTTATTTACTTGTAGCGTTAATTGAGATTTCGTCATGATAAAATAAATGGTTCTAAAATGTTGGCTTTAGGACTGCAAGTATAATGATCTAGAATGATTAAACTTTTCCGCTCTCATTGTAAACTTGATTACTCTATGATGAGATCTATGATCGTAGACTCTGTTGATTTAGCTAGATGCATGATTGATTGTGATTGGTTGGTAAATCGGATTTCTTGAGCCTTGTAGATAGAATGGTTGATTAAATTGTGTTCTAATGCGCTAAACAAAATTGATGTTGATGGATTGAGCCATAATATTAATGCACGGTTAATTAAAGTTAATGTATGATGGTTAGCAGTAAAGAATGCTCTCACCCATGGTTAATGGAGTTTAGGTTGATAGAACAAATCTTAGTTGATCGTTGATATTGGTGGATTTAGTATTTTTAGTTTTGGTCTTGTTTGTGTTAGGGGATGTAGACACCTCCTTGTTCCTCAGAACAGTCGCCAGCCCTGAGACCTTAAATGGTTAAAATCGATGGGAACCTAGGCTTGAGCATTGCTTATGTGTATTGGAGGTCCTAACCATTGCAAGATAGGACGGGTGGGTAGTCAGACTTGTTTGTTGTCAGTTGATTGTCGTTCCTTGCTTCCGGATGCTGGATGTGCATCTTAGGTCATTATGTGGTGGTCATTGTTGTGTGCATGATGTTCGTCGTCATGATGCGACGCAGAGCAGAATATCTTTGTCACCCTTGTAACACACGCGCACACACACAAAAAAATATTTTTGCACTTGTTATAAGAGGTTGGTTGTCGTAACGAGGAGGTTCGTTACATATGGTATCAGAGCGGTTTCAACCTGCGACTTGGGATCACTACGGATTTCGCTGACATGATTTGATTATACTATTGCTAATAGAGTTGATTGTGTGCATGCAGGTAATCATGGTTAGAGGACGTCACAGAGGCAGACGACGGGGTGCTAGGGGACGAGGCGCGACGCCTCCAGTAGCATCCACACCTGAGGGGTCTAACCCTCAGGGAGACAAGCAGGTTCTCGGACAGGAGAAGATAGCAGTTGGCGATGTAGTCGGGATGATGAGATATTTTTAGTGCATGTCTAGGGCACTGATCAGCCATTTGGACAGAGATGAGGCCAGGGTGTTGGCACCCGCTGGGGTTCCGCTGCGCGCACTGGTCGTTACTCGTAGCATTCACCGTGAACTCGAGAAGGTCAAATTTCTCGAGTTCTTTGGTGCCCTGGATGGCACAACCGCCGAGGCATGGTTGGAGAACATGGCGATGTGCTTCACACTTCGCAATTATACCTCCAACATGAAGGTTTGCATGGCTGTCTTTCAACTGAAGGGGAGTGCTCTTCTATGGTGGAAGATGCTCCTACCGCAACTGAACATGATCGTCGAAGACGTGTCATGGGAACTGTTCGAGGAACGGTTCCGAGAGAGGTACCTTTCAAAGGAATTCATTGAGCATCAGCTCAATGAGTTCAACGCCTTATGACAGGGAGGTCATACGGTGCCCAAGTATGAGGACCGTTTTATGGAGCTGCTCCGGTATGCTCCGCACCTTAACATAGAGAAACTTAAAGTCAACCAGTTCGTGTTCGGCCTTAACGGAAGCCTGCGTGAAAAGGTTAGGATTTTGATGCCTCAAACCTTGCATGATGCCATCCAGAAGGCCCTCATAGCAGAGGAGGAGCTTATTAGTGGGGGTCAGAACAGGACTCCAGCGAGACCAGCAGGGCAGGTTTCATTTGGAACACAACAGCACCAGACACCAACGAGACATACGCTGGGAAATCGTGGCTTCCAGAGGGGATCCACTTTCACTACACCTCGATGACTGCCACCTTAGTAGTGGACACCTTATCAGGGACCACAGCATCAGTAGCAGCGCTGCCTGCAACAACAACAATTTAGGCCTGTTCAGCAGAACATACCAAGATTCCAGGCCGGTGGGCCTTCATCTTCTACTTCAGGTACCAGGACTACTGGGCCAAAGAAGAGGTATTGGACATGTGGGGAGCTGCACTACTAGCACGACTGTCCTGTGGAGAGGACCAGAGTGTCCGGATCAACAGGACCCACTACAGTGGGAGATATGGGCAAGGCCCATCGGATTCATGCAGCGGTGAATAACCGCCAGGCAGAGCATCAGTCGACTGTGCTCGAGACGACAGGTACCGTCGCTGACCAGACCCTTAGTACTTTGATAGATTCCGGTGCTACCGAGAGTTTCATTTCTGGTGCAGCGCTAAAAAGGATTAAGGTAAAGGCAATCGAACAAGACGAGTTTAGCTTCGTAGAGATGGCTTCGGGAGCCAAACAAAAAGTTGGAGGAAAGGTTAAGGGCTGTGTCCTTAACCTGGGAGAGTTTGTCACAAGGGCCAACCTATACGTCACGATCCTAGGATATTTTGATGTCTTGATTGGTATGGATTGGTTGGAATCACATGAGGCGATACTCAACTGTAAGACGAAACGGTTGAGCTTGGTCGATGATGAGGGACATAGACGTGTGATTGTAGGTTGGAACCAGGGAGTTTTCCTGAGGTTCATCTCTTCCTTACATCTACGAAAGAGTATGCGCAAGGGGTGCAAGTTTTATGTGATCCTTGCGTTAAATGAGAAGGGAGTAGTAGAAGGTCTAGAACACCTTCCAGTGGTGAGAGAGTTTGCAAACGTATTTCTGGAGGAGTTACCTGGGATGCCACTGGAGAGAGAGTTGGAGTTTACCATAGACCTAAAACAGGGGACTGAACCGATGGCAAGAACGCCTTATCGAATGTCGAATCCAGAGTTACAAGAGTTTAAAATGCAACTGAAGGAGTTGTTGGACCTCGGACTAATACGTCTTAGTGTGTCACCGTGGGGTGCATCTGTTATTTTCATACAAAAGAAGGATAAATCGTGGAGGCTTTGCATTGACTACCGTCAACTGAACAAGGCTATGATCAAGAATCAATATCCATTGCTGTGAATTGATGATCTGTTCGATCAAATGAAGGGTGCGATGGTGTTCTCCAAGATTGATTTGCGATCAGGGTATCACCAGTTGCAGATCAAGGAGGATGACGTCCCTAAGAACGCCTTTAAGACGAGGTTTGGACATTATGAGTTTGCTGTTTTACCATTTGGACTGACAAATACCCCAGGGGTATTTATGAGTTTGATGAACGGGGTGTTCCACGAGTACTTGGACAAGTTCATCCAAGTGTTCATTGATGATATTTTGATTTACTCTCGTATATGGAGGAGCATGAAGAGCACTAGCGCTTGGTACTACAGTGTCTGCGAGCGCACAAATTGTATGGGAAATTGTCCAAATGCTCTTTTTATCAATCAAGGATTCACTACTTAGGGCATGTCATCTCCGACGAAGGTATCGTTGTGGATCCAGCCAAGGTCGAGGCTATTATGGAATGGCCTACGCCGATGAATGTCACGGAAGTGCGTAGCTTTATGGGTTTAGCAGGATACTATCGACAGTTTGTCGAGGGATTTTCAAAGATAGCAAATCCGATCACGGAATTTCAAAAGAAAGACAATAAGTTTGTTTGGATCGAGAAATGCGCGGAAGAATTTTGGAGGCTTAAAGAGTTGTTGACGACAACGTCGATACTAAAGGTCCCTGACATGGACATAGACTTCTTTGTATGCACAGACGCATCTAGGGAAGGCTTAGGCAGAGTCGTGATGCAAGACAGACGAGTGATTGCTTACATTTCGAGAAAACTGAGAAGGCACGAGGAGAACTACGCGACACATGATTTGGAGTTATTATCCATCGTATATGCCTTGAAGTTTTGGAGACACTACCTGGTTGGACGAAAATTTGAATTAAAGATTGACCATTGTGGACTACAACACATTTTTACGCAAAGTGACCTGAATGTGCGGCAACGACGTTGGTCGGAATCGCTTAGTGAGTACGACTTTGAGATTTCTTACATAAAGGGAACAGTGAACTGAGTGGTAGATGTTTTGAGCCAGAGACCACACATCCTCTCGATGTTGCCTCTTCAGATGAATCTACATGAAAAGATTCTCACTTTACAGTGTGACAATGACTGGTACAAAGAGGTCGAGGGTTTTATCGGACAAAACACAATGATGGTACCATGATATGAGGGATTTTCATTTGATAGCAATGGGTTATTGAGGTTTAAAAATTGGATTTACGTAGCACCAAACGACGAGTTGAGGATGTTGATCATGAGCGAGGCTCATAGAGCAGTTTACATGGCTCACCTGGAAGTCACGAAGATGAGAGAAGACCTTAAACCCTTATTCTTCTGGAAGGGAATGAAGGCCGAGATAGTCAACTATGTGGCCAGATGTCTGGAGTGCCAGCAGGTAAAGGCTGAACATAGACACCCAACAGGATTACTACAACTGTATGCCATTCCAGGAATCGAAATGGGAAGTTATTTCGATGGATTTTATTGTTGGATTGCCACTGACGGCAAGGAGACATGAATCGATTTTTGTAGTAGTAGACACTCTGACGAAGAGTGCTCACTTTATTCTTGTGCATACGACGTATCAGGCACCTGACATAGCTAGAGTTTTCATCAGTGATATTGTGAGGCTGCATGGCATGCCTAAAAAGATTATATCCGATTGAAGATCGATGTTTACTGGATGATTTTGGACGAGTTTCCAAGAGGCCTTGGGAACCCAACTTAACTTTAGTACTGCGTATCACCCAGAGAATGACGGACAGACCAAACAAACGAACCAAACCTTGGAGGACATGTTGCACATGTACGTGATGGACCAACAAAAGCGTTGGGAGGAATTCTTGCCACTAGTGGAGTTCGCTTACAACACCAATTACCAGAGCACCATTAAGATGGAGCCTTTCAAGTTTCTTTACGGGTGACCGTGTCGGATGCCCTTGAGTTGGGATCGACTTGAGGATAGGGTCCTGGTGGGACCAGAAGCGATCCAAGAAATGGAAGAGAAAATGAAAACCATAAGACAAAGGATTAAAGAATCGCAGGATCGACAGAAGAGTTATGCCGATGCGCACTGAGTGAACCGTAGTTACGAGGTCGGCGATCATGTCTTCTTGTGGGTTAAACCGCATAAGAGTTCGATTAAGTTTGGGAAGGGAGATAAAATCTCTCCTAGGTTCGTGGGACCTTTCAAGATTGTGGAGAGAAAGGGGCCCATGGCCTATTGACTAGCCTTGCCTAATTCCTTGAGGCGTATGCACGATGTTTTTCATGTATCTGTTTTGAGACATTACATTAGTGATCCTACACATGTGATTGACATGAGTTCCTTGCAGGTATAGGATGAGGCAGCACTCACGGCTGAGCCGATCCGCATCTTAGATCATTGCGTTAAACAGTTACAATGTAAAACGGTAGATCAGGTCAAGGTCCAGTGGGACAATTATAGTCCACACTCGACGACCTGGGAGGACGCATATGATATGCGCCAACGGTTTCCATTTTTGTTTGATAGATAGACTTATGATACTATGATATGCTTATTTTGGCATTTATACTATGAAACTTCGGGATGAAGTTTAGACCAAGAGGGGGTGTATGTAACATCCCGCTTTGGCGCACTGAGAAAAATTATTCTTTGAGGACACTTTCTCACAAGTGATCCGGATTATTATGATATTAAAACATTTGTCCTTGATTATGATGCGTTATGATAGATGACATGATGTTTTACTGCATTGACATAGACAGGTGCTATTGACTCGGTTTTACTGAGTGTGTAGGGTTTTGGACCTTGAGGATGCAGAGGCATCGACAGAACCCTTGGACTCCGAATCTCGTCAGGGAGTGTGCTATTGGGGTTTGATTGTTTTACTGTGATTTTAGTACATTTGATTAGATGATATGATGTGGACACGTCTGACAGGATTGTTGATGATGTAGGCTGATGATAGCTTGCTGACCAGACTCACATATGGAGTAAAGGGGCCACACACACGACTACCAGAGAGGTTGAGGGAGAGGTGTGGATAGCAAACCTGCCACAACCTACTAGCACTTTCGCCGTGGCTCGAACTGTAGGTTAACGATTACCTAGTTCGAGAGGACCCACGATGCCGTGAGGGCAGATTGCGACAATCGCTCATGATGATTCTAAGGGGTGCACAATAAGGTGGGGGCCTTATTCCTTAGAAGCCCCTAGTCTCCCACAAGTTCACCTGGTGGAGTATTGACTGCAGGGGTTATTGATGTCCACCAATCAGTCAAGAAGCGAGTGGCACCCTTGAAGCACATGGTGCATCCTGAAGGGCACGTCACGCAAAAGAAACAAAAGAGGCGAATGACACCTTTGGAGCACGTAGTGCATCCTGAAGGGAACGTCGCGTTGAGGATGATAAATGAATGAACCTAGATGGCCCTAAGACAATTAACACCTTAAGAAATTTTAAAACAACTCCCCTAATTAAATGTCGCCCATTTCAGAATCTAAGTTCCAAGTCAAAAACTTCCCTAGGGGTAAAATTTTGTCTATCCTTAAGAAAATAGCTCTATAAAGATAAAATGATAAAGTTTAAAATAAAATAACAAAACCACTTAAGCAATAATTGTGGACTTCATAAATTTTTGGGTAAAATGAAGAGAGTAAGAACTTAAATAAAATCTGTAAATATCAAAGGTAAAGAAGAAATTAATTATTTAACTTGTGAAAGTGTAAAAAGATATTAAATTAATAATAAAAAGAAAAGAGGGTAAATTGCGCAACTGCCATTTTGGATCTAATAAAAAGGGGAAAGAAGGAATTATAAAATTTAGGAAACTAGGGAATGGAGGTAACATAATAAGGGAAAGAGGAGAACTTATGGTAAAAAGCGAGGTCAACTTAGTAAAGAATCTGCAATTAAGAACCTTCTAAATTGAATTAAATTAGCAACTTCATTTTTAAGGAAATTATTTAAAAATTGTAAGGGAATCTAGGGACACCTAGGAGTAGGAGTAACTCTAGGTGGGTGAGGGAAATGAGACAATTATTAATTTAAAGAAAATAATTATTGGAGGAAAGTGGGGGACGGATGACACTTGTACGAAAGAGAATTTTTGGAAGATTTTTATTAAAACTTAAAATTTAATGAGATTAGGGAAAGATTGGAAGTTCTAAAATTCTATAAAAGAGAGAAAGGAGAAGGAAGAAGGGGAATCAGCTGATAGCGTAACATTACGCTTCAGGATTAGTGACTTGACTGATTTACTTGTGGAGAGTTGGGATTTCCCAGCTTGGAGAGGAGTGGTATCTCAGCCTTGCGAGGCAAGCTAGGAGATAGACATACCATATGGATAGTGTGTGGCCTCTTTGCGGCTCGGGGGGATAAGGGGGAAGCAGAGTACCCCTAGCGTTGGCTGGGAGGTACCAGTGTAGTCTCGACGGTTGGCGAGCGAGAGTGGCACGGAGCACGCGGACGACACTCGGAGAAGGTGATCAGGCAATGATATGCTTTCCATTTTGCACGATAGAAGGTATTAGGACCCTGGCTCTCTCTTAATGTTATCAGCATTTGTATATTTGCTTGTGAGATGAAAATACTTGACTTAAATCTTCTTGGGTTCTCGTCGGTATGACTGGTTTTCTTTTTTTGTTCTTCGATGATTTTAATGGTGTGACGGATATAAAAATGTTTCTTCTTAACTCTGTTGTTGCAAGGCGGTATTGGATAAAAAGATTTTATGACCTCGGCGTTGCCAACCTTCCTTGGTTCTATGCGATCTCTAGCCGTGCCTTACGTTTTTGTTTGTCTGCATTTTTTTTGCTTGGAAGAGATGAATCTAACTCTGCGCTTGAAATCCTTATGGCCTTAGCCCTGTCTTCTACTACCAGCTTTTTATTTGGTATTCTGAGATGAAATTTTTATCTTCGATTGGTGTTGAATCTTGATGGTTGGAAGGGTTTTGTTCCATTTATTTACCTCTGCGTTATTATTTCATTTCCTAAAATTTTTCCCTCACCCGACCAATTGTGGGGTGTTTTCTTGGTTAGGGAAACGTATTTACCCAGCGCTGTGGTGTTGAACTCAGCATTTTTCCTTTTTGTAGACCGAAGTTCGATGGTGTGGGGGGATCTGGGAACTTGTTCCTGATCGGTGAAGTTAAATTCAACTTAGATCAGTGTTGATAAATTGATATAGTTGGGTTCCCACGCACAATGTCTGTTTACTATTTTAAACCATTTAATTCAAGATTTGGAATCATGTGAGGCATGGATCTTCGACTCTGGTCTGTAGATCTGACTTGTGCCTCGTGGAAGGTTTACAAAGGAACCTGGATTGGTGGATCGCGCGTGGATTCCCTGGGGTAGCATGAATTTCTCTTGCGTGCAGTAAAACCACCCTTGTGTCCTCTGTCATGGGTGTGGGTTACCCCTCTCACCTGTTTTAAACCGAACATTCCACCTTTAACTTCAATGCCTTGTCGAAAATTGGAGTTGGAATAGTGTATTGCTGTCAAGCATGCATTAAACTCTGTTGAAAGGCAACTGACCACTATTACAGTCTATTAATAACCGAATCTGACAGCAAATGCTACGGTTCAATATGGACAGCAAGAATTGGAGTTCAAGTTAAAATTTTTCTCAATATTCAAGGAATAATTCCATGTCTGTGAATGACAAGTTAACGCCCGGGCTGGCCGAGATGTTTTTCTAAATTCGCTTCAGTGAATGGACCTTTAATAATCCCCGATTTCCAGTTTTTGACCAGCATATTCAGAATTGGTGTTTGGACCCTTTCAGATCTGTTCTTAGGAGGCTGTTTGCAGTCCTTCTGCCTGTGTCTGCCTACTTAATTAAGGAGACTATCCTTAGCTGGAACCCACAACATGATCCTGAAGTCCTTCTTTTGGTTTCCATAATTCTTTTATAGTGCTTCAAACCTTCTTGCCTGCAGAATAGTACAGATTTTAGTTGAGAGTGAAATCATTGGCATGGGTCTCTTAGTGTGTTTAATTTATTTATATTTTAGCAGAAGGAATACACTCCGTTAAGCCCGAGTTTAGTAATAGCAACATTATGATATTAGTTGTACTATGGTATGGAAGTTATTCCAACACTTCAGAAGTTCATTCCAGCACTTCAGCTAGACAACCTGTTGGCCATCTATTGTTATTAATGTTTGACTACAACTTTTCACTCCTTTAATTTAAATGATTGACACATTTTGGTCATAGCTAAGTTAGTGATTAAATTCGACATGCCAAAATAGATTGCTACTAATTACCTTAAGGTTATTTTCTGGGGGAAACATGTGTGGTTAAGTGAATAATTATGATGGTACATTGCTTTTAGTAAAGTCAACTGTTGGGATCAATATGTACTTCATATATCTAATAATGATTTAGTGTATAGAGGAGATGCTTTGGAATGCTTATGTTTGGGGTGTATCATCAATTATTCAACATTTAAACCCTTAACCTCAAACTATCCTTAAGACTTGTCTCCTTAAGTGCTTTGTTATACTAACAAATTGGGAAGGTAAAGAAATCTTGGTGTTATTCTTGATAAGTTAACAAGTGACCCTTAGGAGATATTTTCATGTTGGACATTGGATAATATTTCTTTATTTTGTGAGTATTAAGTTATCTACATTGATGGTAGCATATAAATAAACAAATGTAATTGACACATATTTAATTAAATGTTACTTAATGGAATTACACTATAGATATATTGACATTTAGTAAGTATAGAATTGATACATACAAGACACTTCTTTACTTGTAGCGTTAATTGAGATTTCGTCATGATAAAATAAATGGTTCTAAAATGTTGGCTTTAGGACTGCAAGTATAATGATCTAGAATGATTAAACTTTTCCCCTCTCATTGTAAACTTGATTACTCTATGATGAGATCGATGATCGTAGACTCTGTTGATTTATCTAGATGCATGATTGATTGTGATTGGTTGGTAAATCGGATTTCTTGATCCTTGTAGATAGAATGGTTGATTAAATTGTGTTCTAATGCGCTAAACAAAATTGATGTTGATGGATTGAGCCATAATATTAATGTGCGGTTAATTACAGTTAATGTATGATGGTTAGAAGTAAAGAATGCTCTCACCCATGGTTAATGGAGTTTAGGTTGATAGAACGAATCTTAGTTGATCGTTGATGTTGGTGAATTTAGCATTTTTAGTTTCGGTCTTGTTTGTGATTGGGGATGTAGACACCTCCTTGTTCCTCAAAACAGTCACTAGCCCTGAGACCTTAAATGGTTAAAATCGATGGGAACCTAGGCTTGAGCGTTGCTTATGTGTCTTGGAGGTCCTAACCATTGCAGGATAGGACGGGTGGGTAGTCAGACTTGTTTGTTGTCAGTTGATTGTTGTTCCTTGCTTCCAGATGCTGGATGTGTGTCTTAGGTCGTTATGTGTTGGTCGTTGTTGCATGCGTCATGTTCGTTGTCATGATGCAATGCAGAGAAAAATGTCTTTGTCACCCTTGTAACACACGTGCACACACAATTTTTTTTTCCCACTTTTTATACGAGGTTGGTCGTCGTAATGAGGAGGTTCATTACAATAAAGAGATTT
>ML777126.1:807903-818454 GCA_009831015.1 Picea engelmannii
TTTGGGAACCATGGGAATTCTAGGAAGGGTAGATCCAAATCCAGACTTGGAAAGATAGAGTGCTGGAATTGTGGGAAGAAAGGACATCTGAAGAAAGACTACAGAGCTCCAAAGAAACAAAGAGATGGACGACATGAGAGAAAGCAAGAAGCAAATGTAATAGGTGATGTGTTACAAGATGATTTGATTCTTTCTGTAGATAATGTTTCTAAGTCTTGGGTAGTAGATTCAGAGGCTTCATTTCATGCCACACCCAATAGGAAACATTTTCTAGATTATGTTCAAGGTGATTTTGGACAGGTTCATTTGGGTGATGATGCACCATGTAAAATTGTTGGAATGGGAAAGGTAAAAATAAAGCAATGCAATGGAAACCAATGGAAACCAATGGTTGTTGAAAGAGGTAAGACATGTTCCAGATTTAAGGAAAAATATAATTTCAACATGGCAGTTGGCAAGTGAAGGTTGTATATCCATATTTACAGATAATATGCGGAAGGTCATCAAAGGATCATTGGTGATAGCAAAAGGAGAGAAGGTAGGTACATTGTATTTATGTACTGGTAATACTGACTCTTCTATATCTTTAACTTCTATAGGAGTGGATACAACACTGTGGCATCATAGGCTTGGACACATGAGTGAGAAGGGGATGCATATACTTCACAAAATAAATATGTTTCCAGATCTTAAACAAATTGATTTGGACTTCTGTGAGCATTGTGTTTATGGAAAACATAAGAGAGTCAGATTTCTCAGAGTCGGAAAATAAAAGAAGAGTGAAAGGTTAGAGCTTGTGCATATAGATGTATGGGGACCATATCAGGTATCATCTCTTGGTGGCTCTCATTATTATATTACTTTTATTGATGATGCAACTAGAAAAACGTGGGTTTATTGCATTCGACAAAAATCTAATGTTTTTGATACTTTTAAGAAATAGAAAGCTTTGGTTGAGAATGAGATAGGAAAAAAGTTGAAGTGTCTCATATTAGATGATGGAGGTGAATATTGCAGCAAGGAGTTTGATGATTATCATTTATACCATGGGATTCATAGAGAGAAGACAGTTCCAAGAACACCACAAGAAAATAGTGTGTCAGAAAGGATGAACAGGACAATCATGGAGCGTGCAAGGAGTATGAGATTGCATGTTAGTTTTCCCTTACAGTTTTGGGTAGATGTTGTAGATACTGTTGTTTACTTAATAAATAGAGGACCTTCAAGCTCTTTGGATGGTAGAATTCCACAGGGGGAATGGACAGGAAAAAAGGTGAACTATTCTTTTTTGAAAACTTTCGGTTGTGAAGCATTTGTCCATATTGCTAAAGAAAATAGAACAAAGCTTGAGGCAAAATCCAAGAAGTGTACCTTTATTGGATATGGTGTTAATGATTTTGGTTATCGCTTATGGGATTATGAAAATAACCAAATCATTAGGAGTAGAGATGTCATATTCAATGATAAGGTCATGTACAAAGATCAATTGCAGGGAAAGAAACATGAAAAAGAAAAACAAGAATACACAGTGCTTGATGAGATCACTGAAAAAGAAATTCCAAAGGAACTAGAAAATCAAAATGTACAACAACAGGAGCATCAGGTACCTCAAACACTTGCAAGTGTTGTTAGAAGATCTACCAAGTTAAGTATACCCCCTGAAAAATACTCTCCTTCATTGTATTATTTAGTGTTGACTGATTCTGGTGAACCATAATGTTATGAAGAGACAATGCAGGTAGACACCAAAAAGAAGTGGGAGCAAGGCATGAAAGAGGAAATGGATTCCTTGGAAAATAACTAGACTTGGGACTTGGTTCAGTTGCCTGCGGGAAAAAGAGCATTGCAGAATAAATGGGTTTACAAGTTGAAGGAAGAAGATGGAGGAGAAAAGCGGTACAAGGATAGACTTGTTGTAAAGGGGTTTGCACAAAAGAAAGGTATAGATTTTGATGAAATATTTTCTCCTGTTGTTAAAATGATTTCAATTAGGACTATTTTAAGTCTTGTGGTAGTAGAAGATTTGCATCTTGAACAGTTATATGTAAAAACAACTTTTCTCCATGGGGATTTGGAGGAAGAGATTTATATGCAGCAGGCATAGGGGTATGAGGTCAAAGGGAAGGAGAATTTGGTATGCAAGTTGAAGAAGAGCTTGTATGGCCTAAAGCAGGCTCCAAGGTAGTGGTATTTGAATTTTGACAGGTTTATGATAGAACAAGGTTATAGTAGATGTCATTCTGATCACTGTGTTTATTTTAAAAAGCTAGAAAATGGAAGCTATATTATCTTTCTATTGTATGTAGATGACATACTTGTTGCAGGGTCTAATATGTAGGATAGAAATGTGCTCAAGAAGAAATTAGCCAATTCATTTGTGATAAAGGATTTGGGTGCTGCAAAGAAAATTCTTGGCATGAGAATAACAAGAGACAGAAAAAATCACAAATTGACATTGTCTCAAGGTGAGTACACAGAGAAGGTGTTGGAGAGGTTTAGAATGCAGAATGAAAAACCAGTTAGTACACCTTTGGCCAACAATTTCAAATTAACTAAGGAAATGTGTCCCAAGACACAGGAGGAGATAGAATACATGTCCAGGGTCCCTTATTCATTAGTAGTTGACAGCTTGATGTATGCAATGGTTTGCACAAGAACAGATATTGCACATGCAGTGGGAGTTGCGAGCAGGTATATGAACAATCCAGGTAAAGAACATTGGGAGGCAGTAAAGTGGATTCTCAGGTATTTGAGAGGTACTGCTACTCATGCATTATGTTTTGGAGGTTTAGAAATTGTTCTACAAGGAGATGTTGATTCAGATATGGCATGTGATAAAGATAACAGGAGGAGTACCACAGGGTATGTGTTTACTATAGGTGGAACAATAGTAAGTTGGATTTCAAAACTGAAAAAGGTTGTTGCACTTTCAACAACAAAGGCAGAGTATGTTGCTGCTACAGAAGCTAGTAAAGAGATGATTTGGTTACAGAGGTTTATGGAGGAATTGGGAAAGAAGAAAGAGAATAACAGGTTGTACTATGACAGTGAGAGTGCCATTCATCTTGCAAAGAAATCAGCCTTTCATTCGAAGAATAAGCATATACAGTTGAGGTACCACTTCACACGATCCACCTTGGAAGATGGACATTTGAAGTTGGAAAAGATACACACTATCCAGAATCCTGCAGACATGTTAACAAAGGGAGTAACTAGGGAGAAACTGAGCTCCTGCTTAGTTTCAGTTGGTCTTCAAGAATGAAGATGAAGATGAGAATTTTTCCAGGTCTAAGAAGGTTTAGAGTCCAACATATACAACAGTGGTAGAGTTGTTGAGATCAGTCTTCAAGTGGGAGATTGTTGGTTGTGGAGCTTGATTATCTTCCTGATTCAGAGGTCTTTTAGTTTCAGCTGTGTTTATACCCGATGAAGTATTTACACCCCAGAAGTATGTACACTCTTCCATGCAGGGGAGTGTAGAGGGGTGGTACCCCCTCTGCGGGGTCCGGGGGGCCTATCCCCCCGGCTGGGGGGTTTGGGGGCGAAGCCGCCGAAGGAAAAATTGCCTTGTAAATGTATATTGTAATTTCATTGTAAATCTGGACCATTCATTATAAGGTCGCAAATCTAACAATAGAGATTATGTTAGGGTTTTTTTCCCTAGAAGGCAACCCTCTTTTATGAGAGAAATGTATTGCGGCTATGGTTGATGGTGAATATTGTATTCTAAGATAGGAGACTGTGAGAGAAAGAAGAAGAAGTTACAATGGGTTTTGCTGTAGGTTGTATCCCTTCATTTGCTGGATAATAATAAAGGAAGGACCTGACAATTTCTCTGGTGGACGTAGCCCACACTGGGTGAACCACGTAAATATGTGTCTCTCTTGTATTGTGTATCTTTTATGTTTTGTTTTCACATTTGTTTTATTTTATTGCTCCACAGTCCTATTTGTCTAACAATCAACATCCATTCATATAGTTCATCCCTAGTCTTGAAGGCAGTTTTCCATTCATCCCCTTCGCGAATCTGGATCTGGTGGTATCCACTTCACAAATCAATCTTACTAAAATATTTAGCTTCGTCTAGCACATCTATAATGTCATCCAACCGAGGTATAGGAAACCTATATTCGATGGTAATTTTATTGTTTTCTCTACTATCTGTGCACATCCTCCATGTATTATCCATTTTTGGACTCAACAATGCCGGTACAACACATTGACTCATGATTTCTCTTACCAAACCTTTATTTATGAGTTCCATCACTTGTTGGTTGAGCTCTACATGTTGTGTAGGACTCATCCTATAGGCTTCCTGATTAGGTAAAGATGATCACAATATCAGATCAATGTGATGTTGAATATCCTTCTTTGGTGGAATACCATCAGGTAGTTCATTAGGCATGACCTAAACATCTTCATCTAGTAACTTGGCCACTTCAGTAGGATTTGGTATGTATTCCATGACTCCTTTTTGTAGAATTAACACGTAGCAGAATCCCATTGCCTTTGTTTCCTTAACAAACTCTCTTTCTGACACCATATTCTCATTTCCCCCCTCATCCATAAGGGGAAATAAGATGACTTTCGATCCATCCTTCCAAAAGGTGTATGTATTCTTTCCTCCATAATGCATGAATTTTCTGTAAAATTGCCAAGGCCTCCCCAATAACAGATGGCATGCATCTATCAGAATGACATCACACCATACTTCATCTTTATAAGTCTTACCAATGGAAAAATTGATCAAACATCTTTTATTAATGGTGAATTCATTCCCCTTTTTGAACCATGCAATTCGGTAAGGATGGGGATGTGTTTCACAACATAAATTTAACTTATCTACCATCTCTTTGGAAACCATATTCTCACAATTGCCATTATCAATAATAACTTGACATACCTTTCCCCCATAAGTTCATCTGGTTCAAAAAATATTTGTTCGAAGCCAAGAATATTCGTTTTCGCTACCTTGCCTTTCCTCTTTTTCGAGAATCACCATTGATCTCCGTATCATGAGACTCTCCCCCATATCAGGTGGGACTTCATATTCAACTCCTTCTTCTTCATTCTTAGCTTGGACCAAGTTCAAACTAGGTTGTTGTCCTTGATTCAACTCTTGCATGTTATAACTTGGGCATTCAAATGCTGGATGACCCTCTACACCACACCCGAAACACACATACAATCCTCCTCTATCACAACCATAACCTCTATCCCTTTGAAATCCTCTTCCTCATGGATGATTCAGGTTACGTTGTTGAGTATCTTCTACTTTTTCAGCTCCTTGGGATGATTCATCTTTGCGATAGTTAAAACCACCCCGTGAGACAGACGATGTACCCCTCCTTGCTCCTCTATTACTTTAAGAAAATTGTTGGCTTAGATTTTCCTTGACCTTTAAGGCTAATTGATATGCCTCTTCCACACTGTGAACTCTATGCATGCTTAGTTCACCTTGAATAGAAAATTTTAAACAATTCACATCCCTTGCAACCAATTTCCCATTAGTTTCCAGGTGATCCACGTGAATGGAAAACTGATAAAACTTGTTTGTGAGTTCCTCCATGGTGGATAGGTTCTGCTTCAAGTTCTGAAATCTACGAAAAAGGTCCGGGGCATCATCTAGAGACAAAAGTTTCTCGCAATTTTTTTTCCATCTTACTCCGGGTCTTAATTTTATCTTTTCCTTTTCTTAATTTGTCTTTCTGCTCATGATCCCACGAGATCATGGCGTGACCCTACATCTTGGTGCATGCAAATCTCACCTTCTTTTCCTCTGACATAGGCTGCCATTCAAAAAATTTATCCATGGAATTCAACCAATCTATTAACTCCTCTGGTTTAATATTCCCTGCATATTCTGAAAGTTCCATCTTGATCCTATCATTTCTCCCTTCTAGAGCTCTGCACATCCTCTCTTCAAAATACACACGCTCTAATTCCTCTTCTTCATGTTCTATATGTTGATCTACATTTCCTTGGTCTGTCTCCTCACCAGACACTTCTTTTTTTATTATTCTCTAACTAGCCAACATGATTATAATATTTTCTACTTGCCTTTGGAGGTTTTTCATATCTCTGGGCATCTGAGCAAGACCTACTCTACCTCTTCCTCTCCCAACCATCTTCCCACTCTGATACCAAATGATATAGCCAAAGCTTGAGATTCATTCACAAGATCAAATAAACCATGAAAACACAGGGGAATGTAAAAACAACTCTCTTTTATTCCTTCTCCATCCTAACTATTACAATCGAAGTTCAACCCCTTATAACTACTATATGAGATTTTCGAAAACAACTAATTTTAGAAAAAATAATTGTTTTTTGGAAAAACAACTAAATTTAGAAAATTCTTGCACGACTCTAAAACTGACCACTAACTAAGAGATAACTAGGGTGACATTATTTTTCAACTCGTTTTTCTTATTAAGCTCATAAACTAAGAGATAACTGATAATTGAAAAATAAAAAATTCTCGTAAAAACCCTAAAACCCCAATTTGAGGCCTTATATGAAGAAATTTGGCCCTAAAGAAGTGTCAAAATGATGTCCAATTGGATAAATCCGATTGAAACGAAAATGAACTCTTTGAGACACAACTTCCCATAAAATTTCAGCCCAAACGGACAGTCGAGTCAAAAGTTATGATCCTTGAAATATCCTCGCATCACATTTAGTTTTATTTTGTCATTGTTGTGGTTAAGGTGCTTTTATGTGAATGCCATTTTTTCCTACTCATTTATCTATATGTGCAAATCATTATTTCATTGGTTTAATGTTAGGCTTAAGTTAAGTCTCTTGGAAACTTGATCACAATGAAACATAAATTGTTTGAAAGAAAAGAAAGTAGATTAAACAAAATCAAATGTTAAAAGAAATTGTTTTAGCTTGGAAAAAGTAAATTAAATAGGGTTTCAATGTAGTGAACCTTTCAATGTGTCATATGGTTTTACCTCATATGTTGAAGCTTAGTAAGTGTTTTGTCTCAAGTTATTATTTGTAAATATAGTGAAGAAATGATGTTTTTTTTTTTTTTTTTGAGTAAAAAAGGTGGAACCTGCTATATTAATTTATCGAAGAAACTTTGACAAAATGTACAATGATATAGGTCTGAGTCACCAAAAATGCTGTCGATTACCGGAAACCAGCATAGTTTGGAGAGCATGTAACAGTAGCATGATAAAACAAGAAACAAAATAGCATCTGTCCTGCCTGGAGGAAATCAGGACATATGGCTATAATCCAGATGGACATATAACAGTAGCATGATAAAACTAAGAACCAGGAAAAGCATAAACGACCTAGATACCTGGTGACCTGTCGCCCTTGCTTGTCTTCCACGTGGACCCAACCGAGATGGCAAATGCCTGCGCGCAGAGAGGGCACTTCCGCTTAGCTGGAACATTGGAGTACACATCAAGGAGAAGGTCCAGATGCTGGCCCATGAGAAGGGCTCTTTGCTCTAGGTCTGCCATGTGGCCTCGGAGTTCGAACACCAAAGCCAGATGCTCTGCACGGAGGAGAGAGCCATGCAAGCCATCACCCACGTCGTTGAGGGATACATCCCTCAATTCCACGGTCGCTCCAATTCCAGCGTCAAGCTCCATCAACTCTGCACCATCCACTTCTTCCTTCCTCGCCAAGCGATTGTTGTCCACATTCACTTCTGATCTGGTTTTATCCCGCGTTTCTTCCTCGAACGTTGCCTGCATATCATGGTTGGTGGGGTCGTAGTCACCCGGCCAGGGAATTTCCTCAACAATGGACCCGGGGATGTCATCTACCAGAGCGATTTTTAGGCCGCTTCCATCCTGGTGTGTCGCCTCCATAGCTTGGGGCTCCGGGGTGGTCGTCAAGTCCTCCATAAATGAAATTTCTTCCATGTAACAGGTGGGAAACGCATCCTCAACACCATCCTCCTGCCTGTCTCCCAGCTTAATTGTCGTGGCTTCACTGCTACAACCAGCTCCTGTCTCCGCAATGATGGCATGCAGACCCAATTTCTCAGCTCGAGCCTTCTTTCGGAGAATGGAGGTAGCCATCGCCAGAGCACGCTCCAGCTTTTCTTTCCTTTGCCGCTGTGCCTTGTGGGTGTACCAGGCTGAGCCACGACGAGACCTGCCCCGCTTTCTGGCCATAATTTCCAGGGAATAGATAACTATACAGTGAGGTTGCAGCAAGATGGGAGTAAGTCGGGACGAGAAGGATGCCAGACTGCACCAGAGCTCCCATATGAAGAGGAGAGCCGAAGCAGGAGCAGACCCACTCTGTCTAGGCGCATGAAAAAACAAATTACCAGAGGTCGAAGTCACCTGACCCTCCTTAAGCCCTGTCATGCTGAGTGCGCCGTGTCCCTCCACCGTATAACTGCTGTTATGGCCGTTCACCATCGTAAATGCAGGCTTGTGGGTGGCGGCCATCAACATTTATGCTGTGGCTTAGTGCTAAGCCCAGTGTCAATGGATTGCCGTGTGTCACCCCATCCGGGGAAGAAATAATGTTTTGTTTTCAAAATGAATTATACTTATTCCATTGCTTGAAAATTTCAAACAAGAAATGTTTGAATGGAAGTCATTATAACTAGTGGCATGAATGCCATTGAAAATAATATATTAATGGATAAGGTTTTTGTTCAAGTGAAAAAATACTAAAAGGTCACATTTTTTCCTTACAATGTAGGTTGATTTCTTAAGTATTTAAGTATATATTTAAAGCTTTTGAGTAATATACCGTTTAAAATGTTATATATTGAAATGATTACAACTTATTTGGTATTTACCTGGAAAATAATAAATGTCTATTATTTATTATGATTATTTTTTAATATTTATTATAATAATTTGTATTAACAATAAAAGAGTTAGAGTGTAAAAATTTCTACTAAAAGGGTCAACCACTTGAAAATGGAAGCTTATTTATCCCCAAAACTTTTGTTAATTGTTGATATGGGGTTTTTAACATATCAACATACCGATGATTTAATTATATTGATTTAATGTGTAAGGTGATTAATAATGTTAGTGTATTTTTTAAACATGTTGATTTATTAACATCAATAGAAATTAATTATGATAAAATTTTACATTGATAATATTATTATTATTTTTGCAATTTTTAGTAAAAATGGTTATTAATAATATTTGGGATTTTTATTAAGAATGAGTTAAGATGATAGAATAACTTATATATTCAATATATATCATTTCAAATTAAATATCCAACTAATAATTAGTTTGAAATGCTATATATTGAAATAGTTATAATTTATGCTATATATACATTTTATAGTTGGAGAATATTTATTATTTATTATGGTTATTTTTTAATATTTATTATAATAATTTTTATTTATAATAAAAGAGCTCATCTTTTTTTAGAGATTGTAAAAATATCTACTAATAGGGTTAACCATATGAAGGTGGAAGCTTATTTGTCCCCAAAACTTCTGTGCATTGTTGATATGAGATTTTTAACATATCAACATGCTAAAATGATTTAATTGTATTGATTTAATATATAAGATGATTATTAATGTGGGTAGATTCTTAAAAAATATTGATTTATTAACATTAATGAAAATAAATTATAATAAAATTTTACATTGATCATATTGTTATTATTATTTTTACAATGTTTAATAAAAATAGTTATTAATAATATATATGTGATGTTTTATAAATAATATTAATATTTATACTATTATTTTTAATTAAATATTGATATTTAAAAAATTATATAAATATATACATATTTTATTCTAAGTAAATACACATTCTTAAAAAAGAAACACACTGGAAAAAATCAATTAATTAGAATCACAAATCAAATCAACACAACAAACACAAGCATTATAATCTTATGTCCAATTTCAAATCAATATCCAAATCAAAACAACAAACACAAACATTCCAGATTCATGTACAAATGCAAATCAATATATGTAACCAAACATTGACAAAACCATTCATACACATACACATACAATTTCAAATAAACAAACATACAATATACAAATACAAATACAATGGAATATAAAGCTTAATCAAACCTACATTAAATATACACATTCAACTTACATAATTACATATCAACAAAACAAACACAAGCATTACAATCTCATGTACAATTTCAAATCATTTTACAAATCAATGTAACAAACAGAAACATTGCAAATTCATGTACAACTTCAAATTAATATACATAAACAAACATTGACAAAACCATCCAATCACACATACACATACACATACACATACACATACAATGGAATATAAAGCTTAATCAAACCTACACTAAATATACACATTCAAACTTACACAATTGCAAATCGACAAAAAAAACACAAGCATTACGATTTCATGTGCATTTTTAAATCAATGCAATGAACACAAACATTATAATTTCATGTACAACTTCAAATTAATATACATAAGAAAACATTGACAAAACCATTCAATCACACATACACATACACATACAATTTTAAATAAACAAACATACAATTTTAAATAAACAAACATACATTATACAAATACAAATACAATG
>ML777126.1:825441-847184 GCA_009831015.1 Picea engelmannii
ACCACTATAAGTATCCCTAGTTTGGTGGTAACTTTCATAAAATTCTATAATATATGCCCATATATCGAGTTACAAAGTTTACAAGGAAAGTAGATATAAAATATGAAGAGAAACATCATTGTTCTCAACAACTTCATAGAACATTATTACTAGTATAACCATGAGTAGTTAGAGGATACTCCACCCAAAAATCTGTGAAGATAAACAAAATCTTCATGGAGTCACTTTGAGGAAACAACTAAATATAGACAATGATAGATTTGTTAAATTACTCATTAATTCCTTTGTTGGACTTTCAATTTATTACAAGGCCTTTGAAGTCAATTTTTGATTGATATTCCTCCTTGAATCCCTTCTAAATTTGAAATATATTGCTTCTTGTGGCTTCAATTCAACACACCTTATAATGTTTGAATTTGGGAAAGTCAAAAGGCATCCTTTGAACTCCCATTTTCAAATACACAAATTAAAGCATGAATATAATGATGGACTTGTTGTTTTTAGTTTTAATTTTTTTTTTTTATCTTCTTTATAATGATATTTTTTGTGCCTTCTGTAATAAAAGAGCACAAACTAAAATATATGAATGAAGAATTAAATACCAATAGATTTCATATACCTACTTTTGAGACCAAAGGAGGAAGCTCCCCCTAGGAAGTCCCAATTCCCCAAATAATAGGTTCAAAATTCCAAGTAGAGGAGCCATGAAGCGCTTAGAATCAACAAACAAGGGAAACAATGGGGAGCTAGACTTTGAACAAGATTTATAAATCCATGATGGGGTTCTATGTAGATTATGTGATCATGTTATCCAAAACCTTTAGATGAAATTAAATTCACAATAATACATCGACATAAACAATCGATGCAACAAATTCCAGAGAAAAATAGAAAGCATAGGTGCAAAGTTCAAAATTGTAACAATTATTTTGACAAAATTTTGATATCTATTATGATAGCTCTCAATTATTCAACAAATTCTTTTGTTGATATTGTCGATGTGATGCTTATTTAGGTTGCCTTGCCATTTTCATTGTTCCATGAAAATTCTACTTGTTTATTTTTTATTGCTCACTGTTTTTGAAACCATACTTGACAAACTCTAAAAGACTTTGAGATTTATTACCACATTATATTTAAACTCAACTAAAATTAGTATTTATATATGATTTTTCAAATTAGTTGATAGGATATTTAGATCATTTCCAAGCCTAGGTTATGAATCATTTTTCCAAAAAAATTAATTTGGTAAAGTCTCACACCAAAATCTTTGCCAATTTAGACACTAGTTTTGAGGTGACAACATCTTACATAACTTTAATGTTAACATTTCCATCAATTTTATTGTGATGCCTTGTGTCTTCTCTCTGGATTATGGTTGTTATCTATGTGATACCTATAATAAAAAACTATCATTGTAGCTACATATCCCTATGGCGGGATTTCATTTCACATTAATGAAAAAGGATGAAGTATCCTATTAACATCCCAACTTAAACCAATTCATCTATCAAATATGTGTTAAGTCCCTTTGATGATGGAGGGAAACCAACTCTGAGAGGTCGAACACCCTCCCTCACACACACAAATGATTTTATACTCACCAATGGGGTTTGAACCTATATTGTTTGCATGGCAGAGCCCTATTCCATCCACTAAGCCACTTCCCCAAACTTTCTCTAAATTCTATAGCAATGAATCCTAATTAAAATTATCCCTAAACCCCCTTCTAAAGCATTATATTTGAGTTCAAACTTAATGGAAAAAAATATGAATGTCTTTACAGTTTTATTGTTACTTATTATTTAATCTCAAGTATGATTTTATTTTTAGTATAGGTGTAGAAGGTTCTGTGCAATTCTAATGCCTCCTTAGGTACTTGCCCATGTTTCCAGATGGCTCTTTCAGTAAATATTCAAAATGTTAGGATGATAACCATAGATTATATAAAAGATGTGCAGATGCAAGCAATTGGGAGGCCTACTACATGCTTGGTATAGTAGAATTGATGAGACATTCATAGGTTTATTGTATTTTTGGACATTTACTATTTATTAGTAGATATATTATTATTTTGCAAGGAGTTTTGATAAGTAGGTATCTAGGCACAAATAGAGACATAGTTTCTAGTTTTTATCATCTGAGGTTCGATGCTCTCATTGATTTCTCTTGATATCTCTATTTTTTTTTGCATTGTATGCTTGGATCAAGAACATACCTTTCCATGTGTTTTTCATTTTAGTAGCATTGATCTGCAGGACTATAAGATTCTTGTCCCTCATGTTCTTATTTCTTAGTACACATTTTTGACTTATACTTTGGCTACTTTTGTTAAGAGTGGTCCCTTGTTCTATCAAAACCGTAGGGATTCAACATAATAAAATGTAGTCATAGGCACCTTTGATCCTAGTAACCGTGCAAATTAGTTCCATTCTAATACTACTTGCATCATTACAAGAGAACATTCTTTGTTCTGTCTCATGTACACTACACTACATATGAATAGAACAATTGTTGAATCACAAATGGAGCAACCTCCCCTATGCCTACTTTCAAATGTTGTGAACAGTCCAAGAAAGGCCCACAAATTACAAGGAAACAAGATGAATAATAAGCACATATAGAATGCACTTTTCCAAAGAGATTAATAGTTTCAAGCTTATAGGATTCCTTTATACTTATATTCAAAGTGTTTCATCATTTTATGTATAAAATCTACCTAAAAAACTAATTGATTTTCCACAACAAATTAGCGGAGTCTCAAGATAGTCTTTTGGTGCAATCATCAACTTACTTTTTTTTAGTCGACCTACTTAACAACATTGGGATCAATATTGGAACATAATAACCTACAAAAGACACAATGGACCAAAAATAATCATACATGTACAATTTTCTCCCCTTGCAAATAATATTCAAAAGCAAAACACTACTACATATGGTGTTGAAGTCCAGTGGGGGAGTTCGAACGTTACAGAGAAAATCAACCTTACCATCGAACATCACTCACTAATTCTCAAAATTTTGTTATATTTTTTTCTTGGTTCTCAGATGCTTATCGAACTTACGACACAGACCTTTATTTGTTGTAGTTCCGACTCATATTCGATGATTTGCAATAAAACAACCTTTTCCGCAACCCACTGTATTGGCTAAACCACCTATATTCTGGCAAGACCGTCGATTCTTCCACACTTACATCACCATCATGATCCACTATTTCCATGTGGACTAGCACCTCAGCACCTACGTGGAAAATCCATGTTAGCAAAGTATTCTTCTCATGGGTGCGTTCGACACCTTGGGCCTTTATTATGCTAGTTAGGGGGGTTAAAAATATCCATCGCGAGATTATTATACACGTGTTGTCTCAAGATGTCAATTATGCCAGCTAGTGGGGGATAAAAATGTCAAACTTATTATGCCCATGTTGTCTCGAGATGTCAATTAAACATGAGGGGACGAGAAATATTTGAAAGTACAAGGATTAATATTGGTTGAACATAGTGCAAATTAAAATTTTGCATGGTGTGGGCAGGTTGGATAGTACCTAACTCAGATCAGTTGTGCCACCATATAGGTTATGAGATAATTTGAAGTCAGATGTTATTTAATGTGACAAGTGAATTCCTATGTTGATGGCCACTCCTGACCGATACTTCCATGTCCCATAGTTACCCCTTTGTATAATGAAGGGACACTAGTCCATGACATTATAAGTAGTATTTTGAGTGGTTAAGTCAATATAATCTGAGTTCCCCAAGAGTTTTTTAGGACACTTAATTCATTTATGCATTCATAAATGCAAGTTAAACAACACAAAATTGTGATTTCACCTAGATTTAGATGACTAGATTTCGTTGAAAAATGCCAATTAAATGTAGAATGTTTAGACTATGCCACTATGGGGGAAACTTGGGAAGGATTTAGGTGGTTGAATCAGAGGTCACAATACTAAACCTGTATGTGGATGGTGCCACCATTCAAGAATAATCATGCCACATCAACGTCGAAAAACCAACATGCCGCAAACATAGAAAGGGGGAGTCTCCAACAGAAGTGGGAGGACCATAGGAAAATGAGCACATCTTGAGGGGAGAAATCGATGATGCCAAAAATTACAAGGGAATGTGATAGTACAAGGATATGGGAGATAGAGTAGTTCACTAGAAGGATTATGTCCATATTGGTTGAGAAAAATGGGCGTTAAAGGTGTTTGACCCAGGGATAGGATACCATGGAAGTTGCTTCGCAAAACGACCATAACTCATGGTAAACATATACCTAGTTGTATCAATATTCCTATCCATCCCCATCATAATCCTCTACCTAAAGTTTGTCTCCAATACATCATCAACCATTAACCATCACTTCCACTTATTTGTTCCTGCCTATTGGTGCACCCTCCATATCCATACTGCACTATGCATATTCCATTAGACCCTTCAGTGCACTACCAAGTTTGGAACCAACTCACGCTGTAATATTATTCAATACCACCCCATAATGTGAAGCTGGTGACTGGATAAAACACCCTTTCGAGTATCGATTGTGATGGACGATTGAATGAAACAAGGTGGAGTGTGCATCAAGTACTAAACATCGCCTCAAAGCTATAACAACTGGTTCAAGGACCTGTGAATACATGTAAAGATAGTTATGATCGACTTATGTAAGCTACCTATGGGTCAAGGTGGTCCCCATGGGGAACATAACATATAAGGTTGTAAGTAGAGAGATAGGAAATGAGAGGCTTGTTAGAGATTCCTTAGGAGGAATCTTGGAGAGAAGAAAGTTGGATAAATTGTATTACAATTTGCTCAGTTTTGTAATGGAGACTGTTGGCACAGGGGCAGACCCATGGTTCAACTCTAATATCGCACCAATAAACCCTAACTACTGGCCCTTTCAACAAAACCAACGAAGTAGATGAAGTCTCACTCGAAGTAGAACTAGGGGGGTTGCAAGACACATGTGTCTACAACCAGAGGAAGTGCAAGATGATTCCAAAATAAAAATGCGAGATAACCTAAAGATTCTTAACCTTATTATGTCTAGCTTCACGGAGTTAGTTATATCTCATTATCTTCAATAGGAACAATAACAATGCATAACAATATAACAGATAGAAAATAGCACAACATTAACCATAAGAAAGACAAGATTTATGTGGTTGACCCTCTCCCTAGGGCTACGTCCATAGAACTGTGTTTATTGATATAATAGGTAAAAATACATAGTTCTATTTGCACACTTAGCTACATATCCTTTTCTCTCCTCCTCTTTATTTCCCCTCCCTGTGCACCCAGCTGCAGGGTTGATCTTTGCACCCAGCTCAAGATACAAAATACAAGATTTCTCTACCACAAAGTACTTCTATCTCTCAATATTTCTATTACCAACAACAACAACCCTCTCAACTCTTCTGGACCTCTTTTTATACATTCCATGACTCTTAGACAACCCTAGACCGAAGTCTAGGTGTCAAAACCCTAGGTACCAAAACCCTAGGTCCACCTAACCCGCCTTTTCAGGAATTTGCTAATCTGTCCTTCCTTCTTCTTCGTGAGGTGATCCAAAGCACCTATTAATGTCTTCTTCCGCTTGCTGACCTGTTCATGAGACATCTTCCTTGCTTATTTTTCTTCCTATATCTTCTCTTTCAACTACTTTATTTTCCTTACTTCGCTCCCTCTTTTATGATTCTTTAACCACTTCAACCCTTCCTTGATTTGTGTGGCATCCACTCACTTCCTATTTTGTCTTTACTCTTCTTTAATCTTTTCTTTCTTACTTGATACATGAACCAGGGCCAACAGGCCCCCAACACTCACATGTGACTCGTCTCAAGTCATTGCAGGGTTGAACCTCCTGTATTACTTCGACTGCAAACTACGCAGAACAACCTGTTCTTTCTGCTTTGTCCCTCCCTATCTTGTGCAAAATTTCTTTTCTATGTCTAGTACCTAGTTTCAACTGCACCTAGTACCTAGATCGTTCTTCCTTTTCTTTTACTGAGAGTTGCGTGATAGCTGGTTGTCACAATACATCTTCAAGCGACTCCCATTTACTAAACCATCCTTCCATTATCCATTAAGATTCTTCAGCTGCACAACTCCACCTTCTGTAACATAGTCAACCTCAAATGGCCCAAGCCAATGTGTCTTGAACTTCCCTAGATGCTTCATGAACTTTCTTTCATACAAAAGTACCAAATATCTTTGTTTAAATTCTTTCTTCTTGATATGCCTGTCGTGGTAATCCTTTTCTCGTTCTTTTTGTACCTGCTGATGAAATCCTGCAATGAACTTGTCGTCCTCTAGTTCCATCAACTGTGCGAGCCTGTATGGAACAATGTTGATGTCATCCATACCTGTAAATACTGCAATTATTAAACTAGGAACCACGTATTCCATAGGTACCACTGCTTCCAAGCCATATACTAACTTAAAGGGAGTCTGCATGGTTAGCCTTTTGCAAGTAGTTCTATAATCCCATAGCACTGGTGGAATTATCAGATCCCAATCATCTCTGTTAATATTGAAAATCTTAGTCAATACTGTCTCCAAGATCTTATTTAAAGCTTTGACTGTACCATTCGCCTATGGGTGGTATGGAGTGCTCTTCTGATGGTGAAATTCAAATTCCTGAGTCAAGGATTCAATAGTTTTGTTGATGAAGTGTGTGCCTTGATCACCCATAAGGATCTTGAAGCATCCAAATCTTGTTATGATATCCTCAAATATGAACCATGCAGTTGTAGCTGTACTATAGTCCTTAACTTCTCTTTCTTCTGCCCATCTGGTCAAATACCCTATAGCAGTGATGATGTATCGAGCTCCTATGTGCTTTCCTGGTGGGTTGATCGTTCCCACAAAGTCAATAGCCCATTTCTCAAATGCTTGTAAGGTAAACTCAGGTGCTAAAGGAATATCATCCCTTCTATAAGGATTCCCTATCCTTTGGCATACATCGCAGGCTCTGTAGTATTCCTTAGCATCCTTGTGTGAAGTAGGCCACCAGAGGCCAGCCCTGAGAACCTTCTACATTGTTTCTTTCCCTGCATAATGGCCTCTTTTGATGCCTGTGCTTATGTGAGGATCAATGGTATTTTAGACTCCATAAAACATCTTCTTAAGATCTCATCTGGTCTCATATTATATACCTGTCCAGCTATAAGTTGAAAATATGCAACACGGACTACCAACTGTTTCTTCTGAATAACTGTATACTCGCGAGGTTCCATTCTTGTGGACAAGAACTGGAATATTTCGACAAAGTGATCATCAAATTTTCTGATGGCCAACAACTGTGAATCTGGTAGGGTATCATCTAGGATGGTAGGTTCCTCACCATGTTCTAACCTAGATAAGTGATCAGGTCCTTTATTCATTCTTCCTGGATTAACCACAATCTCAAAGTTATACTCCTGAAATAATAGTAGCCATCTGCATATTCTTCCCCCCAACATTGGCTTTTTTACTAAGTACTTTAATGCAGAATGATCAGTGAACATCCTAAAATGTCCTCCCAACAAGTAGTGTCTAAACTTCTGCAATGCAATTACCATATCTAAGCCTTCTCTTTCAATGGTAGTATAATTCCTTTCATATGTAGAAAGATTCCTGCTAGCAAAGGCTATAGGGTGGTCAATATCTCCTGCACCTGGTTGTGCCAAGATTGCTCCTAATGAAATGGATGAAGCATCGACATGAACATTGAACTCCTTAATCCAATCTAGAAACACCAAGATAGGCGCAATTACCATTTTTTACTTTAGTGTGTTGAAGCTCTGTTGGCATTATTATGTCCATTGAAACTTACTATCCTTCTTTAATAGCTTCTCCATAGGTGTTGTTATCTATGTGTAACCTTTAATAAACTTTCTATAATATCAATTGTGTCCCAATGTAGTGTGCAACTGCCTTACTGAAGTAGGAGGAGGTAGATAAAAAATGATAGCAATCTTGGAAGGATCTACCAACAACCCCTTGTTTGCACACAATGTGTCCTAACAACACTAAAAAAGGTGAAAAGAAAATACACGTCTTCAAGTTCAGGGAAATCTGACATTTATTACACTTATCTAACATTAATATCAGACATTCAATATGATCTTTCAGTAGGCTAAAAATGGTCCAATCATCAAAGTTTGCTTCCAAAAACTTGTGTAAAAAGTCCTTAAATGCTTTGACCACCACCCTGGAAAAGATGTTTGGTGCATTGTTCAAGCCAAAAGGCATCACAGTGTACTGAAAAGAACTCCATTTTGTTGCAAATGTAGTCTTATGTCTATCTTCCTTAGCAATTTTGATTTGGTGATAGCCTGAAAATCCATATGTGAATGAGTAAACTTCCTGTCCTCCTACATTATCTAGAACTTCATCAGTAAAAGGTGTAGGGAATGGGTCATGTAAACATGCATCGTTCAATTTCCTTATATCTATAAAGATTATGATATCTCTCGACTTATTATCCTGGACCACCATAGGGCTGATCCATTCAGATTCTTCAACTGGTTCTATGATTCCTGCTTCCAAAATTCTATCTAATTCAATCTTAACTTTCTTCTTGTACTTGGGATTCAGTCTATAAGGTCTCTGCTTGATAGGTCTTGCATCTGATTTCAAAGGGATCTTCATTTCTCCCATGGGTCCTTTAATGCCCTTCATGTCTGTGAACTTGGTTGGAAACAAGTCCTGATACTCATGCAATAGTTCTGTAATCTTACTAATAGTAGCATCATCCTAATAGTCTCCAACATTTTCCAACTTAGGTGCTTGTTCTGTTCCAATGTTAACTTTATTAATTTTAATAGGCTGGCCTACAAAAGGTAATTCAACCCTTGGCCCTTCTATATCTCTTTTCCCTTCAGTTTATGAAATTTTCACATTCTGAGGATCATCATCTTCATCAACATTAATATTATAACAACCTTGTAACCTTTGAAGAGGCACAATTCATTCATCTTATTTTGTTCGAAAGGGGGGTTAGATACTTCCTCAAAGACCTTCTATCTTATAACTTGTAAAGCCTAATCTACTGTGGGGTACTGAATTTCAAATAGGAACGTAGCTATAAATTTTTGGGTCATACCATATCAATCTATAGTGGCTAAGCGCAGTTCTACTTGAAGATACCAGTTGATAGGCGTAGTATCTATGGTGTTAATGAACTTATGTACCCACTGTTCTTTGGGAATGTTGCTCCAAGCTTCCTCATAACTTTGCACATGGTGCTTAGGATAGCTTTGACATGTGTATCAAACTTCACAACCTTCATCTTGGTATGAAAAGCACACTATCAATAAGGTGCAACATTGTTCCCACTTCGTGATGTTCTTCTTATGTGTTCCCGACCATCTAGTTGGTGTTGATTTCAAGGCTTCATCTAGTGCCAACATCCTCTATTGTACTGGTACAATTATCTCAAATTCAACTAGAAATGTCTCTAAATGATTCAAGCCATAAAATTTAGGAATATTTCTTACTTCTGTGCCAATCCAACGAACTACCTTGGCCAATCTAGCACACCTCTGCATAGAGACTTCATACATTATGTTCTGCCAATTCTCCAATGCTTCTTATGAATGTGATGAGAATGCACTTTCACTTCACAAACTCAGATTTCCATTTGCTGTAGGGTTAATATAATCTTGTTGTCCTACTTTCAGTTTATAGATGTTCTCTAGTTTGTAGGCACGGTCTTCTTCTCTTATAGGTTCTGTGTATCTGCGGCCTTCATCAGGATCTAGAGGTGCAATGACCTTAAGGCCATTACCCTCAAATGTCATACTTCTCTTTTTTAGGTCAACAACAATCATATTGTTGAAATCCCAATCAATTCCTAACAACGTGGGATAGGGAAAACTATCATAAACAATCTCGATCACTTCGAAATATGCAAATGTCTTCACTCCATCGATGTCCATAGGGACATGTCCTAGTCTTCCAAAGGGGATTACCGCTTGTCGGTTAGCCATCCTGAGCCTAATAGGAGAGTAAATCAATTTAGGTTTTCCCATCAGTGCCCAAGTCTGCTTCATCATAACATTTACTTATGATCCCAGATCAATGACCACATAGTGCATGTCGTAGTCTCCAATCTGAGCACTAAGGTGCAATTCCTTGTTTGTCCTCCTTTTCCTAGATACTAATAATGATAGATTCCATAGTCTTAATGGAATAAACTAAAAGAAGCAGAGTAGCCCTGAAGCTCTCAATGTAAAGCACTAGAGACATGGAAAGTAACATATTCCGCTTGTTCCAACAAAATCAACCATGGAAGTAACCTATTTGGACCTATTTGCTAGAGAAATTTCATGAGGAACAAACTTATCCCCTCCATATAGCTCACTATTTTGCCACATAATTCCTAAAATAACCTCTTAATAGTCTCAAAGGAAACTTCAACAATGATGTTAGAAGATTAAAATATATAATTATGAATTTGCTTCCACCACTCACTCACGCTATCAAACAAGTTCACCTTATTCTCACTAAAGAATACAAGGCTACCATTCCAGGTCAAATTATTTGAGTATAGGACCTGCTGCATCCTAGTTTGCAGGGATGTTGGATCACCTTGTTTTCACCAAATAATACAAGGTTCCCATTCCAGGTCAAACCCTTCAAGTACAAGACTAGCCATAGGTTGGTTCAATACATGACTTTGGTTTTCCACTTGCCAACCATCAAAAGGCCCATGTCTTGGTCCTACAAGTTGTTGTTTGTTTTTCTTTCCCACACAAAATATATTTATGTATATTATAATTAAAAATTAATATTTATTTCTTGCCTAGTCATGATATTATCATCCATAAGAGAACATTGATTTTGGTTTCATTCTTATCTTGAGGTGTAGAGTTTTTGTATACCTAACTCCATTCACTTTTTTAAAGTTTTAACCATTTTCCATAATCTCAACGTAGACTTTTTGTATACCCAATTCCCTTTTAGTCCCTGTTGTAGGAAGAGGACGCTTGTTTCCAACTTTTTCTATTAATCATTGTCATACAAAATTCTTGTGAAAATATTTTAGCATAAGCAAAACTTTTCCAAAGTTTAGGAAAAAAAGCATTTATTTTTATTTTTATTTTAATTAGGATTTTCTTGAATCTTATTGGACCATGCCCTAGAAAAAAGTAATGATTTAAAAAAAAATCAATTGTACATCATCTAGGAGACCCTCATAAAATCCTGACCAACAATCGATTTCTCACAATGATAGGTGATCTAGGCAAGTTTTACGTCGGGTATCAGGTTTAATGCTAATGCTTATGGAGGTTTTCATTTTTCTCAGTGCTCATACAAAAAAAATGCAAAAAATATAGGGTTTATAACAATGACAGATTGTAATATCAAACGACTTGATAAACTATAGCATGTTAATGGATGTGAATGGACACTGCAAGTTCAAAAGACACTACACATTGGTTTAATATTGTAGCTTTATAGTGCTAGTAAGCTTGGAAGCTACAAACATTGGGGTTTTGAGATTTTATGGATTTAAAACATGAAAGTGTAGACATTTGTGTTGAAATTTGAGGTTTAATGATCAATTAAGAGCACAATGGAAGTCTCCTTGTAGATAAAAAATGGTTGGTAGAGTCCTCGAATTTCATTTTCTTTATATTTCTCACATATGGAGACTATAAAGATTACAAATGATTGGTATAGCCCTAAAATTTCATCTAGGGTATAGCTCTAATGCTTCTGGAGGTGTCCATTTGTATAGGCTCACTACAATTTTAGTAGTGCAATAATTCAAAAAAAACCCTAGAGAATACTTGCTGAGCCTAAAATCCTCGTATCAAAATGGACCGCAACTCCATTTAACTTTCAAAACTTGAGATCAGTTAGCAGTATGGATTGAAATTTTCAAGAAATTCAAATGATCCATAAGGGGAAAAACACAGTAAGAAATGGGAAAATTGAACACCTAGGGCTAATCCTTGTAGGTATGGTTCAACCTTTGTTGATATTTAGTGCTAATGTTGCAATCCCCATTAATGCATAATAATAACTTTTGGCTAGTGAAGATGTATCCATGTGGTGAGTCTGGTAGGGCCCTCTATCAATTTCACTTGGTGAAAGAAAAATTGCTCGAAAGATAATCTCAAAGGAGCTCAAACTAGTCCAAGCATTTGGTTATCCACTAATCAATTTCTCAAAATCTAAATCAAATTTGAAGCAATGAAAAATTTCCTTTTACTTTTTATTTCATATTTTTTTGGGGAAAAAATGAGACCATAGTAATGTTGGGTATGTGTTATATTCTTTGCAAGAGCAGTAGATTTTGTGCATTGCGGCGGGTGTGCAGGGGGGTTAGAGGGGGAAAATCCCCCTGCGCGGGGTTTCAGGGGCAGTGACCCTGATTTTTTTTTTGCCTCAGAAAACGTGTCACATATTTAGGTCGTTTTTTGGCACATGGTTTTTTGTCGATGGTTTTCTATTTCCGATTAAGGAATTAGGGTTGTTGAATAATCCAGGTCATTGGGTTAGGGTTTTGGATGCCTCTGGCTCCTATATGTATATTGTATTGTAAACAATGTATCACTATGAATGAATATAGAATATGCTAGTTTTCCCAGTTTGGGTTTCCAAGGGAAAAATATCTGTGTAATGTTTGTATTTTCCATTGTATCTTTTCTGTTCTTTTACTGAAAATTTGTTTGCAGTAAATATTGTATAAGGTTAAAATCTACAAGTAATCCCAATTCTCCCATGCTTGAGCCAAGAATTTATAGACTGAGTAGGCTTCACCTTTGGAATTGGCTCTTCGCAAAATTATCCCTAGAAATGGTTTTATATGCAATGTGGGTTTGTTTGCAAATGTTTGGTAACAATGATGTTGCTTTATGAATGGTTAATAAATGTTCACTTTCATCTTGTTGGATGAATGAGGAGGAGGGATAATGGGGAGTTTAGATACAACAATTGAGGTTGGTGGTCACATGAGTTTTTCATTATTATAGATATGTATATGTAATGCATGTCACTTAAGGGATACACTCATTTTGTTGGAAGTGCTTAACAAAATTCACTTCAGGGATAAACTCCAAGGATTGAACTTCCTTTAGCTTAGATGCTGGGTCTTAAGGGATTCTATTTAGCCAAAGTTGCTCGAGACTTGGACATGCCATATTCATTTTTTAAAACTCGTAGTATACAAGTGGGACAATTTATAACAAGAATGGTTGACATGAATTAATAACCCATTGGAAATTGAGATGTGTTTCACTTATATGATTGCTACATTTCTAGTGTGTCTTTCCCTGATTGAAAATTGTTGACATGTTGCTTTCATTAATTTGGGTATATACCTTTGAAGTCTAGGGTCGGGGTCTATATTATACATGGAATCAATCAATAATTGGTGGTTTGAAGTATGACCTCTGGTTGATGGATGCCACCTTCTGAAATTTTTGGTTAAACCTATTATATTGGAGCATTTAACACTCAAAGGTATGGGAAGGATGCACTCTGGGCTGACATATCTTGATCAGTCTAGAGCAACACCATGCGAGAGAAAAGTGAAAGTAAGAGGGTGAGCTTGTTGTCTAATTTCTCCACCTTGATGTTGATGTTTTGGTAGCTACAAGAGGTACTTTCCCTTCTAGATGAACTTTCTTAAATGAGAAGAATATTCTGAAAGCAAGAGAACCATTAGACATATGTGGAAATACCCTAGAAGAGAAGTCAACCCAGAGGAATAAAGAACAAATAAGTGACACTTTTCAAGGAGAGAAGTTGACCCAGTAAAGAGGACATGTAGACTATAAATAAGAGGCACCTTAGCTCATTTGGACACACTCATTCTCACTCTGTAATATACATAGAAGTAAGGGGCAAGTTTGAGGAAGGGTGATGAAACAACTACAGTTACATAGATTCTTCTTGTTCAGTCTTTCTGGTATTTCTCTCTTGTGCGTTACTCTTGGAAAAGGTGCGCTACCTTGGTATTGTGTTGCTTCTGCAGCTGGGGTGGTATTTATGGTTGTACCTTGAGTTAGCCTTTGTGTTAAGGTTTATATATTGGTTCATGATTGGACTTGCTTTGTGAATGAAATCTTTCTAAGAAAGTTGTTGGGTTTTTCCTAGGATAAATCTCTTGTGTTCTTTTGTCTCTTGTTTATGCTGTTATTGCTCAGTACATGATATATATCAGTTAATGTTAAAGAAGTAAAATAACACTTGTAACTCTAATGATCTATAAATAAAGAAAATCTAACATGGTATCAGAGCTGGTTACCTTCAGAACAATTTGATCACTGGAAGGAAGATCACTACAATAATACCTTGCAGCTACACTGAAATACTTTTTCAAGATCATTGAGCACTATCCCATGGTCATTGGGGATAATTATTTCACAGAGTAGTGTGCCCTATCATAGCACATCTCCTGCAACCCTCAGTGTGTAGTTTGGTGAAGTTTGAAAAATGGAAGTTTTCCAGAGCTAGGTTTCTATCAACAAAAATGTCAACCAACATGAGAGTTGAAGATAGATTGGATGGAGAAGATAAATTTAGATCCTAGAAGCACATATTCCTCCTCATTCTAAACGAGAATGAGTTATTGGATTATATAAAGTATATGCTTCCAAAACTAGAAGAAGAAGATGCCAAAGCAAAGTTCAAGAAGAATGAGGTCAAGGCCAACAAGATCTTGACAGACCCAATAAAGTATCATCTGATACCTAATGTATCCGAACTGAAGACACTGAAGGAAATGTTTGATGCCCTAACCAAAATTTATGAAATTAAGAATAACATTTGAAACCTTACTCTAAGGAATAAACTCATAAACGTGACAATAAACAAGTCATAAACAATATCCAACTATTTTATGAGGATCTCACAGACCAAGGACCAATTAGCAGCCATTGAAGATCCAGTAGAAGACGTTGAACTCGTGACTACTACACTCAATGGATCTACCTCCTCTTGGGATCCATTTGTTCAAGGGATTTGCGCCAAAATCAAATTTCCCAAGTTCAACAAGCTATGGGCAGACTGCAACCAAGAGGAATCCAGGTCGATATCCAAATCACATAAGACTAATGATGATGAAAATAAATCACTTGTTGCCCAAGTGAATAAGAGAAAGGAAAGGGAAGAAATCAGGCCGAATAAGTCTAAGAAACCACGCCACAAGAAGGATGCATTAAATATCAAATGCTACACCTACAAGAAGATGGGACATTATGCCTCACAATGCCCTCATAAACATGAAAAGAGAAAGAAGAAGAAGAAGCACCATGCACATACAACAGAAGTTGAATAGCACAAGTTAAAGGATGAAGAATTTGTATTTGTCTTAGCACTCACATGAACCATCACTCAAGGGAGTGACACTTGGCTCATAGATAGTGGTGCTTCCAAGCACATGACCAGATGCATAAATTCTCTTTCAAAACTGACAGAAAAGAGCTCATCCCTTCAAGTGGAGCTTGGGGATGATTCAAATTATGTAGTCAAAGGAGTTGGAGAAGCCTCCCTACAACCTGAATTAGGTAACCATATTTTAATTAAGGATATTTTGTTTGTACAAAACTTGAATAAGAATCTACTTTCCATCTCTGGTTTAGAAGATAAAAATTTTAGGGTAGATTTTGTGGATTACCAATTTCTTCTATGGCCCAAGAATTCAAGAATTGATAAGGATACCATGATTTGTGTTCGAGAGGGAGGACTATATAAATTGAAGGGACACCAAGAACAATCCCTTGTACACAACAATGTTATCTCAAGTGAGCTATGGCACTGAAGACTTGATCACATAAACTATAGAGCACTACCGATATTGGGAAATATGGTTATAGGTCTACCAAACATTTAGGTAGAACGCGATGGAGTATGTAAAGGTTGCACACTTGACAAGAATGTCAAGGGAAGATTTACTAGCAATGACAACAGGTCCAAGGGTATCTTGGACATCATACACTCCGATGTATGTGGATAGATGTCGGTGCCATACTTAGGAAACTTTTGATACTATGTCTTATTCATAGATGACTATTCTCGAAAGACATGGATCTACTTCTTGAAAGCAAAAGATGAAGTCTTCAACAAGTTTAAGGAATTCAATGCTTTAGTTGAAAATCTCTCTGAAAGGAAGATTAAAGTCTAGAGATCTGATAATGGAGGTGAGTACACCTCAAAGGAGTTTAAATACTTTTGTAGAGAAGCAGGGATTAAGAGGGAGCTAACAAATCCCTACAACCCCCAACAAAATGGCATTGCAGAAAGAAAAAATGGATCCATTCTAGAAGGACTGAAAGTGATGATCCATGACCAAGGCCTACCCATGAACTTATGGGTAGAAGCATCGAATACAACTATGTATGTCCAGAATAGAAGTCCTCACAAGATATTGGAAAAAAAGACACCTGAAGAGGTGTTCACTGGAAAGAAACTAGAAATCAGTCACTTGAGGATTTTTGGTTGTCCAATGTTTATACATGTTCCAAAGGAAAATAGAATGAAGTTGGAACCTTCAGGAAATAAGTGAACATTCATTGGATATAGTGAGACTTCAAAGGCTTACATAATATACATTCCTGGGTAGAGACATATTGAGATCAACCGGGATGTAACATTTGATGAAGATGAAGCCTTCAGAAGATCAAGGTAGTCTCACATGGATGAGAACTGAGAGGAGAAAGAGTCCCCAAGGGAAGCAGTCATGGAATAATCTACATTGGAGGAATCCATTCCATAAGTTCAGAATGAGATAGTAGAGTTAGATAGATCTTTAGATCCACCTAGAGAAGCTATAGTCAACAGGAGGAGACCATATTGGCTCCGGAACACCTTGGAGGAAGTTGAAGGACATGAAACTCCCAAAGCATATTTTAGAGAGAGCAACAATCCACATAAGTTTTTTAGATATGTGGCACTGGTGAGAAACATCATTGATTCAGAGCCTTCCACCTTTAAAGAAGCTACTGAGAAGTAGGAATGGAAGGATGCCATGATGGAGGAGTATCGATCCATCATGAAGAATGATGTGTGGGAGGTGGTTTCAAGACGAGAAGGGAAGTTAATAGTTAATTCCAAATGGATCTACAAGATCTAGCATGTTGCAGATGACATCATAGAGAAGTACAAGGAAAGATTTATGTCTAGAGGATTCTCCCATAAAGAGGGAGAAGACTACGATGAGACATTTTCTCCTCTAGCAAAGTACACTTCCATCATATCGATTATTTCGATTGCCTCCACAATGGGATGGAAATTACACTAGATGGATGTCAATACTACCTTCTTTAATGGTGTAATAGAGGAATAAGTGTACATAGAGTAGCCAAAATGTTTTGTGATCCATGGGAAAGAGTCCCAGGTTTGAATATTGAAGAAGGCCTTGTATGGGTTGAAGAAGGAACCCAAAGCATGGTATGATAGGATAGATAGCTACCTAATGAGCTTGGGATTTACCAAGAGCGATACAGATTCCAACCTTTACTATAAGGTTGAGCATGGTTATACGTTGATCTTGGTTCTATATGTGGATGAACTGTTTCTGACAGGAGATGAGAAGATTATAGTTGGCTACAAGAGGGTTCTCACTTTAGAGTTCAAGATTAATTATCTAGGTCTGATGCATTACTTATTGGGATTGGAGGTGTGGCATAAATCAAATGAGATTTTCCTTCACCAAGGAAAATATACCATTGAGATCCTACAAATATTCAAGATGATGGACTGCAAGTCCATGGCCACACCCATGATGATAAATATGAAGCTTCTGAGTGATTCATATTCATACTTGGTGGATCCCATGATGTACAGACAACTAATTGGATCCTTGATGTACCTAGTTAACACCAAGCCAGAAATATGTTTTGCAGTGAATGCATCCAGTCAATACATGGTTGAACTGAGACATGTACATTGGATGGGAAGAAAACATATGTTGAGGTACCTACATGGTATGATTGGATATTGATTGAGATATGTCTTGGGTGGAGAAGTGAAGCTGTAAGGATATATAGACTCTGACTGGGCAAGAAGTCCAGTGGATCATAAGAGTACTTCTAGATGTTGCTTCAGTCTAGGATCATGTATGATCTCATGGTTGAACAAGAAGCAGAAATCATTGGGACTCAATACAACATAGGAAGAGTATATCACATCTAGTGTGGAAAGTCGTGAAGCAGTGTGGCTTCATAAGTTTCTTATAGGGATATTTGATCTAGAATTGGAGCCAAACTTGATACATTGTGACAATCAAAGTTGTGTAATGATTTCAGAGAACCCTGTATTTCATGACAAGTCAAAGAACATAGAGATAAAATATCATTACATCCAAGACATGGTGCATAGATCAGGAGCTATAGAGCTCCAAAACATATGCACGAATGAGCAGATAGTGAACATTCTCACCAAGCCTCCGTTTAGAGTGAAGTATGAGTACTTCAAAGACAAGCTTGGCGTGATGCAGAATGTCCACCCTCATTGAGAGGGAGGTGTGTTGTTTCTCCTCCTCCTAGCTAACCCCTATAGCCAAGGGTTCCCTATATCAGTCATGTGAGGTGACTAAGGGGGTAATTCATTGTCAGATCTGATGAGAGAAGAAACATCACACACGTAGTCATGAGGACTATGGGAGTAACTTCATGCTACTGGATGAGACTATAACTATGGTTGATGATATTGTAGTAGCTGTGTGATACTAGTTGATTGCTGCATAGTTATAGAGACATCAACTATGACTATGGATGATGACATTGTAGTAGCTGTGTGCTACTAGTTGATTGTTGCATAGTTATAGATTGTGACTATGGATGATGGCATGGTAGTAGCTTTGTGCTACTAGCTGATTGCTCCATTGTCATAGGGATTGTAGACTATGATTATGGATGATGGAATGGTAGTAGCTGTGTGCTACTAGTTGATTTCTTCATAATCATAGAGACTGTTGGACTTCATGGTGGTATCTTGTATAGCTACTAGTTGATTGCAGGAGAGAGACATCGTGTCTCTGGACAATATCCGTGTGCTACTTGGAGTGGTTGTGTACCATTCTATAGTAGTTTTGTAATACTATGTTTCGACACAATCATGTTCTACTGGATGGAATTGTAGTAGCTGTGCGCCACTAGCTAATTGTCATGGAGACTACCAGTTCACATTGGGAGTAGCTATGTGCTACTTGATTGTAGATATTGTGACATATGATTTGAGCTACCGATGACATTGTGGTAGATGTGTGCTACCATCTGATTGCAAATTAGTCGGTGGACTACTAGATGAAGACATCGTGAAATATACCTCCTTAGATAAGAGGGAGTGTTGATGTTTTGGTAGCTGCGGGAGGTACTTTCCCTCCTAGATGACCTTTCTTAGATGAGAAGAAGATTCCAGAAGAAAGAGAACCATTGAACATATGTGGAAATACCCTAGAAGAGAACTCAACTCAAAAGAATAAAGAACAAAGAAGTGACACCTTCCTAGAAGAGAAGTCGACCCTGTAAAGAGGACATGAAGACTATAAATAGGAGGCACCTTAGCTCATTTGGACGCACTCACTCTCACTCTCTCATATACATAGAAGTAAGGAGAATGTATGAGGAAGGGTGATGCAACAATTTCAATGACATAGATTCTTCTTGTTCAATATTTATGGTATTTCTCTCTTGTGCGCTACTCTTGGAAAAGGTGCACTACCTTGGTATTGTGCTACTGCTGCAGCTAGAGTGGTATTTTTTGTTGTACCTTGAGGTAGCATTTGTGATAGGGTTTATCTGTTGTTTCATGATTGGACTTTCTTTATCAATGTACTTTAGACATTTGACAAATCCGACAGTGTACCACATACCTGGTTATATCTTTTTTCATCTTTGGCTAGTAATACTTATCTTTGATTAAGGCTAGCATCTTATCCTTTCCAAAATGTCCTGCCAAACCACTACTGCGAAGGCCTCTGATAATATTTTCCCTCATTGAACCAATTGGGATGCATAGTTTTTTTTCCTTTGAATAGGTAGCCATGTTGCATAAAATATTCACCTTGATTAAGATCCATGTTCCCAACGACTGGATTCTTCAACTGTTCAAAAATCTCCAGAAATTCATTATCATATGCATAGAGATCCTTTAATGCAACAAACCCAATTACTTGATTTTCCATGGTTGTCAAAAGAAAAATGCGTCGACTCAAAGCATCTGCAACTTGATTCTGCCATCCTGAGTTGTGCTTCAAAACAAAGGTGTAGCCTTGTAAGAAAGAGACCCAACTTTCATGTCTACTATTCAATTGCCTTTGGGTGTTTACATATTTTAATAAAATATGATCAGTAAGTAACACAAACTCTTTCAACACTAGATAATGCCTCCAATGTCACAATGCTTGCATGATTGCATAAAATTATACATCATATGTGGAGTAGTTCTTTCTTACCTTATTCATGTTTTCACTAAAGAATGCAATTGGTCTACCTACTTGTCTAAGTACAACTCCAATTCCTACATGTGAAGCATCACAGTATACCTCAAACATTTTATCAAAATTTGGTAAAGCTAATATGGGTCCCTCAGTTACCTTCTTCTTCAAAAACTTAAAAATTTCCTCAACTTCCTTGGTCCACATGAATGTCTTGCCTCTGGTGCAATTTGTTATGGGTGCTACATTAATACTGCTAAAATTTCAAATAATTTTTCTATAAAAGGTGGCCAACCCATGAAAAATTCTTACCTCTGTGATGCTCCTAGGACTAGGCCACTCCAAAATTGCTCTGACCTTCTCTGAATCCATATTGACTCCCTCTGCCGAGATGAAAAAACCTAGGAAACCCAAACTTTCTTGTAAGAAACCACATCTCTTCAGGTTTTCATAAATTTGATGTTTTCTCAATGCATCCAATATAATTTTTAAATATTTTGAGTGATCTTCTTTTCTGTTACTGAAAACTAGGATGTCATCAAAATACACAACAACAAACTTGTTAATATAAGGTCGAAGCACAATATTCATCAGCCGCATTAAATTTCTAAGAGCATTGGACAACCCGAATGGCATGAACATCCATTCATATAGTCCATCCCTGGTCTTAAAGGCAATTTTCCATTCATCCCCTTCGCGAATCCAGATATGGTGATATCCCCTTCGCAAATCAATATTATTAAAATATTTATCTTCGGATAGCACATCCATCATGTTGTCCAACTGTGGTATAGAAAACCTATATTTGATGGTAATTTTATTGATTGCTCTGCTATCTGTGCACATCCTCCATGTATTATCCTTTTTTGGAGTCAATGATGCTGGTACAACACATTGACTCATGCTTTCTCTTACCAAACTTTTCTTTATGAGTCCCATCACTTGTCGGTTGAGCTCTGCATGTTGTGTAGGACTCATCCTATAGGCTACCTGATTAGGTAAAGATGATCCTGGTATCAGATCAATGTGATGTTAAATATCCCTCTTTGGTGGAAGACCATCAGGTAGTTCATTAGGGATAACATCAACTAATTCTTCTAGTAACTTGGCCACTTCAGTAGGAATTGGTATGTCTTCCACAACTCCTTTTTGCAAAATTAATGCATAACATAATCCTGTTGCCTTTGTTTCCTTAAAATAATCTCTTTCTAACACCATATTCTCATTTTCCCCCTCATCCTGAAGGGGCAATAAGACGAATTTCGATCCATCCTTCCAAAAGGTGTAGGTATTCTTTCCTCCATCATGCATGAATTTTCTATCATATTTCCAAGGCTTCCCCAATAACATATGGCATG
>ML777126.1:867149-884488 GCA_009831015.1 Picea engelmannii
AAACGTGGGGGATGAGTGACACTTGGACGACAGAGAATTTTTAGAGGATTGTCATTAAAAATTAAATTAATAATGATTTAGGAAAGTAGGTGGGTCTCAAATTTCTATAAAAGAAGGGGAAAAGAAGGAAGAAGGGATGAACGATGAGCGTAACGTTACGCTGCCGGATTTTTGGGCTTGACTGTTTGCTTGTGAGGAGTTGGGTCTTTCTCAGCTTGGATTGAGTGGTAGCTCAGCCTTGTGAGGCAAGCTGAGAAGCTAGATTTATCTTCTGGAATTTGTGTGGCCCCTTTGCGGCTCGGGGGGCTAAGAGGGAAGCAGAGTACCCCTAGCGATTGGCTGGGAGGTACCGGTGAGGGTTCTATGGTCGGCAAGCAGGAGTGGCAAGGAGCGAGGGACGTCAATCCAGGCGTGGAAAACATACGAGGTAGGCACAAGGAAAAAGGTACACCCTTCGGTTGATTGTTAGACTGTATAAGAGGTATGATTAGATCTGTAGGAGTTTATTGTAAATGCATTGATTTCGTGCGCAGGAATTCGATCCTCTACCCTGTTGATTCTGTGAAGGATTTTAATTATTCGAACCTAATTTTGAAGGATTTATGTCAGAATTTTTGTCTAGAGTTGCATGCACAACCACACTGGTTTAGAAATGTGTGCAATAGTAGATGTAATGAAGTCCTTTAGATAGGATTTGCGTAATGAAGGGATGCAAGTAATTTATTAAAAGGGACTGTAATGCGTTCTTGTCTAGAAATTCCATGCCTGGAGTTGAATCGATTGAACTGTCAAATTTGTAATGTTGCTCATCTTGTAGTTCTAGGAAGAAATAAAAATTTCACGTTATCAGCCCTGTTACATGTTATCAACCCTGTCACTGAAATTTCTTGTGGAGCTGATGGTAATCGCTTGATTTTCCTTTATGTCTCCCTTGGTTGAACTCAGGGGAGGGTCTACTTGGTTATCCAACCTTTGGGGGTGCATGGCACCTGAACAATCCTTGTCGTGATCCTGTAATTGCAACCGTCACTGCCTTTTCTGGTTTTGCAGTGAGCTGTGGGTACTACCTCATTTGTGTCGAGGGTTTTCACGTTTTAAAAATCCCTTCCCCGAAGAGGAGTTATCTAGAGGTTGTCCATGGACATCTCTTAGCTTCCGTCCTGCTGTAACTCTAACTGAGACAGAACAGACAACTCGAGTCTGAGATGAGTGAGGAATTGATCTGCATCTCCCTGTCCTGTGTGTTGGTTTTTCCTTTACAAATCCATGCTGTCCATGCTCTGCGTCCTTACTGTTATGACGTTTTATAAATCACGGTGTGCGTTAAATTCTGGTACGAGTTGCCGTGCCTATTTATTCGTTTTACTTCGTGGGCATTATATTCACAGGATGTGGTTTGCTAAGTTTTTTAATTGCTTTTTATCAATGCGTTGTCTTGCTGCGTTTGCACAGTAGGTGCGTTTATTACTGCACCCCCCCTTGTGGGCAGTTTTCCTCCATGAGTCATCCCTGTCCTCCAATAATTTCGGGTATTGTGACTCACGACAGTGCCATGATTTTAGTCAAATTAAAAGCAGTAGAGCTAACGCCTAGACTGTCTCTACCCTGGTAAGTTTGCCCTGTTTCCTTCCGTATAAACTGAAGAGAAGCAGAACAGTTGTTGCCTACGGTATACACTGATAATAGCAGGTTGGTTTCATTTGGATACTTGCTGTAAGATTTCAGATACCCTGCCTTAAGAATTTTATACCTCCTTCCCTTCCATTTTAATAATCAAATATTGATTCCACCCTTACCTTTAAGTCAGGAGGTGAACCGGCATTGTACTCGAGCCTTTCGTTTAGACCCTTACCGTTAGAGTGGATGTGTGAAAAAATAAATAAATAGGCTACTTGTTTAGACCTCGTCATGGCTTGAGAAATGGGTTAAAAGTCTTAATATTGTTATTGATTAAAGAATGATCATTATTAAGAGGCACACATTGTGGTATAATGCTGTATAGATCATTGCTGTATAGTTCACTATTAAAGAGATACACCTTGCTGTACATCGCTGTGTAGACCATTGCTGTATAGATCGTTATTATTGATATAGTGCTGTATACGTTGTTAAGAGGTACACAAATCTGGTCCTTGGTATTTTGCAGTATACATGCTCAGATTATTATTGATTTAAAAAAAAAAAATGGATCATTATAACCCCACAATATGAATGGCTAATTGCGGAGATAATACCCAGTTGAAATTGTAATTCATTTGCGCTTATGTTGTTTAAGGCTAGATGTAGATTGCACCTAAACGATAACTGTTTTTAGACATGTATGATGGGCTTGTGACCAGACTTGATTTTAGAGATTGTATTATTATATGTTGCCATTTCTAATTATGATCTTATTTGTAATTTTTCAACTAATGATGTTACTTGTAAATAGGGTGTTATTTCTAAGTATGCTGTTATATTGTTAATTTCAATTATGAGGTTACTTGGAATATGTAATTGATGTTAATTCTATATATTGACCTTTTAATTATGGATATTTACAAGTATTGTCAGTTGATATTGATATATGTCTTTCTCAAATCTTGTCCCTTGTCATTTTARAGATTGTATCATTAGATATTGCCATTTCTAAATATGATCTTATTTGTAATTGTTCAACTATGATGTTACTTATAAATAGGATGTTATCTCTAGGTATGATATTGTATTGTTAATTTCAAATATGAGGTTACTTGGAAATATGATGTTATTGCATTATTATTGGAACCTATGATGATAGATGAAATCGAATTGAGAGCTCCTCATGTTTATTGAAATGTTTTTATCTTGTAAGGTCACTGAAATGTTGGGGTTGTAGCATATAAGAGGTATTGTAATTATAGAATCATGGTCCGAATATGCGATATAAATGAAAGATGGTTAATAATTCAAGACAATGCTATTGGAAATTTTATTGTTGTTAATAACACATATGGTGCAATAACCTCGACTCACGGCCAACAAATTACTTTGAGTTTAGTAAATGAGGAAATTTGTTGAATTTAAATTTATGTGGAACTTGGTTGTTCGTTGTCGGAGCCCTTCTTTTCGTGCGCCTTCCGTAAAGGACGTAGTCGTCCTTCTTGTTATGTTATACTTGATAGTGTTTAGTTGGTTGCTTGGTCGGTTGTGTCGGGCGGGATATAGGCACCTCTTGTAGCTTAGTATATATGTCTGTGTGTATTTCCGGTGTAAGGAATCCAGTGCCGTATCAAGAGTCTCGGGCTGTTTAAAGGCACAGTTTCCACTCTTGCGACACACTCTGAGCCGTATTAGTAGTCTCGGGCTGTTTAAAGGCACAGTTCCACTACTGCGACTCCCTAAAAGATTTACTAGTTTCTGCCTAAGCAGTCGGCCAGGAGCCTGTCTAATCTTCTTTCGAGAAGACATAAGACTCAAAGCCCTGCTTTTCTGTGTAGAAATAGTAAACTCTACTGTTGGATTCTTCCATCTGTGACTGTACTGTACTTAACACCTGGTGTCGTTTTCTGCTTACAGCTGCTAGTTGTATGCCTTATGTCTAGGGGCGTTTATTGCTTGTTGTCACTGTGATATGTCGGGGTCGTCTTGTTGTGTTCGTCTTGTTTGCATCTTGTTCTAGGTCGGGTTACTAGTTTCTTCCTAAGCAGTCGGCCAGGAGCCTGTCTAATCTTCTTTCGAGAAGACATAAGACTAAATGCCCTGCTTTCYTGTGCAGAAATAGTAACCCTAACACCATGGATTCTTCCCTCGGTTTTCTTACTATGTACCCCCAGTATGTCTTAATGTTTGTGTTGTGCGCCTTATGCCTAGGGTCGGATATTGTTGCAGTTACTCATTGTGTGCCTTCAGTCTTCTTGTGCTGAAMTTTGTGGTTGYGTCTTGTTGGTTGCCGAGTTGCGACGTAGAGTCAAGTGGGTTTGTTACTTCTACACGCCCGCACACACCTTAAATAAAAAAAAATAAAAATTTTGCACCTGTTCTCAAAGTTGTTGTCGTAACGAGGAGGTCGTTACATGTAATAAATTGAAAGTCCAACAAAGGAATTAATGAGTAATTTAGCAAATATATCATTGTCTATATTTAGTTGTTTCCTCAAAGTGACTCCATGAAGATTTTGTTTATCTTCATAGATTTTTGGGTGGAGTATCCTCCAACTACTCATGGTTATACTAGGAATAAGGTTCTATGATTGAAGATGAACACCAAAATGTAGGGGATTTATGAAGTTACTGAGAACAATGTTGTTCCTCTTCATATTTTATATCTACTTTCCTTGTGAACTTTGTAACTCGATATATGGGAATATATTATAGAATTTTATGGAAGTTACCACCAAACTAGGGATACTTATAGTGGTTCAAACTCGAACTATATTTTTTTAGATTTTCCAACCACTTATATCACTAATACTAGAGTGTTTTCATAAAGTTATCCCTGTTTTTTCTAAATCTATATCTTCCCCTAAATATTTTAATTAGAGTTGAATAAGCACTCAATCACGTTAAATAAGAGGTTATCCACATAATTTGAATCAAATTTATATATCATTAAACTAATAGAAATTTTCACGTAGACAATGGACATGGCATTGGAAGGATTTCTTGTAAGATGTATTTGTTATTGGATGTATTTAGAAGAATTTACACCCAAATAGACATATACAGTTTCCTAATGTATCACATTGGCAAGAATCTTGGCCTATCCTTTGGAGAGAGTTGTCACATATATATTTGTTGTGTCTTCCAAATGAATAATATAGAATCAAAGTGTATATGGCAAATGATTCAGAATGACGAAACTTGTCTTAAACAAAGCATTGTATAGTCAATAGGAAAGAAAACATGTTTGGAAAAAACTGAAACATAATCATCAAGAGGTGAAAGTAAAAATTGCAAGAACTCTTTGAAATAATAGATGTAGCTATCTTGGATTTTGGTCTTTTAGCTATGAGCTTTCCATTTTAAAAAGTTGCAATTTCAAGTTACTTTCAGTATCTAGTTGCTAGTAAGTGCATGTACAAATGAGCAAATCAAGCCTTTGAGAATCAAGTTTTCTGTCAATCAATAAAAAAAATTATGAAGAAAAAAAGTTTCTCAACATACATAAGTCATTTCACAAGTTCTTGAACAACTCCTCACATGGTAACTACTCATTGTACATGGCCCCATCTCCTCTTTCAAATGGAGGCGTGTATCCAATGGCACTATTAAAATCAATAATAAAATTCTCATCAAGTGAAAAATTGTTTTGACTTTTCAAAAAATGATAAATATTAATTTTTAAGACAACTCCCATTGCCTATAAATTTTAAATTTAGCATAAAAATTTTCAAGTAACAAAAAAACATTAAAAAAAAATGGTTTAATAGACACACACATCATTTAAATAATAATCATATTTATAATAAAACTTGTTTTCCACAACTTCTATAAAAATCTACTAAAAATAGAAACTAGAATTGCCTCTTCATTATTTTCTACTTTTACAGCCAAGCTTGGGGCCTATGGGCATTAGGCCTTTCAAATGCTACCCTTAGTTTGCATTTTCAAAGCCTTTAACAAAGTGTATGCCTTTTGATTTCTTCTTATAATATCAATATTTTGCCCTCTTGTAATCTCTTGACAACTTTATTATTTCTTTAATTTCCCCTAGAGCAGCTTCATAAGTAAGAGTTGAGTTTTCTCTTTTTTCTTTTTTCTAAATTACTTTTGAAAAACCACCAACTATTGAACCACAATATGCCTTTCTTGTTGTGAACCTACTATTCTTTACTTGCTCAATCTCTTTGTTAATACTCTAACTATTTGTCTTCATAAGCATGACTCAATTTCCCCTAGAGCAACATGGAGCAGCTCTAATTTTAGTTTTCTCTTACATTTTTTTCCTGAATAACTTTAAAAAAATCACCAATCACCAACTATACAATAAGGTTTTGATGTTGTGAACATCCTACTCTTTATTTGCTTAACATTTTTGTTAATATTTTGATTTATTTACCTTCACATACATGATTTTTTTCTCAGACAAATACTAACATTAAAAAACAAATACATATGAGATTGTATCTTCCACTATATATCAAGCTATGCACCTACACATCATATGAAACTTTTATATATTTATTCACTCCATATAGTACATGCCAATCATCAAAAAAAAAAGTTTTATATCATACCTAAGCTCTTAAAATGGGAATGTGACTCTCAACAACCAACAATGAATATGTTTTCATACAAAAAAAAAAAAATTCAAGAAACCAAAGGCTATCTGAACAACCATATATACAAAATTGTTTTGCAAATTTGTAAAAACGCTACCCTGTATTTATGATACTTCAATTTAAAATGAAAAACAAAATTAGTATCCAGTAGATTTCTTGTAGCTATTATATAAATTAAAATAGAATTTGACCCAGCCTCTCTATTCTCTATTGAATTCAACACACCCATAATATAAAATGGTAAAAGTTTAAATCAACGCTGCATTCTAAACTGCAAATCCATAAAATATAATGAATGAAAAAAAAAAAATAGGAACAGGAAAAAACAAGAATGGAAACCCTTTTATTTTGGCGAAATAGGCGTTTGGAATTTACCTGGAAAAAGCATGAATGGACTAAAACGAGGAAAAAACAAGAATGGAAACCCTCTTATTTTGGCAAAATATGCGTTTGGAATTTACCTGGAAAAAGCATGAATTAACTAAAACGCGTGTAAAGAAAACGGACCAAAAAGCATAATGGAAAATTAAAAAAAAAAAGAATTGAAACTAAAAAAGCATCAATGGAAATTTAAAAAAAGCATGAATGGAATCTTAAAAAAAAAAAATTGAAACTAAAAAAGCATCAACTCGTTCGAGAGAGGGAGGTAGAGGCGAGAAACTATATAGCCATTGAAGGAGATAGTTGAATAGCTATATATATCAAATTGTAACCGTGTATGGTCTGGACTGGTATGCCTGTGTGTTTGGAGTCTGTGAATGGTCTGAGTTTGGGTTTGTGTGTGGTTTGAGTCTGGGTCTGTGTCTGAGTCGGTCATGTCGAGTCTGAGTTTATATGTGTGGTCTGTGTCTGAGTCGGTCATGTACTGGATTGATAGAGGAGGAGGGTGGACTGGATTGATAGAGTGTGATAGAAGAGGAGGGTGGACTGGATTGAGCAAACATCTCCATGAGAAGGGCACTTGATTTGTATGATGGTTTTTGGCTCAGGAGATCAATGATCTCTTTTCGTGATTAGTAATGGTATGAATCGGGTTCTTTTTAATTTCAGTATTTCTTTTCATCTCTGCTCTGCTGTGAGAAGCAATTTCATTTCATTAAATTGTTGTTTTTTTTGTTGTATTGGAAATTCTTCAGTAGTACACAAGAAATGCATAAAGAAGGGAAAAAGGTTGTTAATGTTGGAGCTGTTTAAATCCTATTTCGTTGAAGAAATAAAATCGCTACTACAAATTCCAAAAATTCCAATTCCAGGTATATATAGATGACTCTGCCTCTCTCCTCATTATTTTAAACCTGATGCTCTTCCTTTGTCCTTCTCATCAACCACCATTTCCATTACTTTCTTTAATAGGCCTGTGTATGCATGACTTTGGTTATAGTTTAACCTTTTTAACCCTAATGCTAATACTAGCATCACTAACTGCGTGACTTTTCATAGCCTTGTTTATGGGTTTATTCTATGTTGTATTATGCTCTGTTTATGCAGTTTATTCACAGCTATGTATAACAATTAATTTTGTATATTCATTTTAAAATTTATATACAGTTTAGTATCTATTTGTTTATATATAATAGAATTACTAGCTGTATGACTCTTCATAACCTTGTTTATGGGTTTATTTTGCAGTGTATTATACCTTGTTTATGGAGTATTATGTCCTGTTTATGAGTTTATTCTCAATTACCTATAACAATTAGTTTTGTATATTCATTTTAAAATTTAGATATAATTCAGTAACTATTTGTTTATACATAATAGTTTAAAAATTTATATATAATTTAGTACTTATTTATCTACAAATAATAGTTTTAATAATTTGACTCTGTTTTATAAGTTGAACTTGAAACTTCTGTTAATTTAGATTCTGAGTGTTTAATAACAAGTTAATTAAATCCATATACTTATTGGAATTTATTAGTTAAAATCCATCTACCCATATACTCATTGGCTCAAACCCATCAATGGAATTTATGGGTTCAAATCCATTACTGAAACAGGCTTCATAATTTGACTTCTCTTTCATTAGTTGAACCTGAACCATGCCTTTGTCTTTTGTTTGTTAATTTAGATTCTTTCTGAAACCACTCAACATGTTGAATTAAACTCATTAGTTCAAATTCATCAATGACTGAACCTGAACCATGCCTCTATCTTTTGTCTGTTAATTTAGATTCTTTCTGAAACCGCTCAACAACATGTTGAATTAAACTCATTAGTTCAAATCCATCAATGACTGAACCTGAACCATGCCTCTGTCTTTTGTCTGTTAATTTAGATTCTTTTTGAAACTGCTCAACAACATGTTAAATTAAACTCATTAATTCAGATCCATCAATGGCTGAACCTGAACCATGCAGAATTTTAATTCAGTTCCATCTACCCATATGTTCATTGGTTCAAAACCCATCAATGAAATTTATGTTCAAATCTATCAATGAAACCAGCCATATCATTTGAAACATGTTCATTGCTTTTTGTTTCTTACAGAGTAAACTGATTTATATATTGAGTTTTTAACCAATTTTGTTTTTTACCAGACTATAGTAATTTACATATTGAAGGTTAGATTCAATTTTTATGCTTGCTCCAATTAAAATTAAAATTTAAATATTCAAAAAAATTATATAAATTTCAAAAAACATATTATATATTTATTAATTTTATATCATATTATATAGTTTTTATTATTTTTTTTATTTTTATTTTTTAAATTTTACTTTTATAAAAAATAAACTCAACTCATTAGAAATATATATATATATATATATATATATATATATATATATATATATATATATATATATATATATATATATATATATATATATCAACGCGTGATTAAAAAATAAATTGATTATTATCATTAAAATACAATTTATAATGAAAAAATAATTATGATATATAATTATAATTTATAATAAATATTTTAATAGTATTTTTTGAAAAATTAAATTGAAAAAAGATTCATTTTCACTGTTTAAATATAAATATAAATACAATAAAAATGATAATTATATTTATTATTTTTTTATGAAAAGAGAAATAAATCTTTTCCATTATATTTTATTAAAAATATGTCCTTTTTCTAATGTGTTTTTTTCTTATATTTGTATGTTGTATTTCAGGTTTGCTTAAAGGAATGGCTCTTAATTGTGGTTTTGTTTAAAAGAAACATGGGATGTAATTATATGTTTAATCTCTTGTTTTTTTTCTTTTTCTTTTTTGTGAATATTATGAGAGAGTTAAGTACATACAATTATTAATAAAGTTTTTTTTTTTTTTATGAAAGGGATTAAAACCTCTTTCAAGTGCTCTAAGGAGAATGAGGCCCCATTCTTCTTGGAGTCTTGTAGCTTTTCTTATTTATGTGATTATTTGTATTTTTTCTTAAGCTCACATACATCACAACACATTTTTACTTTCTAGACATATCAATTTTGTAGCATTCACATTTAAAGCATGCAATTCTACACTTCAATCTTCACCCCACTCATACAATAATACTTATCACAACTACATTTAAACTTATGCAATCCTACATTTCAATTTTCTAGAAAGTTTTTACTCATACAAATTATACAATTTACATTATACACTAAAAACATTAAATAACTCTCTAATAAGCCCACCATTCATATTATTTTTGTTTTTTTAATATTATTTTCATTTTTTATTGTTTTTTTGTGTTTTAGTATTTTATTCTTTTATATATTTATTTAGTTATAAGTAATTTATTAAATTTTGAATTGTGTAATGTATGTTTGCTTACCTAAAATCGTATAATGTATTTTTGCTTACTTGAAATTGTATATGTTACTTGAAATTGTATGTATGTGTGTGATTTGATAATGTTTATATTTTGACTTGAAATTGTATAATGTGTTTACTTATTTGAAATTGTATAACTAGTGCATATTTAAATGTATTTTTATATTGCGTGTTTACTTATTTGAAGTTTCATATGTATGTGTGTGAATAGTTTTAACAATGTTTGTTTGTTTATGTATTTTGACTTGAAATTGTATATTGTGTATTTGTTTATTTGAATTTGTATTTTGTATGTTTGTTTATTTGAAAATACATATATATGTGAGAGTGGTTTAATCAATGTTTGTTTGTGTATATTTGTATGTGATTTGAAATTGCACATGACATTGTAATGTGTATTTGTTGTGTTGATTTGTAATTATGATGAATTTTATTGTGTAAATTTGAATCTATATATCTAATGTAGGTTTACTGAAGCTTTATATTCCATTGTATTTGAATTTATATATTGTATATTTGTTTATTTGAAATTGTGTGTGTGTATGAATGATTTTGTTAATGTTTGATTATGTATATTGATTTGAAGTTGTACATGAATTTGTAATGTTTGTGTTTGTTGTGTTGATTTGTACATTGATTTGAAATTGTATATGAAATTGTAATGCTTGTGTTTGTTTTGTTGATTTGCAATTATGTGAGTTTGGATCTGTATATTTAATCTCTATATTTAATGTAGGTTTGCTTGAGCTTTATATTCCATTGTATTTGGATTTTGCATATTGTATGCTTGTTTATTTGAAATTGTGTGTGTGTATGAATGGTTTTGTCAATGTTTTCTTATGTATATTAATTTGAAGTTGTACATGAATTTGTAATATTTGTGTTTGTTGCATTGATTTGTAAATTGATTTGAAATTGTACATGAGATTGTAATGCTTGTGTTGTTTTGTTGATTTGTAATTGTGTAAGTTTGAATGTGTATATTTAATGTAGGTTTGCTTAAGCTTTATATTCCACTGTATTTGCATATTGTATATTTGTTTATTTGAAATCGTGTAAGTTTGAATGTGTATATTTAATGTAGGTTTGCTTAAGATTTATATTCCATTGTATTTGTATTTGTATATTGTATATTTGTTTATTTGAAATTGTGTGTGTATGAATGGTTTTGTCAATGTTTGATTATGTATATTGATTTGAAGTTGTACATGAATTTGTAATGTTTGTGTTTGTTGTGTTGATTTGTACATTGATTTGAAATTGTACATGAAATTGTAATGCTTGTGTTTGTTTTGTTGATTTGCAATTATGTGAGTTTGAATGTGTATATTTAATGTAGGTTTGCTTGAGCTTTATATTCCATTGTATTTGGATTTTGTGTATTGTATGTTTGTTTATTTGAAATGGTGTGTGTGTGTGTGTGTGTGTGTGTGTGTGWGWGAGAGTGAGTGTGTGTGGTTTTGTCAATGTTTGCTTATGTATATTAATTTGAAGTTGTACATGAATTTGTAATGTTTGTGTTTGTTGCATTGATTTGTAAATTGATTTGAAATTGTACATGAGATTGTAATGGTTGTGTTTGTTTTGTTGATTTGTAATTGTGTAAGTTTGACTGTGTATATTTAATGTATGTTTGCTTTAGGTTTATATCCGTTGTATTTGTATTTGTATATTGTATATTTGTTTATTTGAAATTGTGTAAGTTTGAATGTGTATATTTAATGTAGGTTTTCTTAATATTTGTAACATCCCGCTTTGGCGCACTGAGCGAACTTATTTTTGAGGACACTTGCTCGCAAGTGATCCAGATTATTATGCTTTTAAAACTTTTGATTTTGATTATGAGGCGTTATGGGTTGATGACATGTTGTTTTACCGCTCTGACATAGACAAGTGCTATTGACTCGGTTTTACTGAGTGTGCAGGATTACGGACCTAGAGGATGCCAAGGCATCGATGTAACCCCTTGGACTTTGGATCGATTCAAGGAGTGTACCATTGGGGTTTGATTGTTTTACTATGATATTAGTGCATCTGATTAGATGGTATGATATGGATATGTTCTGACATGATTTGTTGATGATGCAGGTTGATGATAGCTTGCCGACCAGACTCACATATGGAGTAAAGGGGTCATGCACGACTACCAGAGGTGATGAGGGAGAGGTGTGGAAAGCAGCCCTGCCATAGCCTACTAGAACTCTCATCGTGGCTCGAACTGTAGGTTAACGATTACCTAGTTCGAGAGGACCCACGGTGCCGTGAGGGCAGACTGTGACAATCGCTCACGATGATTCTAAGGGGCACACAATAAGGCGGGGGCCTTATTCCTTAGAAGCCCTTAGTCTCCCACAAGTTCACCTGGTGGAGTATTGACTCCAGGGGTTATTGATGTCTACCAAGTCAGTCAAGAGGCGAGTGGCACCCTTGGAGCACGTGGTGCGTCTTGAAGGGCACGCCACGCAAGAAAAATGGAGAGTGGCGAGTGGCACCCTTGGAGCACGTAGTGCGTCCTGAAGGGCACATCGTGCAAGGGGACAGATGAGGCGAGTGACACCCTTGGAGCACCTAGTGCGTCCTGAAGGGCACACCGCGTTGTTGATGATAGAGGAATAAACCTGGATGGCCTTAGGACGAATAACATGTTAAGTATTCTTAAAAAAAATTCTCTAATTAAATGTCGCCCAATACAAAAATTTAAGGTTAAAGTCTAAACTATGCTAGTGGTAAAATTTTATCTCTCTATAAAGAATAATAATAATGATAATAAAAATAAAACCCACATGAATAATAATTATGATCTTGGTTAAATCTTGTAACATGAAGGGAGTAAGAAATGAAATGTTTCAAAAAAAAAAAAATCATGTTGGATTAAAATTTAAAAAGGGAATTAATTTTTTTATTACCTTAATAGATTAAAATATACTAATTAAATAAGAAAAGAGAAAAATGGTTAATTTTCACACCTGCCTTTTTGAGTTCTAAGTAAAAAGGGGGAAAGTGGGAAAATAAAAAAAAGTTAGGAAACTAGGGAAAAGAGGTAACATAAAAAGGGAAAAAGCGAAAAGTCAACTTAGTAAAGAATCTACCATTTAAGAGCTTTTTAATTTTAAACTGAATTAGCAATTTCCTAATAGGGAAAGCCTTTAAAACCTGTAAGGGAATTTGGGGACACCTATGAGTGATTCTAGGAGTAACTCTAGGTGGGTGAGGGAAATAAAGATAATTACTTAATTAAAGAAATTAATTTATGGAGGAATGTAGGGGATGGGGGACACTTGTACGRAGAGGAATTTTTAGGAATTTATTTTTAAAAAAACTTTAATTAAATGAGATTTTAGGAAAGAAAGGAAGTTCGAAACTCTATAAAATGAAGGAAGGAGAAGGATGAAGGATGATTGTCTGTTTGCGTAATGTTACGCTGCAGAAATATCTGCTTGACTGATTTTACTTGTGGGAGTTGGGATACCCAGCTCGGAGAGGAGTGGTAGCTCGGCCTTGCGAGGCGAGCTGGGAGCTAGTCGAAATCTCTGGATAGTGTGTGTGGCCCCTTTGCGGCTCGGGGGGTTAAGGGGGAAGAAGAGTACCCCTAGCATTGACTGGGAGGTACCGGTGAAGTGTCGATGATTAGCGAGTGGGAGTGGCACGGAGAGCGCAGCCATCTCTTAGAGCGGGCGAACAGGCAACGATACTCTCCTTTCATTTTGTACAGTATATGTTGTAGGTTTTATGCTTGGATCTGCTTATTTAATGGAAATGTAAAATGATGTTCTTTATAAAATTGATGACTGAACCCTTCTTTAGCCTAGCTCGATGGTGGTTGACTCCCATGGCTTTCGTCTCCTTGCATGTCGTGACTGCCCTGTGTGTTGATTGTGACCTTGAGGTTGTTTATCCTTCGTCCCTAGCTCACCAGTCCTCGCCTGAGCAGTTGGCGAGGAGCCTGATCTACGATCGTTGCCTTAGCGTTAAAAGACCTATGGATCTCAATGCCCTGCTTTTATGTGTGAGGATGGTGAAGCGAAGACGAACCTATCCACCGTATACCTCTGCTGTAGTCCTTGCCAGGTTGTTGACTTGCACCTTCCAGTACGACCTCTGCGTATGGAATATCTCACTTCCTTGATGTTTATTTTTCTGCACCTCGATTGAAAGAATTCCTGCCCCCCCCCNNNAAAAAAAAAAAACTTAGCACCTTTTGCTTTGCTTGTAGTTGTAACGAAGGGGTCATCACATATGGTATCAGAGCGGGTTCAACCCTGCGACTGTGGATCGCCAAGCTTTCCACTGTGGTAAACTCGTGAGTATTAACGCTTGCGTTAAGTAAAAAAAAAAAAACCTTAACGTGTCCTCGTGGAGATCGCATTTAGAGGGTGCCCCTGAGGGTTCACAATGTGCAATAGATAGTACTGTTAGCATCCTCCGAGATCTCGAGAGAGATGATTTCTAGCATCCACGAGTCTCACGGATGGTGGTGTCGTCGAATCATAGTTGTAGATCAAGGCGTGTGCTTCACACTTCGCGTTTACGATCTACAACATGAAGGTCTACATGGTGGTCTTTTGACTGAGTGGGAGCGCTCTTTTATGGTGGAAGACGCTCTTGCCCCTTTTGAACCTGGCTGTCGACGATGTGTCATGAGAACTGTTCGAGGGACGGTTCTAGGAGATGTATGTTTATAAGGAATTCTTTGAGCGTTATCTCAACGAGTTTGATGCCTCGTGACAAGGTAGCCACACGGTGCCCGAGTACGAGGCTCGTTTTGGAGCTGCTTGATGTGCTCCGCACTAAGTTACCCAGAAGCCTAAGGTCAAGAAGTTCAAGTTTGGCCTTATTGTTAGAATTCATCTTCGACTTCAGGTACCAAGACTGTTAAGAACCCAATACTGAATACAAAAGCACCACAATAGATATAGAAAAACAATATGCAAAATCTCATTTATTACTATCAAACCCTTGAGGTAGGGCAACACCATACAATGGATCCTATTATGGAAGGATCCTCTCCTGTTCACTTTCCTCTTCGAGGGGGCTTCCTCCTATTGAGCTTCAGCTCCAAATACAATACTTCTCTAAGAATAGTGCTACCATCACCTAAGAACATTCTAGAGGAGGAATCTTCTAGAAGTAGAACCTTTTAAGAATTCCTCTTACATTTATTATATCTAATTACCCATTTATTATATCTAACTACCATAGTGGGCTTTATTTAATAATATAGTGGACCTAGTCCACCTTACATTGAATTACCTCCCCTATTATCAATATGGGCCCTCTAGGCCCCCCCACTACCTCTCTAGCTACCTTACATTCCATCCCCCTTATGAAAGCGTTGTCCTCAACGCTTGATGTACAACCATATACCAGGGTCCCATGGATAATTCTGGACTATAATGTTGAAGAAGACTGGAGAACCAAGGTCCCATGTAGAAAGGAAAGCCACCATGCTGATGTAGTCCAACCACCATTGTAAGCCAGGGTCCCATATCCAAGTGCTCATGTGAACTCCCCGTGGAAGATTTTGTAACCCAATAACCAACTCAAAATGATGCTCCAAATACTGACACCTGTCATGTGGATCTAAATAAGAATATCCATCCACATAGTGGAAAAGGGTCGTAGCAGAATCTCGAATGAATAATACCACTGTAGAATATGTAGACTGAATGCTGGTAACTAGCTCCTGATGTGAGACTTTGATGTTCTCTACAGAAGGTGGAGTAGAGCCATCAAATAAAATATGAAAGTGGTTGTCATCCCAGAAATGACAACTATCCATATACCAATAATTACAATCTTCCTCAAAATCATACCAAGCATATATTTCTTGATTATATTCATCCCTGATGCCCTCCATAAGAAATCTCTCCTGCATGTTATTCAATGAATCTTGAATACTACGAAAACTATCATTGAGGTTGTTTGTGAGACTGTCTGTGAGGCGGTCTGTGAGACCATGTACAAATGCATCCAATTTGTCATCCAATGTGTGAAAAAATTGGGCTTTGAATGATTCAAGAATTTCTTTTAGGTTTTCAGAAGAAATAGCCATCTGATCATCCTATGAACTCACCCAATAAGTTACGGCAGAAAATCGCGACTTTTTCTGGAAAAACCCTAAAAAACTGTTAAAGTTAAAATGCTCATAACTTCACTTCCCGGACTCCGTTTTGACTGATTTTTTTTTTTAAATTGGGTGAAATTGTGAGAGAAACTTAGATATGTAATTTATTTGGGCAAATTCGACCTCCAAATTCTATAGAAATAAAAAATTTCTCGCCGTCGTCCACGGAAAAAATCCTGAAAATTTGCAGATTTTAAAACTTCAATATCTTGACTTCCCGGACTCCGTTTCAGACGATTTTTTTTTTCAAATTGGGTGTTTTTCTGAGAGGAACTTAGATCTACAACCCATTTTCAACAAATTTGGCACAAAAATATACCAAAAACTTTGATAATGTCGCGGCCCTCTTTTTTCTGCTCCGAAAAAAAATCTGCAAAAATAAAAAATATTTGCCCACAATGTCTGCTCAAGGAAAGTGCTCTGATACCACTTGTTAAGAACCCAATATTGAATACAAAAGCACCACAATAGATATAGAAAAAAAATATGCAAAATCTCATTTATTACCATCAAACCCTTGAGGTAGGGCAACACCATACAATGGATCATATTATGGAAGGATCCTCTCCTGTTCACTTGCCTCTTCGAGGGGGCTTCATTCTATTGAGCTTCAGATCCAAATACAATACTTCTCTTCATGTCTCATTACATTGCTTGAACCCCTTTATATAGTGCTACCATCACCTAAGAACATTCTAGAGGAGGAATCTTCTAGAAGTAGAACCTTTTAAGAATTCCTCTTACATTTATTATATCTAATTACCCATTTATTATATCTAACTACCATAGTGGGCCTTATTTAATAATATAGTGGACCTAGTCCACCTTACATTGAATGACCTCCACTATTATCACTATGGGCCTTCTAGGCCCCCCCCACTACCTCTCTAGCTACCTGGCTTTGATACCACTTGTTAAGAACCCAATACTGAATACAAAAGCACCACAATAGATATAGAAAAACAATATGCAAAATATCATTTATTACCATCAAACCCTTGATGTAGGGCAACACCATACAATGGATCCTATTATGGAAGGATCCTCTCCTGTTCACTTACCTCTTCGAGGGGGCTTCCTCCTATTGAGCTTCAGCTCCAAATACAATACTTCTCTTCATGTCTCATTACATTGCTTGAACCCCTTTATATAGTGCTACCATCACCTAAGAACATTCTAGAGGAGGAATCTTCTAGAAGTAGA
>ML777126.1:903069-922674 GCA_009831015.1 Picea engelmannii
TAATGTCCAAACCGAGTTCCAAAGGCAGTTTTTGGGATGTAGCCTTCCTTAATCCTTAACTGATGATACCCTGATCGCAAATCGATCTTTGAGAATACCACTGTTCCTTTCATCTGATCAAAGAGGTCATCTATTCGTGGCATTGGGTACCTATTTTTCACTGTAGCATGGTTCAAGTCCCTTTAGTCTATACACAGTCGTAAGGATCCATCCTTCTTCTTTACAGAAATTACTGGTGCACCCCAAGGTGAAACACTGGGCCTTATTAGCCCTAAGTCCAGCAACTCTTTCAACTGCATTTGCAACTCAAAAATTTCTGGTGCTATCATCCGATACAGAGTTTTGGAAATTGGTTCTGCACCAGGTTTTAGCTCAATAGTAAAATCAAGCTCCCTCTCGGGAGGTAACCCTGGTAACTCGTTCAGAAAAACATCCTTAAATTCTGACAATACCGGGTATTGATCCAATGAGGGTCCCTTCCTTTCATTCACTGCTTCCACTACATAAATTCGACACCCTTGTCTCAAGCACTGCTTAACCTTCATAGTTGACATAAAGCGTAATGACACTTTTCTCCGTACACCCCAGATCTCTACTGGCCTTCCGTCATCGTCGACACAAAGCACCCTCTTTGTGAAACAATCTACCAAATCTCGGTGAGCTTCTAACCAATCCATTCCAATGATTAGGTCATATGCCCTGAGAGCAGTGACATATACCTTCAACCTAGTAGTACACACTCCTAGGTCTACTATGCAATTATCAATGCTAGGTCCTATCGCTTGATTTTTGATGTAGACGCGCACCCTCTGCCTCGGAAAAAACCTCTGCGCTGACCTCCCAGTCTTAAGGATCGTTCAAACTCTACCCCAAGCTGGAGTGGCTCCTTCGATTCTCCACTGGAATCTTTATTAAAAACTTCACCCACAGGTATTTTCTGCTCCTTGCAGTCTCTAGGCCCGATCATTGTTCAACAGACAACTGGAAAATTGGGTTTCGGGGTTTCGTGATCCCCGATGTCGCAAACCCTTTGTCTCTCAATTTCCCGATCTCCGATATCCCAGAGTACTTCCACTTCCGCTAGTCCCCTGGGCTAGACTTTTGGTTTCATGTGACCTTCCTTTATATGACCGCAGTCCTATCACCTTTCGGGATTTCAGGGTTTCTGATGTCGAAAAGTATGTGACCTCCTGTCCTCCGGATCCCCGATTCTCCGAATCCCGATATGATGTCACTGAGAACCCCTTGTTGAATTAGACCCAATCAACGACCATGATCACCTACTAAACCAACAAATACGAATCTCCCTCGGGACTTCACGATTTCAAATGCCGAAATGCATCTGTCTTCGATTTCCTTGATCTCTCGAACCTCGATTTCCCGATGTGACTTCCTTTTTCGAGACTTTCCCTGAAAGTCGAGATTGTTGCCACGCGTCCTTAAAGATGGACAGTTCTTGTCTGATTCGGGGTTTTCACCGTGGAGATTCTCGATCCCCCATTATGACGAGATGACATCAGCTGGGGCCCCCTAACGGAGCTTTCCTCCCTTTGGGATTTCGGACTTCGCGACTCCGAAATGCAAGTGTTTCCTGTCTTCAGGATCCGCGAAACGCCAAACCCTGTCTTCTTCAGATTCTGACACGTGTCCTAATTGGATGGACGGTTTAGATCAAACCTTGGACTTTGTCAACTACAAAGCCAAAACACTCACTTATGTGAGTCCGTATAACCGAATCTCCGACTTGGATGATCACACGACACATGTCCTTCCTGGGATCCACGACGGTGATCCTTTCACTATTTCAGGACTCAAAGGGTCTCGGACTCTTGGTCTCTAAACTTCCGATATGCCGATGGTTCTCGATTCCTGCCACCTATCCCAACAGATGGACGGTTCTATTTTGTATCGGGGTTTTCACTATGGATTTACCTGATCTCTTGTCCACGGGATTTTCGATTTCCCGAACCTCGACACCTCGATATCCCGATATTTTTCGGGACCTTTGCCCATTTGAGAGGGTTTAAACCTTGTGGAACTTCTGTCAGATCGGACGACTGGTGGGTAACTAGGTGAGGATCCAATGGCTCATGATCTCTTGAGCTTGAACTCCGGACGCGGTCGTAACCTCCTCACTCCTTTATCAGATCGGATGACTGGCGGGATTTCGCTAATTCTCCACACGGGATTCTAACCGTCTGTTCCTTCCCCCCTGACGATTCCTGCGAAGTAAATCAAGAATTCCTTCCTCGAATTTATCCACTTGCACCACAAACTTCCGATGCCTTCTAATCGCTCAATCTGCACCAACTTCTTGTGCTGCCTTCAATGGTTTCAAAAGGCTTTATCCTTCCTGAGCTTTCTCACAACTTCGAGTCTTAAAGAAGACCCTTGCATGCACTCCTTGTGGCAACCTCCAAACACTTAAAGTGTTGAATGCTCTCCGACCTTGTGCACATTCTGCAACAACGGTCTCTCCATAGCTTCTCAGGTTTCAACCCCTAGATCTAAGCTTGGTCTATGCACACCTTGCATGAATTCTGTGCCTGACTGCACCTCTGTGTGAATATGAGAACAAACGCTATCTCTCCTGAGCTTTCAGAGACAAACCTCTGAAACTTTTGTCAACACACTCCTTGCAGACAATTCAACTGCACTCCTTGCAGGAACTCTTACTCAGACAGAGAAACAATTGAAACTCATTTCACTTCCCTTTCCTCTCATATTTCAAACATTCAACAAGAAATCATTCATACATAGCATAAAAGAAATTGCATGACAGAAAGAGAAAAACATTCATGAGCATAACATTCAAAGATGCATACACAGAAAATATATGAACACCATGAGTCTGAATCACAATTTCTTTGTATTAATTCAGAACTTCTGTACATGGGGTCTTCTACACAACTCTCTGCTTCTCTTCTATGCTCTTCTTCTAATGCTCCTCCTTCTATGTTACAATTTCACAATGAGGGTGTCTATATCCATTTTTCCTCCACTCCTAAAACTATCTCATCAGAGAATTCAAAGCTACCTACTAACATAAATGATTTCCACCTACTATGGACGAGAGCGGATCGCTCAAGGTCCTTTACAATATATAAGTACGCCTCTCCTTAACTATCACATTTAAGTTTGGCACATCCAATCTTGAAAAGCTTTTAAATAAATTATCATGTGCTCAAAATGTGTTGGTGCTTGCCCCACGCTCGCTTGACGTTGACGATGCTCCTACATCATACTCCCTCGCTTGGAAAATTTCATGGGCTCCTATCCATGAGCTCTCGCACGGTCTATCCATGCTTATGAATCTCTATTTCATTCTCCTAGTTGGCATCTTCAACTGGATGTCCTCTCCATTTAACCAAGTATTCAAAGTACTATTTTCGTCTGGTCTTCTTGCTAATTCTTTTGTCTAGTATGCTTTCTATATGTGGCTTTTCTGCAACTGGCATCTTCTTTTTCCACTGAACCCATAACTGTTCATCATTTGTTCTTGCTTCCTTAGCTTTGTATGGGTACAAATTTGAGACATTGAATATCGGAGAAATTCCGACCCCATCGGGTAATTCAATCTCATAAGCATTTTCCCCAAATTTCTTCAAGATCTTGCATGGTCCGATCTTCTTCATCTTCAGTTTGTTATATGCCCCTCTTGGGAACCTTTCCTTTTTCAAATGTGCCAGAATCAAATCACCAACTTCAAACTAAAGTTGTCTCCTATGTTGATCTGCTCTATGCTTATACTCCTGGTTTGAATTCTGTAAACGCTCCTTCACCTGACTGTGAAGTTCCTTTATCGCTCCTACAAAATCTTCTGCACTAGCACTCCTAGTCGCATTCTGTTTTGAATCTCTCAGTTCAGAAATTCCCCTCGGCTGTATGCCATAGACAATCTGAAATGGAACCTGCCCTGTACTTTTGTTGATTGAATCATTATAAGCAAACTCCGCCTGTGGTAATATGTTGTCCCACTGACTGTGGTGTTCTGTCACCAGGCTCCTCAGCAAGTCTCCTAGACTCCTGTTTACCACTTCCGTTTGTCCATCTGTCTAAGGATGATAAGCTGAACTGAATGACAAGTTAGTTCCCAGATTCTTCCATAAGGTTCTCCAAAAGTGTCCCATGAACTTAGTGTCTCGATCCGAAACTATGCTCCTTGGTAAGCCGTGAAGTCGAATGACTTCTTTGAAAAACAGATTCACAATGTGAGTTGTGTCACTGGTTTTCTGACCTGGAATGAAGTGTGCCATTTTGGAAAATCTATCCACCACCAAAAAGATTGAGTCAAAACCTCTTTGTGTTCTTGACAAACCCAATATAAAATCCATGCTGATTTCATCCCACAGCCTCTCAGGTATGGGCAATGGTTGATAAAATCCAGCATTTTGCCTCCTTCCTTTCGAATGTTGACAAATTATGCATCTGTCCACAAATATTTTAATTTCTGCTCACATTCCTGGACAAAAGTATGACTTATTTAGTTTTGCGAATGTCTTGTCATGACCGAAGTGTCCGGCCAATCCTCCATTGTGTTTCTCCTTCAGCAAATTCTCTCTCATGGAGCATTTTGGAATACAAAGCTGATTTCCCTTAAACATCAATCTTTCCTGGATCATGTATTTTGCCCATTTGCTTTTATCTCTGAGAACTGGATTCTCAGCTGCTTCATACGCCTCCTTAAAATCTGGATCACTTGCGTACATGTCCCTGAGATCATCAAAACCCAATGTTTTGACCTTGAACTCCTGCAACAACAAACACTTCCTGCTCAAAGCATCAACAACTTTGTTAGTAGTACCAGAAATATGTTTAATAACAAAAGTGAAGTTTTGCATATATTCAACCCATTTAACATGTCTCTGATTCAACTTTTCCTGTTGAGTCACAAACTGCAATGCATGATTGTCACTGTATAAGACAAACTCTTTGGGAATCAAGTAATGCCTCCATTTCTTCAATGCCTGGATGATAGCATAGAACTCCTTGTCATATGTGGAGTACTTCACCTTCGCTTCATTCATCTTCTCACTGAAATATGCTATCAACCTGTCCTCTTGAATTAAGACTGCCCCTATTGCAAATCCACTTGCATCGCATTTCACTTGAAATGTCTTTTGGAAATCCGGAAACACCAAAATTGGTTGTTTCGTGATTTTCCTCTTCAACAGATTAAAACTCCTTTCAGCCTCTTCTATCCAGTGAAAAGACTTATGTCTTTTCTTCACTGTATCCATCATTTCTGCACTAATTCCACTGAAATTCCTGATGAATTTTCAGTAGAAACTAGCTAATCCGTGAAAACTTCTCACCTCAAATATATTCTTCGGTGATGGCCAATTCTTAATTACCTCCATATTATCTGGATCCATCCTTAATTTGTCTGCAGATATAACGAATCCCAAATAAATGAGCTCTATCTTCATGAATGAGTATTTCTTCATGTTTATCAGTAGCTTTTCCTGTTGTAGCCTCTTCATTACTGTAGCCAAATGTTTCAAGTGTTCAGTCTCTGTTTTGCTGAAAATCAATATATCATCAAGATATACGATAACAAATTTTTCCATGAAATCTTTCAGGACTTCATTCATCAATCTCATAAAAGTACTTGGTGCATTTGTTAAGCCAAACAACATAACAAGCCATTCATACAACCCTTCGTTAGTCTTGAAGGTTGTTTTCCATTCATCACCTTCCCTCATACGAATCTGGTAATAACCACTTTTCAAATCAATCTTCGAAATTTTTTTTTCTCCACTTAAGCAATCCATCAGGTCATCCATCCTTGGAAATGGAAACCTGTACCTGATTGTTATCTTGTTGATCGCCCTCAAGTTAGTACACATCCTCCAGCCTCCGTCTTTCTTCGGACTGAGTACTGTCGGAACAACACATGGACTCAAGCTTTCTCTAACCAACCCCTTGTCCAACAACTCCTGGACTTGTCTTTTGACCTCTTCATTCTCCTGTAGCATTAATCTATACGCTGCTTTGTTTGGTAAACTGGCTCCAGGTATGAGATCAATATGATGACTCACACTCCTGATTGGTGGTAACGAATGAGGTAGTTCGTCCACTACTATGTCAGCGAACTCTCCCAGCAGTTCCTGAACCTCAAGAGGTAGATCATCTATCCTTGTGCTAGTTAAAACAATCGTTGGCTTCCTGACCACAATGAATTGTGGTTCATCCTTCTTCTTGACCTCATTAAGGAGTTCCTTCCCACTCATGAGAAGTACAGTGTTACTTACTTCCAGTTTCACCTCCTTATCTTTGATTGGAAGTAACATGTGAGTCCTCCCATTCTTTTCTAAGGTATACATATTAATCCTCCCATCATGAATCACATTTCTATCATATTTCCATGGTCTACCCAGCAATAGATGACAAACATCCACAGGAATAACATCATAGAATATCTTATCATTATATCCTCCTATCTTAAATTCAACTAAACATTGTTTAGTGACATTTACCTGATGTCCCTTTTGTAGCCATGAAACCCTATATGGACTTGGATGTTCACTCATCTCCAGCTCTAGCTTTTCTACCATCTCTATTGAAATGAGATTATCTATGCTACCACTGTCCACAATGACCTTTCATACCCTGTCCTTGGTTTTGCAAGCAGTCTGAAAAAGTCTGTTTCTTTGGGCTGAGCTCTCCACCTCCTTCTCTGGTGTTAAGAGAACTTTTTGCATCATCAGTGATCTTCCGCCTTCAACATCTTCTGCCTGAACATCTCGCCTTTGTGCCTCGGCGACGTGAGTCTCTCCAACCTCTTTCTTTTTATCTAGACATTCATAAGATTTGTGTCCATTCTTTCCACACGTGAAGCATTTTATTACTCCACCTCTTCCTCTTCCTCTACCTCTAGTACGAGGAAAAGTATTATTATCAGAATAATATCCTCTCTGCTCAGTATGTTGTCCTCTCTGTTCAACATATCGTCCTCACTGTGAGCTCCCACCTCTCTCAGTTCGAGTCTGAGGTTTCTTCTAGTCCTCCTTGGGTTTCAGATTTTTATCTTGGACAACTAATTTGCCCCTGGCTTGACTTCTGCCTCGGCCTCTTTGACCCTACTTTCGGCTCAGTTTATCCTCAGCCTTTAGAGCCATTTGATAAGCATCTTCCACCATTTGGATGGTTACCATGCTCATCTCATCCTGAATATCATATCTCAGGCCATTCATGTACCTGGCAACCTTTTCATCATCGCTTTCCCGATGACCTGCCCTGATGTTCAGCGTATAGAATTCTTCAGTATATTCCTTCACTGTCATCGGCTTCTGTCTCAAATTTTTCATTCTTCGAAACAGAGTAATCTGGTAATCTCTGGGAATGAATTTTGCCTTCATCTTCGCAATCATCCGATCCCAACTCTTGATTTTTTGCTTGCCTTTGCAGCGTCTGTCAGCTTGTAGTTCATCCCACCACAATGCTGCATGTCCCTTCAATCTTGTGACATCATGCTTGACCTTCTTGTCTTCCTCGACATCTTCATAGTCAAAGTATGTGTCCAGGGCTCTAATCCAGTCTAGAAGCTCTTCAACATCCAGATTTCCCTCATAAAATGGAATGTCCATTTTTTCTCTTGCACCCATTCTTGAAATAGCTCTGATCAAACGTTCGTTTGCAACATCTTCGGCTGCAACTCCCTCTTCTTCATGTCTAGTATCATCTTCATTTTCGAACTCACTGATATCTCCTACATCAGCTGTGTGCCTTTGTCTTATCTCCATGTCCACAAGTCTGGCACGTATGTTATGCATATCTCTTTCTACTTCTAGATTCTGCACCTGCCTACCCCTTCCTCTGAACATTTCCCTTTCCTCTTCCGGATCGGGTGATTGTCTGTCCCTCCTTCTTGGCGGCATGGTGAATTTTCATTTTCTCTGCTACATAAAGAAAAGAACCTTTCCAGGCTCTGATGCCCAAACTAACGCAGACGCGCACCCTCTGCCTCGGCAAAAGCCTCTGCGCTGACCTCCCAGTCTTAAGGATCGTTCAAACTCTACCTTGAGCCGGAGTGGCTCCTTTGATTTTCCACTGGAATCTTTATTAAAAATTTGACCCACAGGTCTTTTTTGCTCCTCGCAGTCTCTAGGCTTGATCACTGTTCAACAGACAACTGGAAAATCGGGTTTCGAGTTTTCGCGATCCCCAATGTCGCAAACCCTTTGTCTCCCGATTTCCCAATCTTTGATAACCTGGAGTACTTCCACTTCCGCTAGTCCCCTAGGCTAGACTTTTGGTTTCATGCGACCTCCCTTTATATGACTGTAGTCCTATCACCTTTCAGGATTTTGGGGTTTCTGATGTCGAAAAGTATGTGACCTCCTGTCCTCCGGATCCCTGATTCTCTGAATCCCGATATGACATCACTGAGAACCCCTTGTTGACTTAGACCCAATCAATGGACGTGATCACCTACTAAACCAACGACTCTGGATCTCCCTCGGTACTTCGCGATTTCAAATGCCAAAATGTATTTGTCTTCGATTTCCTCGATCTCTCGAACCTCGATTTCCCGATGTGACTTCCTTTTTCGAGACTTTCCCTGAAAGTCGAGATTGTTGCCACGCATCCTTAAAGATGGACGATTCTCGTCTGCTTCGGGGTTTTCACCGTGGAGTTTCCTGATCCCTTTTTATGATGAGATGCCATCAGCTGGGGCCCCCTAACGGAGCTTTCCTCCCTTCGGGATTTCAGACTTCGCGACTCCGAAATGCAAGTGTTTCCTGTCTTCAGGATCCGCGAAACACCGAACCCCGTCTTCTTTGGATTCCGACACGCGTCCTAATTGGATGGATGGTTCATATCAAACCTCAGACTTCGTTAACTGCAAAGCCAAAACACTCACTTATGTGAGTCCTGATAACCAAATCTCCGACTCGGATGATCACACGACACGTGTCCTTCCTGGTATCCATGGCGGTTATCCTTTCACTATTTTGGGACTCAAAGGGTCTCGGAGTCTTTGTCTCTAAACTTTCGATATGTCGATGGTTCTCGATTCCTGCCACCTATCCCAACAGATGGATGGTTCTATTTTGTATCGGGGTTTTCACTATGGATTTACCCGATCTCTTGTCGACGGGATTGTCGATTTCCCGAACCCTGACACCTCGATATCCCGATACCTTTCGGGACCTTCGCCCATTTTGAGAGGGTTTAAACCCTGTGCAACTCCTGTCAGATCGGACGGCTAGCGGGTAACTAGGTGAGGATCCAATGGCTCATGATTTCCTGAGCTTGAACTCTGGACACGACTGTAACCTCCTCACTCCTTTATCAGATCGGACGACTGGTGGGATTTCGCTAATTCTCCACACGGGATTCTAACCGTCTGTTCCTTCCCCCCTAACGATTCCTACGAAGTAAATCAAGAATTCCTTCCTCAAATTTATTCACTTGCGCCACAAACTTTCGACGCCTTCTAATCGCTCAATCTGCACCAACTCCTTGTGCTACCTTCAATGGTTTCAAAAGGCTCTATCCTTCTTGAGCTTTCTCACAACTTTGAGTCTTAAATAAGACCCTTGCACGCACTCCTTGCAGCAACCTCCAAACACTTAAAGTGTTGAATTCTCTTTGACCTTGTGCACATTCTGTAGCAACGGTCTCTCCATAGCTTCTCAGGTTTCAACCCTTGGATCTAAGCTTGGTCTATGCACACCTTGCATGACTTCTGTGCCTGACTACAACTCTGTGTGAATATGAGAACAAGCGCTATCTCTCCCGAGCTTTCAGAGACAAACCTCTGAACCTTTTGTCAACGCACTCCTTGCGGACAATTCAACTGCACTCCTTGCAGGAACTCTTACTCAGATAGAGAAGCAATTGAAACTCATTTCACTTCCCTTTCCTCTCATATTTCAAACATTCAACAAGAAATCATTCATACATAGCATAAAAGCAATTGCATAATAGAAAGAGCAAAACATTCATGAGCATAGCATTCAAATATGCATACACAGAGAATATATGAACACCATGAGTCTGAATCACAGTTTCTTTGTATTAATTCAGAAATTCTATACATGGGGTCTGCTACACAACTCTCTGCTTATCTTCTATGCTCTTCTTCTAATGCTCCTCCTTCTATGTTACAATTTCACAATGAGGGTGTCTATATCCATTTTTCCTCCACTCCTAAAACTATCTCATCAGAGAATTCAAAGCTACCTACTAACATAAATGCTTTCCACCTACTATGGACGAGAGCGGATCGCTCAAGGTCCTTTACAATATATAAGTACGCATCTCCTTAACTATCACATTTAAGTTTGGCGCATCCAATCTTCAAAATATTTTAAACAAATTATCATGTGCTCAAAATGTCTTGGCGCTTGCCCCATGCTCGCTTGATGTTGGTGATGCTCCTGCATCATTTTTCCCCCGAAGCCATCTTGACTTGTTTAAAGTCATCATGCTCGTAGGCTGCCAACCCACTCTTTTCTAATGCAGATGGTGAAATGAAACTATCTGTAGCACCAGAATCAAATAAAATCTTAACGTTGATATGATTTGGCATACTTGACGACTCCACCACCGTGGATTGATGTTCATCCTGGCAATTATTAACCACTGCATAAATCTGGTGGCTGCTACTTGGTCTCCCCATCGGTGCCTTTCCTTCTCTATGAATGAACCCTGATTTTAACTCTGGGCAGTCACACTGGTAATGGGGTCCTCCGCACCCCCAACAAGTAACATAAGATTGAACTTGTGCACTGTTATGTGACTGTCTCTAAAATGAGTTCCTTCCCCTGGAACCCCTGCCCCTACTACTTGTTTCCTGATATGGCCGTGGACCTATCTGTGTCGTTGGCGATGAATGAGATGTTGCACTCGTTTCCATTGAAATCCCTCCAGCTACTATCCTTGGCGTGACTCTGTTACCATATGGTGGTGGCCTTGAGTCCCCTCCCCTGGGAAATGTCCTAGGGGCCTTCCCGATGAATCTAGGACGATGCAGAAATGTCGGTCTTGTACCCCCGGTTAAGTTCATGTGTTCCTCCACATAACGCGCATTTTCCACAGCTTCCACTATCGAAGACGGTTTCCACATCCGCACCATAGCTCTTATCTTACGGTTTATCCCATAGACGAAGCGTTTTGCCTGTCGTTAGTCATTATCCATATACAAAACATATTTGACCAATTCCATAAATCTGATCTCATATTCTTCTACAGTTCTGTTTCCCTATACTAAGGCATGAAACGCCCCTACCTATTTTTCTTCATAATAAGCTGGTAGATATTTCCTTCGAAACCTCTCCTCGAAAAGTTCCCAAGATACTCTGTTTGGGGTAAGATGCAGTTGTCTTTCCAGGTTTCCCCACCAGTTCAAGGTGCTATCTCTTAACTGAAAAATTGTGATCTTCACCTTTGAGTTGGATGCATAGTCCCTTAAGGCAAAACACCTTGTCATGCCTTCCAACCATGCTTCCGCGCGTTCACTGGCGCGACCCCCGACAAACTCTGGAAGTTTGATCTTCTGCAATTCTCGAGTGATGTCTTCGGATGGAGGTCCTCCCTCTGAATCCATTTATGCTTCTGGATTACCCATTCCAGATGGTGGGGGTTCCACCTCAGTCCCTGCTGGTTGTCACCCCTTTAAAGTTTCATTTATGGCCTCCAACGAGCGCAGTATGAGAGCTTGTTCGGGCGATGGTGGTGGTGGCACTGGCAGTGTTGGCGACGCCTGCGACGACGTTCCTCTGCCTCAATTCCCTTGACTCCTAACCATCCTATATGATTTAACCTGCATCAACCAAAGTTGTCAGGGTGAGTTCAAGGATGTTTCAAATTAACGCTACTTAAACTAGAAACAGGGTTAGGCGTAAGTTTTTCTTTACTTGTCTGTAAACATACATTACTCTCTTTAGGGGATTGGCTAGGTTAGGGTTAGGATTAGGATTAAGCATCTAATCTTGATTTCTTCGCCTAATAAAACTATTGACTCCCTTGCTTGGTAGCTACGCTAGCCTTGCGCCATACTTGCCAATTCCTCTAGCTTACTTTCCTAGTGTGTATGCCGCCTCCTTCCCGCTTGTCCTAGTCTAAGTCCTTTAAACTTTTCACTTGAAACTAAATATCCTCTGATGCTTGACTCGTGAGCTTTCCTTGGCGCGTTGTACATATGCATTGAATTGCATGTCTCGGTGGCTGTAGGTGCGAGTCTTTATGGATTGTAGAGCAGCTTTCAAGCACTGGAGCTTAGCGCTTGGCTTTGACTAGTGGAATAGAATGAAAGGGCTCGAGGATTGGCTCGATGAATTGTGTGTAAGGTCTCATGAGCCTGACGCTTGGATAATTGGAGTTTATACTTCAGAATACACTCTGTTACCATTAATCTATTTAAGTATAAGAATTTATTTGTAAAGACTCATGAGGGTGCATTGGTGTTAGTGCTCTTCTTAAGGCGCTTAGCTTGGTGGGTGGTCTTGGGTTCAAAACCCATGGACCCTCTAACATTTTAATTAACTTTTAATGTATTTTAACTTTACACTAAATACACAATTAATTTAATTTTTTTTTTTTTAAAGATAATTAACTTTAAATTAACTTAATTAACTTAAAATTAATTTGAACTAAATTAACCTAAATTATCTTTACACTAAATAATAATAAAAAATTTAAACGAACACACACACAATTTATAAAAAGAAATTTAAAATTTAAGAAAATCGAAATAATTTAGAAACAAGTGCGGACACACATGGATTCCACATGCCCGCCTTGCTTCCTCCAGCGTCCTCCTGGCCTAAACCTAACCCTACACGTACTCTCTCTCGAGCTCTCTTCCCCTAAAAACTTACATGAATTCTGCTGCCTCTCCATTATGCTCTTTCCCTCTCGGCAGGCTCGATGCTTAACTCTGAGCACTGGTGCTTGGGTGATGGCTTGTGTGTTTTGTCTCTACTGTTGGTCGCTGGTCTTTGGCACTGGTGCTTGCTTCTCTTTTTTTTTGTTTTTATTATTCACACTATGATGCTCCTCTCCTTCTAACTTGGCGCTTGGTATTGGCTTGGGATTTTTTTTTTATATAACTCAAGTTCCTGTTGCACAGGCTCTTCTGGAATGTCGGAAGACAATCCAAGAGACCAACACAGCTCTGGAGCTTTCTTGCGGCCCAAAATAACAAACAGTAGCCCCCAAAGCTCATCCTTCTCGTAGTCTGCCACGATCCTAAAAGAGGCCAAGAGCTGCAGGAAGGCCTGAACATCCAACCCACTGGCGGAATCTACATCCTCAATTTTCATCTCTTTTCTCCAAAATTCGGCAATCTCCCGGGCCGAATCCTTGACATCCGAGGGAACAACACCACTGTCATCATTACCAAAAATGGGGAAAAGGGATTCCAAGAGAAAAATGCAATATTTTCTTTTGGGAGAAAATGGGCGCTTCTTCTTCTCTCCGAGAATTGAGCCACTCTCTGAGAAATCATACCCCTCTAGAGCATCCATCACCAACTTCACTGCATCGGGAGATTTACTGAGCGCCATGGACAATTCATTCCGAAGGCTTTCGACCTCTTTCATGTTGTCCATGATGTAATTTCTGAGGCCACAACCATCAGCTTTATCGCAAAGGGTTTTGATCTCAGGACATACGTTGACAAATGAGAGGTCTTTAGTGAATGAGGAAATGGCGGGACTCGAACCGGTGACCTTTGATGTTTTGTTCTCTTCATTTTTGCCTCTGGTTCCGGGTTCTTCTGTTTTTTTTCTCCTTTATCTTTAGGGTTTCGTACCTCGATTGCAGAACTTTATGGAGGTCGTGGTAATACTCCATCAGGTTCTTCCGCATATTGAGAGTTGAATTGCTGATGTTGTCTTTGCAGAACTGGGACAAAGACTCGTCGAAGGATTCCATCATTAATGGAATGCGTTGGAGCAATTCAAACACGGGATCCACTACCGCCATTGGTATTTATTTTAAAGCCAAAGAGCCAAGGGTTTTCTATTTTAGGCTTCTGTTTTCTTTGTGGTGCAGAGGGTGGAATGCAGAGGTGCATTTTTATCTGTTTAGCTTAGTGCTAATACAATGCCTTTCCTGGGTTCCTCCTCCCCATTTCTTGGCACTTGGTTTCTTTTGCTGGGGTAGGACGTACTGCCCAAGCAAAGTCTCAACATGGGAGATCTGGAAATTTACTGCCAATGTGGCTCACATGCATCCATTACGTTTCCTTGCCTTCTCAAGGCCTATTCTTTGCCCAATAATTTATAATTTATTTATTTCAATTTCTATATATATGTATATTTTTATTTTATTTGACTAATTTATGTTTACACACATCTGATAAGAAAGGCGCATGTAGCCTTACTCAGTTTTTCCCAGGTCTTGGTGGCTTGGTTGTTAGTGCAATGGGTAGCCTACCTTGTGGGATTCTCCGTGGTTCCTTAGCGCTTAGTCTTTGGCGCTATGCTTTGGTTCTTGGCTCAAATCTTGTGTTGTGTGGTAGGTTTTTGGCTCGATACATGAAGTATCTCTCGGTGTTGAGCTCATAGTTGGAGATCAGCCCTTGCATAATCGTAGATTGGCCTTCGAGCCTATTTTTTTTTTCTTTAATTAATTTTTATTTTTATTTTTATTTTTTATATAAACTTGAAATGTTTATTTATAAACCTGTTTAGAAATTTCTGTCAGACTATGTATATATATATATAAATATATATATTCCTTTACATAGGTTTGTTTATTTGAAACAAGTGTTTAACTTTATTTAATACTTCAACTAGTATATTATTATACCTTTTACATTTTTAATGTGCAATAGATCTGTGTTAAAAAAAATTGCGTTTGACTTGCAGGTTAGGTGGAGCTGGAGCTTGGCCCTTGGGCCCAAATTTATATTTACCCTTATATATATTTATTTAGGGATTTACTATAACTAAATAGGAGTGTTTAAATTTCTAGGTGGTGTTTATTTAAATTTCTGGGTGGGTAGGTAGGCCCTTGGCTCCAGATTTTGAACCAGGGCTCTGATACCATGTGTAGGAACCTTAATTAATTAAACCCTAAAAATTTTGTATAATTAAACATAAATTTCTTTCAATGTGTAATATTTCATTAATCATCGTAAAAGCATGTAATATTCATCAAAAAAATTAAAGTTAACCACAACATGAAATAGATTACATATTCATCCACCTAACTTAGCAATTTCATAAATAAATTACCTGGTTCTTATGCTAAATCCCGCTGCTCCGTTGGTCCAATGTTGAAGTTGAAACTGTGTCAAACACTGCCCAAAACCGTGTTTTCCTCTCTGCCAACTAGGAGCAGCCTGTCTAGCTCCCTAGCTCCAGGATACCATAAGGATATCCTGGCCCCCATGCCCAAAACCCCCAGCAAACCGGTGCCCCCTGCTTCTGATTCACCAAAAACCCCCAAAGCCAAACTCCTCATACCAGAGATCTCCCCAGAAAATCTCCCACATAAATATATCCTCCTCCCAAAATGTTTCCTCCTCCCTCCAAAAGAATGATCCTCCCCATAAGACTCTTCCCCGTCATATTCCCCCTTCACCGACTCCCCCCCCTTCATTAATTTCCTTATCCTTTTATTTATTATATTATCCCTATATTTAATATCTTATCCCCATATTTAATGTTTCTTCCCCCCCCGTATACGTAAATATTTAATACATTAAATTATTACCCCTTTAATTCTTTACTCAATTAATTAATGAGTCAATTAATAATTAATTAATCATTGACAGATATGGACAAATAATTAATAATAATTAATTAGTTAATTATTATTTAAGAAATAATTATTGTTTAACTAACATATTAGGACAGTCAGATTATCAAATTAATTATAATTAATCATCCCTATGCATCTATTTAAGCAGGGTTGTTACATTTAGAGCCTCTTTGTTGATGTATTTTGGTTCAGAGATGAATTGAACTTGGTGTTATTTTGGTTATAAGCACTCTTACTTGCTATATAAATGAGAAACTTTGCATATTTGTATATAAATCGTTTGGATTCATATGGATGCACATGAATAGATATGTTTTTTTTCAAAATTTAAATATTTTAAGTATTTTTTGGTCAACGGGGTTTTTTGTTGATTATTTTCTGGTTCCGGTCCGGTTTAAATTTTTGGGGTCGATCGGTCCAATTATGAATAACATTAGTATGGAGAGGCAATATGTCTAGAATAGAGTGTGGGAGGGTTTTAGTGGGAAATATGTCCAAGCATCAATCACTAAAGTAGATCTATGCCAATGATCAACACATGGACATGAGAAGGGTTATAGGGTCTGAAACCCTAGTTGATATAGTGAGTGGAAATTGAAGCTTATTCAATGACATTATAGTAATGGCCATTCCCAATGTGCAAGAGAGTCACTTGTTGGAGGGAGCTTCCAACTTTTTTTCATGGAAGTTGAGATTGTAGAACCTCCTAGAAATGGAAAGCTTATGGTACCTTGTGGAGAAGGTGCTTGTGTCACCTACAAATCCCAAATATCTAATAGAACACAACAAGAAGGTAGTGGTAGTGAAGTGAATCATATTGGATTTAGTTAAGGATAACCTAATCCCTCATATCACCATGAAGAATTCTACCAAAGAGATGTATGATTCCATGGGAGCCTTGAATCAAAGTGTGAACATATCCAATAAGATGCTATTAAAATAACAAGCTCAATGCTACCCACATGAACAAGATAGATATAGTGACAAGCTATCTCATGATGATAGCAAATCTAAGAGATCAAATTGTAGTAGTTGGGAACACAATTGAGGATAATGAGCCCGTTGGAATTTCTTTGAATGGCATTAGTCCACAATGGCACAAGTTTTCCCAAGTTTTCTATGGTCAGGATACATTCCCTAAAATCAAGTACTTGTGGTATGCTTTCATTGGAGAGGATATGAGACAACACCAAGTCTCAACCAATTACAAGGATGAGGATGATGTACCAGACCTATCGCTCATCGAAAATGTGGGGAGAGGAGGTAGGAAAGGAGGACTTGGGAGGGGTCAGAAGAGAAAGTTGGAATAATCAAATTCTTCATGTCAAGGGAAGAAAGACTTGAGTCATATCCAATGCTTTAGGTGTGGAAAACATTGTCACTATGCTTCTTAGTGTCTTGAGAAGAAGAAGGAGAAGGGGAAGGGAAAGTAGTAGCAACAAGAGTTTGCAAGAAGTGCAAAAGCTTCAATTGTGAACAAGTTGATTTCCAGGCTTGATACTACCTTTGCCATGATGTCATGTGTTTCCATGAACATAGTTTTGGGTGATGGATGGTATGTGGACAGTGGAGCTTCTAGACATATGACTTATGACAAAAATATCTTTAGCAGGGTTCAAGAGCAAGAGAGAGGACTACATGAGGAGTTGGGTGATGATGCCACGTATCTTGTGAAGGAATTGGGATCCATATCTTTCCAAATGCCTTCAGGTGATGTTCTTGAGCTAGATTATGTTTTATATGTTCCTAAGTTAATAAAGAATCTTCTTTCAATTTATTGCATGACAAGTTTATAGTGTTTGGATCATATTGATGGTTATCAAGTCCCCATGAGAGTCAACAACCTTGGATCTCGTCAACATTTGACTAGAGGAGTGCAAAAAGGTGACCTTTACATGCCACCCGTACAAGAGGGTTTTCACATTGAAGATTTTGAAGAGAGATCAAAGTATAGAAGGAAGGAAGCAATTATCCTGATTCATGTTTCTTTAGGTTTGTTGATGGTCAACCGTCTGACCAAGCCCCTAGAAAAATGAATATTTCAGATGTGGAGGGAGTATCTTGCATTTAGTAGAGAACACTTTCCTCAATAAGAGGGATGTTGGATTTATATTCCATCATAAAGTGCAAAGTAGAGTGCCATAAAGTGCAAAGTAGAGTGCCATTAATAGCATCAACAAGTAGAGAAGACCTGGGGTATACAGAGAGAAGGCACACTTGATATGTGTGAAGGTTTGTACAACAATGAGGAAACCCTCATCCAACATAGGAGAGAGATGAGGAGAGAGATGAGAGGATGCATGCATGCAAAATGCATTTGTGTGCCATCCTCAATTTAGTTCCAGTTTAGATGCCTTTTATATTTAGTAGTTTAATTCTGTTTTTGGTTTTGGTTTAGTTAGTATTTTCATTCATCTATCCATGCAAGGAAGGCGCTTTAGGGTTAGGGTTTAATATTTTTAGTTAAGGCATTGTTTTGCATGTGTCCATATACATTGTATCTTCTCATTTATAAAGGAGAAGATGGGGTATAGGTTTTATTCACTCAGTTTTTAGTTCAACAATTATCAGTTCGTTGTTTTCATTTTCACAAATAATGAAAAGCAAAAACAGGTTTTGATGTCAATTTTTTGTGTTTCCATCGTGTTTATAGAATCTAGCAGTTTTGAGTAGCTTTAAGTTTTCCACTGTTTAGTTTCCAAGAGGAAATATTTTAGAGTGCAAAATTTGTTTACCATGCTTTGAGAAAATCTAACAAAAGAGACAAACTCATACTGCAATGTTTGTGAATCTTTCTCGTAGCATGAGCTTAACATTCACATATACCTTATAGTGCAATTTTGAGTAGTTTTAAGTTCTATGATGTTTAGTTTCTTGTAGCAATTCTTTTAGAGTGCAGAATATGTTTACCATTCTTTGAGAAAATCTAACAGAAAGGACAAAAAATAGCATTGCAATGTCTATGAATGTCAATGATTAACTTCGACCAGCTTCTCAATTGAGATGCCTAGCATTAAGAAAAACGCCCACATATTTAGAAATTCCCAAGCATTTGCTTAAATAAATAAATGAAACTCCATATTTATTAATTACTCACATTTTCACCATGGGTTATGGGGTTTGCACCAGTTATTAAATTTCAATTGAGTAAATGTAACTTCTAAATTTGCATATAGTCGAACACTCACTGGATAAAGAAAAACATTAATTTCCTTTTTTAACAAATTTTAGTGGCTTTGTCTTTGAAGTGAAAATAATTATTTGCCCTATAAATTGAAAAATACAGATCAAGAAATATATTGGTGAAGATGTTAAAAATATTTCCGTTGTGGTTATGAATCTCATAACCAAACATTTTTTTTGATGATTCTAATTTCCATGTAATTCCATAAAATTTATAATGCATAATCCTCTTCCTACAAACCATAATATGAAAAACTTAATTTTATTATTTCATTTTCACGGGGACAAGAGTTAAGGTAGGAATTAAGGGGATGAGCACAACTGAGTTGTTTTTATAACCATGAAGAAATTGAGGGTAGATTTGACATCAATGCTTACCTGGTTCTTGACCAAATTTCAATGTTTTTGTTCTGGGTTAAGGATTCCAGCAACCTCAAGGATTTGAAAAGTGAATTGCATAGTTAGTTTGTGACTACAAATTTGGTCTCCATGAATATTTTATTTCATATCACCATTGATTAATAATAATAATAATAATCTATTTTTAAGGTCACAGCCAGAGAAAAATTCTTTGCAACAACAATAATATTAAGGTTCTTAGAGAAAGTAAAATACCAAGACATGTAATTCTTACTAATTTATAAACATGAAGCCTTTTGTTAGTCTAATCTAATTTAGACAATGCACGAGTTTCTTTGA
>ML777126.1:922724-949182 GCA_009831015.1 Picea engelmannii
AACAACAATAATATTAAGGTTCTTAGAGAAAGTAAAATACCAAGACATGTAATTCTTACTAATTTATAAACATGAAGCCTTTTGTTAGTCTAATCTAATTTAGACAATGCACGAGTTTCTTTGATTAACCCTATGTATAAGTCTGTATACAGTTTAACCACAACTCATCAAAGAATGCACTTTTTAGAGAAATTTTGTTGTCACATCCATAAAAATCAGTGTTTAAATAAATTCCATTAAAAATCTAACTAAAAAATAGCTACAAGATCTACAATAATTTAGTAAAGAGAATAAAAACCAATGGAAAAATTCCATTAAAAATGTAACTAAAAAATAGTTGCAAGATCTACAAAATATTTTTTTAGTAAAGGGAATACAAACCAATGGAAAATTCAAAAAATCCTTGAAATGCCCAAAATTATTATTCAGGAAACAAAAAAAAGTAAAAAAGTTCTTAACATCAAATCTTCCATGAAGTCTGAGAAGCTGCTTGAATATCCCATTTTGGATCGATACACTATTTTGCCACAAAGATCATCTTAAACTTCAAGGGTGAAAATTTGTAAAAAATGACTTGTGGATAAAAGGCCAAAGATATGCCATACAACACTCACCAATCCAAGTCAAGAGCACCAAATTGATAAAAAATTTCAAGATGAATGCATCAAACTAGCTCTGAAAATTTTAGGGTGAATGCAACAAACCCTCTAAAAATCTGAATAAATTCTAGGCGAATGCACTTAAGCCCTCTAAAAATCTTGAAAAATTTCGGGCAAATGCACTAAACCCTCTGAAAATCTTGAAAATTTTGGGGCGAATGCATATTGGTACAATGGAAAGTCAACGGTGAAATATCATATATATGTGATCTTGTTTTAGGTAATGAAAAGGAAATATTTTATTTTATTTGAATCCTAACTATATTTTATGGGTGAAGGTTTAAAAATGTTCTAATGTCAAAAAATTGTCCTGTTTCTAACCTCACTCACTTATGATTCCTGATTCCTGTTATGAGAGCGAAACATTCTTCCTTATTTGTGAAGCATGACCAAAAATACACTGGAAGAAGACAACTAAATATAGATCATTCTGGAAAAAGTGATTTGAAAGAAAAGTTTCACCAAATCTTCCTCTCTTTTATCATTTTTTAACACAGATAGGTCCAGAAAAGGCATCTTAGCTAACTTTATCGACAAATAGCATTAAAATACAGCTCTGCCTCTACAACATCCTCCACTTTAAGAATCGTTCCCTCTAAGTTGGCGGCACTATTGCATAAGGCGTCCACATCCGCCTTATCCATTTCTGAAACTGACGAGGCATTGCCTTGTTTCATGTTTATGGACACATAAGAAAATAGCCATTTCAAATAACCACTGTTAGAGCAGATTATCTGTTAACAAAAATCAAGGTATCCACTATTACAGCAGAGCACCAAATTGCATACAAAAACATAGTACTTGTCTATGCAACATCGGTAAATTGCAACAATATACCCGTGATCCTACAAGCTTTTCATTGTGTGGGTATCTCGGTTCGATCAAGAATGTAGGTAGAGCAGTTCTTGGTCATGGTTGGGAGTGATAAATTGCAACAATATACCTGCGATATATCCCACATTCATCAACATTTCATTACACTCAAATCTTTACTAAATTTTCTTGCTGGTCATTAGATGTGCACGATCTACCTGTTGGTACCTTAGATTTGCTAGATCTACTTGCTGATACCTCATATCTGCACTAGATTTTTCCACTAGTACTTCAACTTTGCACTAGATATATATGTTGGTACCTCAGATTTGTTGGATCTGCTTGTTGTGCCGGTACCTCAGATCTGCTAGATCTACCCGATGGTACTTGATGTAGGAGAATCACTCCACCTCATCAAATGCGTCAACAGACAATGTATCAACGCACTAGGAGGGAGCAGATCCCAAAGAAGGATGCGCCAATCCTCTCAAATTTTGAGCATAAATTAAAAATTCAATGTAATTTAAGTTTAAAGGCTCAAGGATTGCCGAGTCCGTGTGTATTGTAGGTCCGATTTAGATTAGATGTTTCTTAAATGTAATTGAATGTAAATTAATGTGGGTAGCTAGAGGGAAGGCTTGAGGAGCCCCTCTTTTGTAAAAATATATTTGTATAAAAAATTCATGAGGGAGTTAGTGGATGAGAATAGGATATGAGAAGAGTTGAAGCCTCTGTTGCAGTCCAACTTTGTAAACATTTGTACAGAAGCATTTAAATATTAATATTAAAAGCAATTTTTTCTGCATATGAATTCCTGTGTATTTATCTATGTGATGAATGCTCATTTTATGAATGTTTACTGTGTGTTCATGAATGCTGCTAGTGCATGTGTGTTTCCTTTTGCAGGAATGGGATATAAATTCTCTATCGATATATTCTCAGTAGTTCTGGGCTCTTAGGCTTGTGCAAGGAGTGCACACTAGAGTAATTGAAATACTCTGTGAAGCTAGTGCAAGAAGTGCACTTGAACTCTGTTTCAAGTTCAGAGAAGAGCGTGCCAGGTGGGCACACCATAATCATTCTCAAACTCATAAGAGAGAAATTGTGCAAGGAGTGTGCATCAAAGTTGTTGAACACTCTGAGGAAGATAGTGCAAGAGAAGGCACACTAGAGTTACTAAACACTCTAAGGAAGAAGGCTCTAAAAGGAGTGCATTGAGTAGGCACAAGGAGTGCACAAGAAATCTATTTTGAGTTCTATGAGAAGATTGCCAAGAGGGAACACCAGAAGGTAAAGATCAAGGGGAGAAATACAAGTTTGCATAGAGAGTGCAAGGCGTGCGCAAGCACATTTTCAGAATTCAAAGCTCAGGAGAGTTAGTGCAAGTGTGCACAGAAACCTTGCAAGTTGTGCAGAGGTTAAGGACCTTTTAAGGGTCACATTTTGGGAGAAAGCGCAGAAGCACGTAGGAATGTTTTCAGAAAAATATTCAAGTCTGAAGTCTCTAGAATTTTAGAGGGTGAAAGAAGAGTGACAAAGGTCAATTTTTTCAAGTGATAAAGCTTAGGAGGGAGAGCACGAGTGCCAGCAGGGTGTGAGAAACCATCTGGAGGAACAAAGGGCCAAGACCCTTTGAACTTTAATCATTTCAAGCTCAGGAGGTGCAACACGAGTAGAGGCCAAGCAGACAACCTTTCTCGAGGAGATCAAGGCCATAGCCTTTGAATTTTATCAAAGAATCCTTCACTAGAAGGAAAACACAGACAACAAAGGAGAAGGAAGCTAGAGGAGCCATTGGATTGACCGCGGGAGAAGATCTCAACCATTGGATCAAAGTCTAGATGGAAGGAGGAGCACATAGAGGAGAAGTACAAATCTCGTCCATTGGATCTAGGTGCAAGGATATACATCTGTTTGATCCAGGTAAGTATTGCATGTTTTAAGCCTGGAAGTCCTTCGGACTTTGTGAATTCAGAGTGTTTCGTGTTTGGGTGTAGAGGGGACAAGTTTCCCGAAGTCCCAAATCCCAGAGTGGATCTAGGTTGTCTGAACCGAGGTAACCAGTCAGATAACACAATTGACAAGTTTCCCGAAGTCCCAAAGCCCATAATATCTCGGGGTTCAAAGATCTTGTACTCTGGAGAAAGTGGAGTATATGTGTTGAGGGTTTCAAGTCTCTTGAAGCTTCAAAGATTAGAGCACATCCAGGTTGTCAGTGATAAGGCCATGTGGCACTAGATATGAGAGTTCTGGAGGCCCAACACTCCAGAGGAATTATATTGAGGTGATTTGAGAGCTCTCGAAGGGTTGGGAGCCGGAGTAAATATTGACCGTTGATCGAGAAAGGACATGTGGAGAAGATCTGCCACTTCGTTAGTTTAGGGTTTGGGGAGAACAAGGTGTAGTGTTTGGGAGGATTCCCAGAGGCCTGAAGGGCAGAGTTCATCACAATTTTCCACTGGAGGAGGACATGTGGCAACAGATCCGAAGTCCAAAGGGTTGGAAGTATTAGTAGTTGGGAAGGCCCAAAGGCCGGAGTCTCGAAGAAGATATCATACGTTCAATTGTGAGGGACAAGTGGAGGTAAGATCTTGCCTCTACTGATTCAACATTGGATGAAATTGTAGTTTGTAGAAGCGAGGACTCCCGAAGCACCGGAGTCCCAGAGAAAATCACAACCATAGATCTCAGTGGGGATTTTGAGCCATTGATACGAAAAATAATTTGGCGCTTTGCAAATTTTCTATTCGGGAGGAACACGTTTCCTGTCAATTAAAAATCCAGAAGTTCAGAAGATTCGAAGCCTAGAGTGTGGAGTGGATAGGAGCTGTCGATTTGGAGGGAGAATATGAGTTGTCTAATCTAGTCCAGGGTTCGGTGCTTCAGGAGAATAAGGTGTTGGAGTGGGAAGAATTGCCGAAGACTAATTTACCGAAGTCAATCCTCACCGTAGGTTGGTGGGGGATGCTGTGAGCCATTGATCCTTGCTATGGTTTGACACTCCTCTAGTTAAATTGTTCAAAATGATTGAAGTTATATTCTGTTGAAACTCCTAGATCCTGAAGTGAATGAAGCTCTAAATTAATGTGCGTTGTTAGGCACCTTGTTTTGAGCCCGTGGTCATATGCGGGTTTCGACCGTAGCAAAGGAGCTAGGGCTTGAATTTGGTTTTTAAGGATAAAGGGATTATATAAAGTGCCCAAGGGGTTTGGATGTGTAGGACCTGCACACAGGGAGAGACAAAGGCATGTGGTAAGTAATTTTTGGGGTTGAGCAGGGGCCCGAGAGACAATTCGACTCCTTGATTTTGAATGATCCTAGACCGGGAGGTTACATGGGCCCCAGGAATAGGCGAGGCTCTGCATCAATACCTTTGATCTGCACTAGATATGTCCTCTAGTACCTCATATCTTCTATATTTTTCCACTAGTACCTTAGATCTCCTAGATTTTCCCGTTGGTACTTTAGATCTGCACTAGATCTTTTCGTTGGTACCTCATATTTTCTATATCTTTCCATTGGTACCTCATATCTACTAGATTTACCCGCCGGTCTCTCAGATCTACACTAGATTTGTTTGTTGGTACCTCAGATCTACTATATCTACCTACTGGTATATCAGATCTATCTGTTGGTACCTCAACCGAACCTTTGCACTTTCTTCCTTTGGACTTGACTTCTATATGAAAGTCCTTCTTCACCTTTTTTGAGATCCCTTTGAATCATAGTCCTTTGTGACTCAAGTACTTGAGAAAAATTCCTCCTTTGCTCTCCATGTGTGATCACCTTGAGTCATAGTCCTTCGTTACTCAAGCACTTGAGCAAAAGTCCTTTGGTCTTCAAGTGGATATTTTTCTCCTTCACCTAGCCTTGCTTTTATAATCTTGAGTTATGACCGAATCAAACATAACCCTAATCTCCAAAGTGATTAACGATTGATATTAGATCTCACCTCACTTGAGATCAATGACTAAGATTCATTTAATTCATTAATGCTAATAACTTTTGCATTTCATTAAATTAAACTCACTTTAATTATTAAAAACACTTTACTTTAATAATTCCTTTAATTAAAGTAAATTACTAAGGTTGAAGGATTTGGGCGACTTCCACACGTCTAGACACTTACACCTGTGCGGAAGTACCTGTCCGATGCTACAAGGGTCAACATGTTATGAATGTACGAGGTGTGTTTCAATTGGATACTAATCTGTCATTATTGTTTAGGCTAATCCCTCTTAACATCAGGTCACCACGAGGATACAAAAACTACTCTTTTTCTATACAATTTTCTTTGCCTATAATTTCTTTGGGTTCCTTCTTAAATGCCGGTCGTTACAAGTTACATTATTCCCCACGTTGTTTGCCCACATTCTTGTTATGCCTCTTGTTGGCCGACCCAGATTCTTTGGGAAACAAAACCAATGTTTATGGCATTTGTTTAATCATTGAATAACAATAACAAAGGAAACAGTACAACAAAGCACCAATAATCACATGAAGAGTACATTAGTTGCAGATTAATCACTTTCTTCCATTACATTCAAAGTTGACCATCGACTGGATTACTAGTAGTTTCTTTACAACAGTTGGCTCTCACACATTTTGTTTCTTTATTCCTACTGAATACATGTACTATTCAAGTATCATCCAACTACCAAGCCTAAGTGTTAACCAACTATTGTTGGTTTTATTTTGCCTTTATATAAAACTACAATATTCTATTCTAATTTCCATTAATGATTTTTATTAATCATTAATGGGAATTTTTTCTTCATGGAGACACCTTGGTGGTTTCATCTTGAGGGAGTTATACAAATAGTGTCATATTCTATAGGCTCAATCCAATGAAGTCGAAGTTGGTGTGCATCTTATATTGCATCAAGGCACATGCTTTTCTTTAAATTCTTTGCAGGAGTGTCCTGAAGTTGAAAGAATGTTTTTAATTGAAACCATGCACGTTTTGAGATTTTAAGAAATAAGAATGGATGATAATGTGATATATGCCTTTGTATTAGGTTGAATATGAGGATGAAACTCAACAAAAAACTACATATCACTAAGCGAGTATCAAAATTTCTTCCATGAGTATTTGGACATGTTAGAAATCTTCTGGATGCTGATTTGGAAGCTGAAATTCTCATGGCATTAAGAATAAGAAATTTTTTCTACTATTTGCAATTTCATGGTGTTCTTTCTGCTCTTCCTTTTTTCCCTGGTTGCAACATGGTTGCAAAGTAATAGTTTTGTTTAGTTGTCCTGCCATAACTGTGCTTGCATAGCAATTTGAAAATATTTATCTCATTGTACTGCTAGGATCAACTCATTGTTTTTTCCATGAGCTTTTTTATCTGCATCGTTTCTTCTTAGAGTAGTTTGGTTGCATGTCCCAATTTATGAGAGTGAGTACATGTGACAGTATATTCAAAAACTTGTTTGTTCCTTCTCTGCTCTAATGCTGACTATTGTTTGGGTAAAGAGATGTTTGTAGTCTAGTTGAAGGGAGCTATGTTACTTGCCAGATAGAGGAAGTTCATTGGTAAAGATGTTAAAAAACTGAGCGTGCTTATGGAAATTATAATTTTCTTTGTTAATATCATTTTTTGATTTAGGGTATTTATAGAAGGATATGATGTTTATGTATAACCTAAAGGTTGTTGATATTGAACATGATATTATACAGGGGGGTTGAAAAAGGAATTATCATTTGTATTTGTTACTTTATGGATCTAATATGATGTGTCACACCCCTATTAATGGTAAAGGAATTGAGGCAACATAGAAACTATCAACCCTGTCACTAACCTGTTGATGGTATGTAGAATGATAGTAGCAAGAGTTGGTTGTATTGGCATTTGGTTTATGGAAACTTGGGAGCAATACATAATTTGATGAATTTTCTCTACAGTACCAATATCTATGGTCAACCCTTTTTTTTTCTTTGATAATATACATCATTCATTTGATACACGTCTACCCGTAAACCGAAGAAAAATAGTGCAAAAACTTCAAAAATATTAATAAAAAACCCCTAAAAAAGATATAAATTTAAACTAAATAACCAAATTTTGAAAGAATGAATTCTTTTTTCTTATTTATTACATGCTCGTAGGCTGAAATTCATTTAAAATTTAGAAAAAAATGCATATTTTTAATATTTATGAGATGTAAAATTTCATATTGGATTTTTTCGTTATGTATTTTTTTTCTGTACTAAATCATATTTAAATTTGTGTATGTATTCAAATATTTCTACTTTGTATTCAAATAGTTATAGGACTCTATGGGTAGATTCATGAGTCACCGAGCCTGTGTGACTCTCCACCTTAGATGGGTGGGTTTGAATGAGACCTGTGTTGGGATGATGAAGAGATTGTGGATCGACGATAAACACTTAATAAAACCCTAATCCAACATAAACCTTAAATATAAATATCACACAATGAAGAGAAGTGAACCCATGAACGAGAGAACAAGAGATATGGTGTCCTTAGGAAAAAGAATCAATCACTAAAGAATCCAAAATGATGCAACAAAATACTCGTAAGGTGTGTATTTATACGCAACTTATGAAGTGGTGTTCCTTCCCCCATATTAGAGTTCTGGGCCCATATAAATGCCCAGGCCGACTTTAGCCACCTAGAATAATATATATATAATTTGACTAGGTTGACTATTAAACCATAACCTAGTAATACAAATATGAGGGTGCTTAGCCATAAAATCAAGTAACTAGAAGTGAATATTACCATCATTTCAACATCCCCCCTACTTTAAGTATGGGGTAATGGAGAAATATGATAAAGTACAAAAAGAGTGGGCATACCATCTCAATAAAGGGACACCGCTAGTTGTAATATAACAATGGGTTTGTGATGACCCAACTCAATACAAATGTGGAAGGGTTGTGAATACTCAACTCTTGAAGAAATTCCATCATTAACTTACTCAACATCTGGGGGAATATGGTTTTGATTTGTCCATTTGATAAAGAAGCATCGTAAATATGCATAAACGTTGAATTATATAGCTTTGGAAGCTATTTTACCTATTGTAACTAACCATGTAAATAAAGTTTTGATATAGTGTTAAATTTATGTCAAGAATCCAACACATGACAAGTGTCAACCTTATGCCAAGACAACTATATGGCATGTGTCAACCTCATAGCACCTCTAAGAGGGATTCTTAGGGTGGTTGTAGTGGCCAACTTAGGAAGGATGCTTAAGAGGGTTGCTTATGGCGGTTGGTGTGGATAGCTTAGGGGGGATGCTTAGGGTGGTGGTATGACAACTGTTATACAACTGTCATACAATCCTAAGACAACAATTTAGGGCAACCTCTAGAATATATAAAGGAAGTGAACTTTGGGAGCATTAGGAGGTGGCTCTTGGGAGCTTTAGGAGGAGACTCTTGGAAGCCAAAGGAGGGCAGGTATGACAAATTTTATACAACTATCATACATTAATAGAGGGTTTCTTAGGGCATCCAAACCAACCTATAAAAATGGGCATTCACTTAATATTTGAATACCTTTGTTTTTTTGGAGTCTTCTGCTGAGACAAGGCATCTATTTGCTAAAGTATTTTTCTAATATATGACTGATATCTACTGGAATCTTCTGCTGGTATATGGTTGGTAGTTGTTGGAGTCTTCTGCTGGTATATGGCAGCTAGTTGTTGAAGTATATTGCTGATACAAGCACTCTATTCTTACTAAAGTATTTTGTTATTCCTTGCTGATATAAGGATGCTACAAATACTGTGTTAAAGCCTCCATAAGTCTGCTACAACAAGAAGGAAAGTTGGTTATCTTTTGGTGATTTTGTCAAGATGTTATTGTAAGTTCTACTTCAACTATTTATGAAGTTTGTAAGTGTTGATACAGATGTATTGTTTCATCCCTCTGATTCCTAGCTAGTTACCCTAAAGTCTTGTACTGGTATTTTACTTTGTTGAAGAATCTAAGGATGAGTTTTGGCTGGGTTTTCTACCCCAAGAGGGTTTCTCAGGGTATACTTGTGTTCTCTCTATGATTGTATCACTTTCAATGAACCTCATATATGTAGAGGTATTGGTATGTTGGTTGTATGGTGTAAATTTTTTAAATTTACCTACATGCATCAGTTTTTTAACATGGTATCAGAGCTTCCATGAAAGAATCCATTTCTACAGATATTTATTAGATTTGTGAAGGAGACTACAATATTTCAGTTTTTTGAAGGAAGTAAAAAACAAGGACAAGATGATGTGAAGAACTAGGCTTGATGAGAAACTTGAGGGACCTGATAACTTCAGAGCATGGAAGTGAAGAATATCCCTTGTTCTGGAAGAAAATGTCTTATCATATTATGTTATGGAATAGGTTGTAGAACCTGAGGAAGAAGAAACTAAAGGTAAGTACATGAAGAATACAATAAGGGAAAAGAGAATAATTGCAGATTCTATAAAAGACCATCTTATTCCTCATGTATCATCATTGAAGACTCCCAAAGAGATGTTTGATGCTCTATCTCATCTATATGAAGGAAGGAGCATAAACATGAAGATGGATTTGAGGACTCAACTCAGAAATGTAAAGATGCAGAAGTATGAATCTATTCATGCCTTATTTACAAGAATTTCTTAGATTAATGAACAAATTATAGCTATTAGTGACTCAGTTGAAGAAGCTGAGTTAGAATGACTACTTTGAATGGACTTTTGAAGCCATGAGACTCTTCCGTAAGATGAATCTGTTCAAGAAGTAAGTTAACAAAGTTTAGCAGGCTATGGGAAGATTGTGTCCAAGAAGAAGCAAGACTGGGAGAAAAAAAAGAACAACTAAGTGATGATGAAGATCAAGCTCTTGCAACCCATTTCAGGAAAGAAATAAAAACAAGGAAAATCATCCTCCACAGAAGAAGTTTCAAAAATTTGAGAAAGGTAAGAGAGACTATTCTAAACTCAAATTTTGCTGTTGTGAAAAGCTAAGAAATCTTTCCAGAGATTGTCCTCTCATAAAAGAGGTCAAAGAAAGGAGGAAAAAAAATACATCATGCTCATATTGCTAAAGATGATGAAATTGTTTTCAAGAGAGAAAAAAAAGAAGATTTAGATGAAGAATATTTTTTGATGGTAGCTCTTACTAATTCAGTAAATTATGATGATGAAACATGGCTTGTGGATAGTGGTGCTTCTAGGCACATGACTGATTTTAAAGACACTCTTTCAAATCTGACTAAGAAAGATTCTTCTCATCAGGTGAGACTGGGTGATAACTCTTCCTATCCTATTAAGGGAATAGGGAATGATTTTTACAACTTAGATTCAGGAAAACATTTGAAAATGGAAAATTATTTATATGTACCTGGTTTGCAAAAGAACCTCTTATCTATTTCAGGATTGGAAGAGAAAGGATTCCGAGTAGCTTTTGTCGATGGCCAAGTTATTATGCCGCCGATAGGAAAGAATATTGATGATGCTATTATAATTGGTATACATGAATATGGGTTATACACGTTAAAAGGAAAGGAAGATCAAGCCTTAGTACACAATACTATAAACCCATGTGAACTGTGGCATAGAAGGTTCGCTCATATTCACTATAAATCTTTGCAAGTTGTCAGCAAGATGCTGAAAGGCATTCTAGAAATTCAAGTGTTCCACGATGGTGTGTGCAAAGGATGTGCACAAGGAAAGAATGTGAAAAATATTTTTCCAAGAAGTGAAAGTAAATCAAAAGGAGTTATGGATCTAATTCATTCAGATGTGTGTGGACCTATGCCGCTCACTTCACTCAACGAATATGCTTACTATGTTTCTTTTATTGATGACTTTTTCTCGCAAAAATTGGATTTCTTTCTTAAATAATAAAGATGAAGTCTTTATTAAGTTTAAGGAATTTAAATCTCTCATTGAAAATATTTCTGAGAGAAAAATAAAGGTTTTAAGATCCGATAATGGAGGAAAATTCACATCTGGTGAATTCAAGGAATTATGTAGAGAAGCTGGGATTAAGAGGGAGATTTCTACTCCATACAATCCTCAACAAAATGGTGTTGCAGAAAGAAAGAAATGATCAATTATGGAATAAATTAAAGCCATGATTCATGATCAAGACTTATCAATGTACGTTTGGGAAGAAGCAACAAGGACTATTGTATATGTATAGAACATAAGTCCTCATAAAGTTCTTAAAAATAAAACTCCAGAAGAAGTGTTTTCTGGAGAAGTTCCAGAGGTCAGTCATCTACGGATATTTGGTTGTTCAGTCACTAGTGTATATTCATATTCCCAAGGACAAAATTACAAAAGGAAAAATTTGATCCTTCAGGTAAGAAGGGCATATTTGTCGAATATAACAAAACATCAAAGGAATATAGAGTATATGTCCCTGGATACAAAAAGATTGAGAATGATGATCATGTGATCTTACTATTGTATGTGGATGATATGTTTCTAACAGGAAATGAAAATCTCATCACTTATTGCAAGAAGAATCTTGCTTCAAAATTAAAAATGAAAGATCTGGGTCAGATGCACTATTTCCTAGGTCTGGAATGTGGCAGAATCTCGGTGAAATTTGTCTTAGTCAAGGAAAATATTATGTGGAAATTATAAAGAGATTTGGAATGATGTATTGTAAATCCATGACTACACCTATGACGACAATTCCAAAGTTATTATATGATACTTCATCAGAGATAGTGGATTCCACTTTGTATAGGAAAATGGTTGGTTCATTGATGTATTTAACGAACACAAGTCCAACCATATGTTTTGATGTGAACACTTTAAGTAAGTACATGTTTGAACCCAGACACGTTCATTTGATCACAACATAACATGTGATGAGATACTTGAAAGGTACAATTGAGTATGGTATCAAGTATGATGCATATTGCAAGTTCATACTACATAGATACTCTGATTTAGATTTGGCTGGTAGTGTCACTTATCGTAAGAGTACTTCAAGATGTTATTTTAGCTTGGGATCATGTATGATCTCATGGTTTAGTAGGAAGCAAACTGGTGTTGCACTCAGTACAACTGAGGCATACTATATGGCAACATGTTTAGCATGTATTGAAGTTGTATGTCTAAGAAAATTACTTTCAAGATTATTTGATATTGAGTTAGATGATACTAGTATCTGTTGTGACAATCAGATTTTCATAATGTTGTTAGTGAACCCCGTGTTTCATGAAAAATCAAAGCATATTTGAATAGAGTATCATTTAATCCATGATGTGGTAGAAAAGGGAGCAATGGATCTTCATTATGTGGCTACCAATGAGCATGTTGCAGATGTGCTAACCAAACCTTCGTCAAAGATGAAGTTTGAGTACTTCAGAGACAAACTTGGACTGGTCCTTCATAAGAGGGAGTGAGAAGTTGCATATGGGATTTTGGTGACAGTAGTAGGGCAAGTCATTTACAGGTAGGATGTGGGTTATTCTATTTTATTCTTATCCAGTATGAATAAGGACTGCCTCTAAGATTACTCATCCAACATGAAAAAGGACTGGCTATAAGATTACTCATCCAACATGAAAAAGGACTGGCTATAAGATTACTCATCCAACATGAAAAAGGACTTACACTGAGTAAGATAGTTCTTGGTGAACTGTATAACTTTCTCTAGCATATGGCTAGTAGGACAATTCTTGGTGAACTACACAAACATTTCTTGGTGAACTGAGTGAATACAAATCTTGTAATGACATCAGTGTGCTCACTAGAGATGCTACTAATCCCAATGCTAACTATGGATACAAAACTTCTCTTGATGAACATATTATACATGGATAAATAAGTCAATAGACAAGTAAATACAAATGGATGTAACAATTGGTACTAGGAAAATACCTTCTTTTCTAAGAGGGAGTGCTGAATTATATAGATTTGGAATTTATTTTCCCTATTGTAACTAACCATGTAAATAAAGTTTTGATATAGTGTTAACTTTAAGTCAAGCATTAAACATGTGACAAGTGTCAACCTTATGGAAAGACAACCATATGCCATGTGTCAAACTCATATCACCTCTAAGAGGGTTGCCTAGGGTGGTTGTAGTGGCCATCTTAGGGAGGCTGTTGAAGAGGGATGCTTAGTGTGGTTGGAGTGGCCAGCTTAGGGGGCTTGCTTAGGGTGTTGGTATGACAACTATTATACAACTGCCATTAAATCCTAAGACAACAATTTAGGGTAGCCTCTAGAAGAGAAAAAGGAAGTGACCTTTGGGAGCATTAGGAGGTGGCTCTTGGGAGATTTAGGCGGTGACTCTTGGAAACCAAAGGAGGGAATGCATGACAACTATTATACAATTGTCATACATTCATAGGGTGTTCCTTAGGGAAGCCAAACCAACCTATAAAAAGTGGAATTCACTTAACATTTGGATACTTTTGTTTTGCTGGAGTCTTCTGTTGAGGAAAGACATCTATTTTTTGAAGTATTTTGCTGGTATATGATTGATATCTATTGGAATCTTTTGCTGTTATATGGTTGCTAGTTGTTGGAGTATTCTGTTGGTATATGACAGCTAGTTGTTGAAGTATATTGCTGATACACACACTCTATTCTTGTTTACGTCTTCTATTTTTCCTTGCTGATATAAGGATGCTACAAATACCATGTTAAATTTTCCATAAATCTGCTACAACAAGAAGGGAAGTCATTTATCTTTTGGTGATTTTGTCAAGCTATTACTGTTAGTGTTAGTTCAACTATTTGTGAAATTTGTAAGTGCTGAAACAAAGGTATTATTTTAGCCCTCTGAGTCCTAGCTAGTTACTCTAAAGTCTTGTACTGGTATTATACTTTGTTGAAGAATCTAAAGAGAATTTTTGGCTGGATTTTCTATCCCAAGAGGGTTTCTCAGGGTATACTTGTGTTCTCTCTGTGATTATGTCACTTTCAATGATCCTCATATATGCAGATGTATTGGTATGTTGGTTGTATGCTGTAAATTTTTTAAATTTATCTACATGCATCATTTTTTCAACAATAAATACAAGAGAGGAAATGGATAAAGTGAGTGGGCATACCCAACTAAATGAAGAGTTAGCCATCCTTGGAAGAAGAGAGTGAGTTTGTGATGACCCAACTCAATACAAAATTGGACCCAATAATTTTCTAGAAGAATTCTACCACCAAACTACTCATTTGTTGGAAGATACTGGAAACGACTTGCTCATCTAATGGAGGAGTTTTGGAAGACATATCCAAACCATATTGCATATCTAGTGGAAGAATAGTGCCCCTAATTTGTTCATATGAAGTGTCAGAAGGAACTTCCTGCAAGAGAGAAGAGATGGAAGTACCTAACTCAAATAAGATTAATGTTGTTGGAATGAGAGTAGGAAGACCCAACTCCATATATGTTAAAGAGCTTGAACACCATTGGGAATGCTAAAAAACAATATGGGAGTGGGTGTGTAAATTCCCAACAAAGATACACTTGAGAGAGCATAGTTGAAAATAAATCTCAAATATACTTTGAGATCTTCAACAGAATCATGAAAACTTGAATACAATAGGAGTGTGGGTGTGTAAATACCCAACACATATGCACCTAAGAGAAAACGAATCAAAATGAAGCTCAAGTATAATATGAGAGTGGGTTTATAAATATCCAGTGCCTAAAAAAGAGTGGCCATGGACAAAATATAGAATATAGGCAATGGAAAAACAAGAGAGAGTTGGTGTGTGGATAACCAACTTGAAAAGATGGTCATCCGTAGTTGAAAAAAAGTGAGGGTCAATGAATACCTATCTCAACATAGGGTCAACCATAAACACAACATCATTCTTGAATATGGACAGGAGGTCATGAAGAGAAAACATTAGATCACACATTTCCCCCTTAATGCTGAATGCGGGCCATCAAAAAATAAAACTTGTTCAAAATAACATAGTACCGATATCAACATGGTTTTACAACTCGGTAAAGGGGGGATTCTGACTGAAGTTTGAAACAAAGAGCCACTAAAGTATGCTAATCAACTGAAGGAGAACCAAGGAGAAAAATTTGTTCATGAGATTGACATTGCCACTAAAAGTACATCCCAGAGAAAGAAAGATCATAGTGGGGAAGGACAAGATCCATGTGAAACATTTAAAGATCCTCCATATGGTATGTCCAATAAGGAAAAATAACATAGCGTATAAGAAAAAGGTCCACACAATCAAGTTGACCCGTTGGGAAAAGATGAAATCCATAGAGTCATGAATAAAGTAGAGTCGGACAAACCTTGTGGACCCATGAGTAGACATTGCATTAGAGGAGATGAAAGGGGCCTTCCTTTGCAGAAAAATGTGCATAGGCTTGTTAAGAGTCATTATGAATCACCATCAGATGTTGAGGAGTAGGCCTCACATCACTGACCATAGCATCCAATAGAAGGGTACCAATCCTTGGAATATAAAGGATGTTTCCAAATATGTTTGGATTCAATACCAAGAATATCATCTTCTGAATTTGGTACAACCTAATTCACAAGTTACATTGTAGTATATGTGTCAAAGAAACAATCCATCCGATCCAACAAAAGGAAGTCTCTGTGAAGACCCTTAGAAAACCCGTTGAAGGAAACAAAAAGGGTTTGAAACCCTCCAATACAAGCTTATATAAAAAAACCGTAGTTCCACAACTCTTAGTGAAAATGCCAGTAGTCGATAGTCTCATAGATCAATTCAATAAACCCATAAAATTATGCTGCCACACAATCATTTGGATAAAATATGAGGCCCTAAAGAAGAAAATATGAACTTCCAGTTTTGTGATGATAGTTCCACCCGCAAAACGCCTCAGGTAAAACTATGAAAAACAAGATAAAACCACACAATATTAGCATTGTTCCAAAGAAAACAACAATTAATTTTGGTGGAAACAGAGAGAAAGACATGTTGTGCCTTAGAAGAGCACCGATCTATAAAAAGGAACCCCTTAAATTTGTCAGAAAAACAAAAAAAACACCAAAAAAGGGGGCATTGGTGGCGAAAAGGGTAAAGAACCTTTAAAAAATGTTGTTGTCTAGAAACATGGTTTAAAAAACCCTAGTTTCAGATCTGAAATAGCCTTTAAAACTGCAATTTTCGGCTGAACAAAGGAGAAATGAGGAGAGAACTGCCCTAAAAGGGGCACAACCTTGCAAAATATCCCCTTAAATCCTCTGAAAGGACAAAAAACTGTTAAAGGAGGGTGCTAGTGAAGGAGGCCAAAAAATACCTACAAAACTGTTGCTTTCCCATTAAGAGTGATGAAAAATTCTAGTTTCAAACCTGAAACAACTCTAAAAAAACACTGGATAGAGAAGGATGTAACGACCCTAGTTGAATAAACGTTTAAAGATTATAAAGTAAAATTAATTAAAGAAAATAATTGTGGTTAACTAAGTAATACTTTAACTACAGATTACATTTAATGACCTGAGAAATAAAATTAAAAGATCAATGAAAAATGTTATAAAATGGTTGTGTATGCAGAAAGGGAGCCTAGGAATCCGGAGAAGATAAAACATAAAGGAAGGGGAAGGGACATGCACGGAGGTGGTTGAAGAAGTAAATGAGGAGTCGGTGAAGGAGGGATAAGGGGACGAAGGATGGATTGGGAGTGGGAGGAGATTTGCTGTGAGTAGAGAGTTTCTAGTTGTGACTTTTGATCAGTTGAGGCACCAAGTTGCTGGAGGTTTTGGGTACGGGGGCTAGGATATCCATAGATATCCTGGAGCTAGGTAGTTTTCCTAGTTGGCAGGGAGGACAGTAGTTTTGGGCAGTTATTTTCTTGTTTGATGCAGGATTGATCTGTGTACYAGGTAGCAGGAAGGTAGCAACAAGGCAAAGAGGCAACATAAATTAGCATCAGATCCAGGGGACATGTGTCAGGTGATCCCGTAGAGTCGGAGATCGGGGAATTGAAAGACCCGTGCACATGACAACGGGAATCACGATACCCCGAAACATGATTTCCCGACGGGTAAAAGGACAGAGTGGGGACCACCAGGGTTAGAGTGGTAGACAGGTGTCGCTTCACACCAAACGATCGCAGATCGGGGTTCGGGAAAAGACAAGTCCCGGAACTCATAAGTTTTGGATTCATGAACTCGCGAACTCTGAAAATCTGATAAGGAAAGGACCGTGGTCTTGTGGACTAGCAAGTCGCATGAGAAAGGAGTTAGCTGGAGGGAGCTAAGGAGTGGAGAAAGGTACCATCGGGGATCGGGAATCGGGGATCCATGAGGACAATGGATTAGGACGGCGTAAGTGTCGATTTCCCGATGGAACAATTTCGATAAAAGTAAGGAACCCCGATGAGATCTTAGTCGTTCATTTCGAGGACGCATGTCAGAGGATCCCGAGGAGTCGGGGTTCGGCATATTGGAGTTTCCGGAGTTGTGAAACTCTTGCACAATGGAATCGCGATCCATGATTTCCTGACACGGTCGAAGCCATCCGATTTGAGGGACGCGTGTCCAAGGATTTAAAGGAGTCGGGGTTCGGCATTTCAGGATTTTTGCATACAAAGGAATTGTTGCATTAGAAGTCACGATTTCACGATACCCGATAGAATGACACGAGGAAGTGGTGACGTGGAAGGGAGACCTCCCACATGCATCGGAGATCGGCATTTTGGGATTCTCGGTGATGAGAAAATCATGTTTGGAGAACTCGCGAAACCCCGAATCCCGATTCCATTAACAGTTAACTCACAAGGTAAAAGTTATAACCCATTTAAAATAAAATTTTAAGGGGACGCTGGAAACTTATGTTTTTGTAAAATTTTAATCCTTCGCTGGCCAAAGGCAAACACTAAACGACATCGCGAAATTTGAAGTGAAGAAATTCTTGCTCGTGGAGGACCGAAACCCCAATGGGGAGCCATAAGGCAAAAATCACATAGGAACAGGTCGCATGGACCTCAGCCTAGACAAAAGGGATGAATGCACAAGGAAGAAGCACATCGGGTATCGGAATATCGGGAATTCCATAGACACGGGGTTCGTGCAATACGATATTGTGATATTCGAAACTCCGATAAGGGACAAGGCTGTGGCCTTGTGGTATAATGGTCATATGGACCAAGAGCTTAGCTTGAAGGGCTAACTCACAAGTACCGCATCGGTAGATCGGTAATCGGGAGTCTGTGAGGACAGAGGTTCGTGACAACGAAAGTCACGAAACCCTGAATCCCGACAGGGAATAGGACTACGGACACATAGGACAGGGTCACATGGACCAAAGCATAGCTAGGGGAGGGCTAAAGCTAGAAGGTAGCGCATCGGCATATCAGAGATCGGGAGTCCGTGAGGACAGGAGACTCTCGACATCGAGGATAAGGAAACCCCGAAACCCAAAATTTAAGTGGGGAATTTCATAGTTAGGAGAAAAGGGTCGTGAGCAATACAAAAGACAATGTATATGCATCTAACTACATGCATATGCACAGACGAATAAATTTATAAAGATAAACGAAATAAATTGAAGGCAGAACACCAAAATCTGTGCAAAGCTGGAATTACAAGCAAATCATTTTGTTTCAAAAGAGGAAATCACCATTCATTACCACAGCGTAAGGACGGTTTGTGCAATTTCTTAATTCGAATAACCCCGCGTTCTTCATGAAGGTACTGAAACTGTGCACAACTGGCAGACTGAATCATACCTCTTACCATAGCTGAGGGCGAGCTCCGTAATGTGTATAGACAGGGGGTTGATTCCCAATATTTCAAAGAGACTAGACTTCAGGCCCTGGATCTTATCAGTGGCCCCCTCAATATACTCTGTTTCTGCAAAATGAATTGGAGCATATACAACATTAATCAACGCTAGTGAAGTGCTTAGAATGACGGTGAGGATGTGAGCCATGGCAAGGTAGATTCTGGAAACCTCTGAGCAGAACAGAGGCAGATCTGTGGTGGACAAAGAACTGATGCGAGGAAAGTCCCAGCGGATGAGAAAGTGGGACAGAGGAAGGACGCGTAGAGAGTTTAAAGGCTGAAAGATGTAGAAATTGGGGGCTAGATACGAGGGATCTTATGAAATCCAGACGAGCACATGGAACCCATGCGTGCCCAAACCCTGGGGTATACTCTCAATTATTTATATATATATAATATAAAGTGTTCAAAATAATTTAAAGTAAATTGAACAATTTAGTATCGATAATTTATATACAAATAAAGGTCATATTAGTTAAAATTAATGAAAGGTTAAATGGGTTGAATTAGTGTAATATGATTTTAAATTAATCATTTTAATAAGAGTAAGGTTAATCTATTTTAAGGTTAATTAAGGATGTTGAGGCTGAGACAAGCGGGAAGGAGGTGGCATAAGCACTAGGAAGTGACGAGTAAAGCACACGGCTAACGTAGCTACATGGCAAGGGACCCAATAATCCTTTTCATAAGGGTAAAGAAACCAAGCTTAGACGCTTAATCCTAACCCAAACCTAGCCAATTCCCCTGATGGAGTAATGTCTGTTTACAGACAAGTAAAGAAAACTTACGCCTAACCCTGTTTCTGAGTTTAAGTAGCACCAATTTGAAACATCCTTGAACTCACCTGGACAACTTGGGGGTGATGCAGGTTAATTTATACAAGATGGCTAGGACTTGAAGGGGTCGAGGCAGGGGAGTGTCGTCACGAGCACCACCGACGCCACCCACACCATCAACACCATCAACACCATCAACACCACCAACACGACCAGCACCATCGCCTGAACTAGCCCTCATACTGCGCTCGTTGGAAGCCATTAACGAGACTTTAAAGGGGCACCAACCAGCAGGGACTGAAGTGGAATCCCCACCATCTGGAACAGGTAATCCAGAAGCATCAAGGAACTCAAGGGGAGAATTTCCACCTGAAGACATCACACGAGAGTTGCAGAAGATCAAACTTTCGGAGTTTGCCGGAGGTCGCGCTAGTGAACGCGCGAAAGCATGGTTGGAAGGCATGACAAGGTGTTTTTCCTTAAGGGACTATGCATCCAATTCAGAGGCCAAGGTTGCAATTTTCCAGTTAAGAGACAGCGCCTTGAACTGGTGGGGCAACTTGGAGAGACAACTACACCTTACCCTAGACACAGTATCTTGGGAACTTTTCAAGGAGAGGTTCCGAAGGAAATATCTACCAGCATACTACGAGGAACAACAAGTAGGGGCATTTCATGCCTTAGTACAAGGAAACAAAACTGTAGAAGAATATGAGATCAGGTTTATGGAACTGGTCAAGTATGTTTCGTATATGGACAATGACCAACGACAGGCAGAGCGCTTCGTTTATGGATTGAACCCGAAGATCAGAGCTATGGTAAGGATGTGGAAACCGTCTTCAGTGGCAGAGGCGGTAGAAAATGCACGTTACATAGAAGAACACATGAACTTAACAGGGGGTACAAGATCAACATTTCCACATCGTCCTGGATTCGTAGGAAAGACCCAGAGGACATTTTTTAGGGGAGGGGGCTCTAGGCCACCACCTTATGGTAACAGAGTCGTGCCAAGGACAGTAGCTGCAGGGATTTCAATGGCAACTAGTGCAGCATCTCGTTCATCGCCAATGGTGCAAACAGGTCCACGACCATCTCGAGGAACAACTAGTAGGGGCAGGGGTTCCAGGGGAAGGAACTCATTTAGGAATTAGTCACCTAACAATGCACTAGTTCAATCTCGTATTTCCTGTTGGATATGTGAAGGACCCCATTACGAATGGGACTGTCCAGAGTTACAATCATGGTTTGTGCACAGAGAAGGAAAGGCACCAATGGGGAGGCCAGGTAGCAACCACCAGATTTATGCAGCGGTTAATAACCGCCAGGCTGAACATCAATCCACCGTAGTGGAGTCATCAGGTACACTAAATCATATTAATGTTAAAATTTTGTTTGATTCTGGTGCGACAGATAGTTTCATTTCACCATCTGCATTAGAAAAGAGCGGGCTGGCAGCCTATGAGCACGATGACTTTAAACAAGTCGAGATGGATTCGGGGGAAAAACAAGCTGTAGGACCTAGTGTCGATAATTGTGTAGTATACCTAGGAGTGTGCACTACCAGGTTGAAGGTATACGTCACTGCTCTTGGAGTGTATGATCTAATCATTGGAATGGATTGGTTAGCAGCTCATCAAGCTTTGGTAGATTGTTTCGCCAAGAAGGTACTTTGTATTGATGATGAAGGAAGACCAATAGAGATCCAAGGTGTACAGAGAAAAGTGTCATTACGCTTTATATCAACTATGAAGGTCAAGCGATGCTTGAGACAAGGGTGTTGACTTTATGTAGTGGAGGTAGTGAAAGAAAGGAAGGGATCCTCATTGGATCAATACCCGGTTTTGTCATAATTCCAGGATGTTTTTTCGAACGAGTTACCAGGGTTACCTCCAGAGAGGGAGCTTGATTTTACTATTGAGCTAAAACCTGGTGCAGAACCAATATCCAAGACTCCGTATCGTATGACGGCGCCAGAACTTTGTGAATTGCAAATGCAGTTGAAGGAGTTACTAGACTTAGGGCTAGTAAGGCCCAGTGTCTCACCTTGGGGCGCACCAGTAATTTTTGTAAAGAAGAAGGATGGATCCTTATGACTGTGTATAGACTACAGGGACTTGAACCATGCTATAGTGAAAAATAGGTGCCCAATGCCGCGAATAGATGACCTCTTCGATCAGATGAAGGGAGCAACAGTATTCTCAAAGATCGATTTGCGATCTGGGTATCATCAGTTAAGGATTAGGGAAGAAGATATCCCAAAGACTGCCTTTCGAAATCAGTTTGGACATTACGAGTTTGTTGTGGTACCTTTCAGATTGACTAATGTGCCATTAGTGTTCATGAGCCTCATGAATGGCGTATTCTGAAAGTACTTAGATCGATTTGTACAAGTTTTTCTGGATGACATTCTCATCTATTCCAGGAATGAAAGAGAACACAAGGAACACTTGCGAATAGTGTTGTCTTGCCTTAGGGAGAGCGAATTGTATGGGAAGCTGTCGAAGTGTTCCTTCTTCAAGAGAGAGATCCACTATTTAGGTCATATCATTTCAGGCAAAGGAATCTCGGTAGACCCAGAAAAGGTAAAGGCAATTATGGAATGGCCAGTGCCAAAAAATGCACATGAGGTGAGAAGCTTCATGGGGATAGTGGGTTATTACCGGATATTTGTGGAAGGATTCTCAAAAATAGTGAAACCCATCACCACTTTGCAACACAAAGGGGTCAGGTATGAATGGACAGAATCATGTGATAGCGCATTCATTGAGCTTAAGAGGTTACTAACTAGTGCACCAATTCTACGAGTGCCAGATATGGAAAAGGACTTCATGGTATGCATGGATGCCTCGAAACAAGGGTTGGGGGCCGTGCTAATGCAGGATAGAGGAGTGATAGCTTATGTGTCAAGGAAGTTGAAAAAGCATGAAGAGTTATATGCGACTCATGATTTAGAGTTGGCAGCTGTAATGCTAGCTCTGAAACTTTGGAGGCACTATCTTGTGGGGCGAAATTTTGAGCTCAAGACGGACCATCAAAGTTTAAAACATCTCTTCACTCAAAGAGATCTGAATGCTAGGAAAAGGCGATGGAGTGAGTTTATGAGTGAGTATGATTTTGGTATTTCATACATAAAGGGAAAGGAAAATGTTGTCGCAGATGCCTTGAGTAGGAGACCACGTATCTTCTCCTTGGTACCCTCAAAGGTCAATCTGAAGGAACAGGTGTTGACACAATTACTAGGAGACAATTGGTATTTAAAGGTTACTTCAGATCTCCAGAGTGGGAGGCAGATAGACCCAAAGTATGAAGGATATAATCTAGAAACAGATGGATTGTTGAGATATCGAGGAAGGATGTACATCGAAGAGAATGGGGATATTCGAAGGATCATACTAAAGGAAGCCCATAGAGCACTTTATTGCGCACATCCGGGTGTGAAGAAGATGTACACCGAGATGAAGAAACTCTTCTTTTGGGTAGGCATGAAGCACGATGTAGACCATTTCGTCGCCAGATGCCTAGAGTGTCAACAAGTGAAGGTCGATCACCATCACCCGGCAGGCCTCCTACAACCACATGATGTCCCTATGTCCAAGTGGGAAGTCATCTCAATGGATTTTGTTGTAGGGTTGCCACTGACGTCTCATCGACACAATTCTATTGTTGTGATAGTGGATAAGTTAACCAAGAGTGCTCATTTTATTCCGGTTAAAGACACTTATGATGTCACTGATGTGGCACGAGTGTTCATAAGCGAAGTTATCCGTTTTCACGGGATACCTAGAAATATTATTTCAGATAGGGACTCTAGGTTCACTTCTAGATTCTGGACAAGTTTACAGTCAGCGTTGGGGACTCAATTGAACTTAAGCACTGCTTATCATCCTGAAACAGATGGGAAAACTGAGAGAGTAAATCAAGTTATGGAAGACATGCTTAGGATGTATGTAATGGATAATCAAACCCAATGGGAGAAGTACCTACCTTTGGTAGAGTTTGCCTACAATAACAGTTATCATAGTTCCATTGGAATGCCACCATACGAAGCTTTGTATGGAAGGCCATGCAGAACACCATTGAGTTGGGATAGATTAGAAGATCGAGTAACAGTTGGGCCAGAATTGATTCAGGAAATGGAAGAACAGGTGATTCAGATCAGGCAGAGGCTAAAGGAAGCACATGATAGACAGAAAAGTTATGCGGATGCACACAGGACCGACCAAAATTATGAAGTGGGGGACCAATTTTTCATTCGTATAAGGCCTAATAAGAGTACCATACGGTTTGGGAAGGGGACAAAGTTGTCACCTTGGTTTATAGGGCCATTTAGGATCCAAGAGAAAATTGGACCCGTTTCCTATCGTCTCGTACTTCCACCCCACTTGCATAAAACTCATAATGTATTTGATGTATCTATTTTACGTCATTATGTTGCTGATGAATCACATAAACTAAATTGGAAAGAATTGCAGGTATTGGACGTGGGAACCCTCATGGTAGAACCGTTACGCATACTGGACCGTAGAGTCCGACAGCTCAGAAACCGTTTGGTAGACCAAGTTAAGGTCCAGTGGGACAAGTATAGTCCAGGATCTGCTACTTGGGAGGACACCGAGACACTATAGCGAGATTATACCTCGCTATTTTGACCACCTCGAGAATATGTTTCTCGAAGGTGGGGTGTATGTAACACTACCTTTTGATTTAGACAGCCAAGATTACCTGAGGCCTATACACTTTATTTCCTAGTCACCATGAAACTATTAAGTGATATACTTAAACTTTAAACTTATGAACTGAAATGAATGTTTAAGTGTTACTAAATGATGATGCATGTGATGCGATCTATTCTGTGAATGTAAATTTTACGAATGCTTAAATGTTATTGATGATGATGTATATGATGCGACATATTGTGAGAAAGTGAAATTGTTGTATGTTTAAATACTATTAGAATGATGTTGGATACGATGAAATCTATTTTGGTAAATAATAATCTTGTGAATGGGTGACGAGTATGAATTATGGGATATTGTGAAATCTAATTCTAATGAGAAAGACTTGATGTAAATGTATCGGTACGGGGATACCAAATTGACGCAATGATAGTATGCCATTATATGATGATAATGCATAGAAATGTATGAGTTTGTGTTGCAGACTAATCTGCAGGTTATGGGCTATGAAATAGCCAAAAAAATGATAATTATGAAAGTGGATATCAGGACCACTAACCGAGAAACATTGTGGTATGAATAATGTATGTGAAATTTATATTGATTTGGATGCATTACTATGATATGTGGACTAGTGCATGATTTTAGTACTAACACTGCCCAAAACCAAATAAACGATGACAAAACCTCCAGCAACACGGTGCCCCTGTATGTTCCATTGTAGGGTGTTGACCCTAGTTCTGATAGGAGGGGTCGAGGCATTTCCCACCGTGTATCCTCCATTGTAGGGTGTTGACCCTGGTTTTGCTAGGAGGGGTGGAGGCATTTCCCACCGTGTATCCTCCGAAACTTGAAGTCATGGGAGGACGGTGCTAGTTCACGCTCCCCAGGATGTGTGATGATGACTGTCAGTTGCCTGCTAGGGAAGCTTGGTCGAGATAGCGACACTTCCACTTATGGGTTCTATTTGGAGTTAGGTCAATATAGTTGACGCTCCAAGATAGTCTAGCAGAGGAAGGATAGGAATGGAGATGGAAGTAGGTTAGGGAGGAAGGATGAGTAGTAATAGTTGTGACAGTATGGAGATTGTCTTGTGGTGGAATTGATGTCTTCCCTTCAAAAAAAATAAAAAATAAAAAAAAAATTGTTAAACTGGATAATTGTGATTAAAGAATTTCTTAAACAATTGATTAATTGTTGTCTTTTATAAAAGACTAGTCTTGCTGATTGAATTGAATGCATGCATAAATTACTAAAGGATGACAGTTTGATTATTAGTACATGCACGAGACTTGCATGTACTAGCTACACATGCATTTCTTGTACATATACACTAGTATGTATGAGATTTCTTGACTTACTTACTGATAATGTCAGTTACTTGTTGTGAATGTGTGAACCATGCTCTTTCCCTTTGTACCATCAGATACCTTAAAATTAGGGATGAAGTTTCTTGAAGGGTGGGTGTATGTAACGACCCTAGTTGACTAATGTTTAAAGATTATAAAGTAAAATTAATTAAAGAAAATAATTGTGGTTAACTAAGTAATACTTTAACTACAGATCACATTTAATGACCTGAGAAATAAATTTAAAAGATCAATGAAAAATGTTATAAAATGGTTGCGTATGCAGAAAGGGAGCCTAGGAATCCGGAGAAGATAAAACATAAAGGAAGGGGAAGGGACATGCACGGAGGTGGTTGAAGAAGTAAATGAGGAGGCAGTGAAGGAGGGATAAGGGGACGGAGGATGGATTGGGAGGGGGAGGAGATTTGCTGTGAGCAGAGAGTTTCTGGTTGTGACTTTTGATCAGTTGAGGCACCGAGTTGCT
>ML777126.1:958045-994069 GCA_009831015.1 Picea engelmannii
TTAATATTGTAACTTTATGGTGCTAGTAAGCTTGGAAGCTACAAACATTGGGGTTTTGCGATTTTGTGGATTTAAAACTTGAAAGTGTAGATCTTTGTGTTGAAATTTGAGGTTTACTGATCAATGAAGAGCACAATGGCAGTCTCCTTGTAGATCAGAAATGGTTGGTAGAGTCCTCAAATTTCATTTTCTTTCTATTTCTCATAGATGGAGACTATAAAGACTAAAAATGATTGGTAGAGCCCTAAAATTTCATCTAGGGTCTAGCGCTAATGCTTCTGGAGGTGTCCATTTGTCTAGGCTCGTTGCAATTTCAGTAGTGCAATAATTCAAAAAAAACCCTAGAGAATACTTGTTGAGACTAAAATCCTTGTATCAAAATGGATTACAACTCCATTTAACTTTCAAAACTTGAGATCAGTTGGCAGTATGGCTTGAAATTTTCAAGAAATTCAAATGACCCGTAAGGTTAAAAAAACAAAAAGAAATGGGAAACTTGAACACCTAAGGATAAGCCTTGCATGTATGTTTCAACCTTTGTTGATATTTAGTGCTAATGTTGCAATCCCCATTAATGCATGTCCAAAATAGAACTCCTCACAGGATATTGGGGAACAAGACACCTGAAGAGGTGTTCACTGGAAAGAATCAAGAAATCAGTCACTTGAGGATTTTTCGTTGTCCAATGTTTATACATGTTCCAAAGGAAAAGAGGACGAAGCTGGAACCTTCAGGAAAGAAGGGCACATTTGTTGGATACAGTGAGACCTCAAAGGCTTACATAATGTACATTGTTGGGTAGAGATAGGTTGAGATCAACCAGAATGTAACATTTGATGAAGATGAAGCCTTTAGAAGATCAAGGGAGTCTCACATGGATGAGGAGTGAGAGGAGAAGGAGGCTCCAAGGGAAGTAGTCATGGAAGACTCTACACCAGAGGAACCCGTTCCAGAAGGTCAAATGAGATAGTAGAGTTAGATAGATATGTAGATCCACCCAAAGAAGTTTTAGACAAAAGGAAGAGACCAACCCAACTTGGCTCCGAAACACCATGGAGGAAGTTGAAGGATGTGCAACTCCCAAAGGAATTTTTAGAGAGAGAAACAAACCACATAAGTTTTCTATATATGTGGCACTGATAAGCAACATCATTGATTCAAAGCCTTCCATCTTTGAAGAAGCTGCTGAGAAGTAGGAATGAAAGGATTCCATGATGGAGGAGTGTCAGTTTATCATGAAGAATGATGTGTGGGAGGTGGTTCCTAGACCAGAAGGGAAGTTAGTAGTTAATTCCAAATGGATCTACAAGATCAAGCATGTTGTAGAAGACATCATAGAGAAGTACACAAAAAGATTTATGGCTAGAGGATTCTCCCAGAAAGAGGGAGAAGACTATGATGAGACATTTTCTCCTGTAGGAAAGTACACTTCCATCATAACGATTATTTTGATTGCCTCCACAATGTGATGGAAATTACACCAGATGGATGTCAAGAATACCTTCTTGAATGATGTAATAGAGGAATAAGTGTACTTAGAGTAGCCAAAAGGTTTTGTGATCCATGGGAAAGACTCCCATGTTTGAAGATTGAAGAAGGCCTTGTACGGATTGAAGCAGGAACCTAGAGCATGGTATGCTAGGATAGATATATACCTAATGAGCTTGGGATTTACCAAGAGTGATGCAGATCCAAACCTCTACTATAAGGTTGGGCATGGTTTCCCATTGATATTTGTTCTATATGTGGATGGATTGCTTCTGATAGGATATGAGAAGATAATAGTTGGGTGCAAGAGGGTGCTCGCTTTAGAGTTTGAGATGAAGGATCTAGGTCTGATGCATTACTTCTTGGGATTAGAGGTGTGGAAGAGATCAGATGAGATTTTCCTTAGCCAAGGAAAATATACTGTTGAGATCCTGTAGAGATTCAGGACGATGGACAAAAATTCCATGGCCACACCCGTGATGATAAATCTGAAGCTTCTGAGTGACTCATCTTCATATTTGGTGGATCCCATGATGTACAAAAAATTGATTGGATATTTGATATACCTGGTTAACACCAAGCCAAACAAATGTTTTGCAGTGAATTCCTTGAGTCAATACACGGTTGAACCAAGACATGTAAATTGGATGGAAATAAAACATATGTTGAGGTACTTGCATGGTATGATGGGATATTGATTGAGATATGTATCGGGTGGAGAAGTGAAGCTGCAGGGATATACAAAATCTGACTAGGTAGGGAGTGCATTGGATTAGAATTTTCTTCAGTCTGGGATCATGTACGATATCATGGTTGAGCAGGAAGAAAACATCAGTGGCACTCAGTACAACAGAGGTAGAGTATATCACAACTATTGTGGTAAGCCGTGAAGCAATGTGGCTTCAGAAGTTGCCTGCGGGGATATTTGATCTAGAATTGGAGCCAACTTTGATACATTGTGACAATAAAAGTTGTGCAAGGATTTCAGAGAACCCTATAATTCATGAAAATTCAAATAACATAGAGATCAAATATCATTACATTCGAGACATGGTGCAGAGAGGAGTTATATAGCTCCAATACATATACATGAATGAGAAGATAGAAAACATTCTCACCAAGCCTCTATCTAGATTGAAGTGTGTTCGACAACATAGGTATTCCAACAGAGGATATACACCTTCAATAACCACTCGCATAACTAGATCAAAGATCAACACACCGATGTTTTCACATGGTAAAACCCCTACGGGGAAACATCCACAGCCCCAACCAATGCGACCACTTGGAGCAGTTTATTAATGCAAAGAAAAATATTACAGAGAGATTTTACAGGAGACTTTCTCACAATTGATCATCGACAAATGACCCTCCATGCTCTTTAAATAGAGATCATTGAACAATCAGGTGTTAAGCCATGGATCAATGGCCGTTAAGATCGAGGAGAGTATGAACCATCAGATCACTCTATGTTGGGAACATATCGTGAATGTCGGATTTCCTAACTACAAATGCATACTAATGCATAGTAAAGAAACACACTAGAAAACACACTTTTACCTAACGACGCAATAGACCAAGTAGATATTACTAACTCCTAAGTGTTTAAATATCCTAACATAACCCCTTAAGAACAACTTGGGATAGGATTGAAGGATTTACAATAGTGACACAATAGGAGAAGGAAGGAGGCATTAGAGCCTATCCTCCCTTAATGACAATTTCTTGAACTCCTAACATAGATCGAAGTTTGGAAAACTTCACTTCTATAAGAGACTTTGTGAAAATCACTGCAACTTGATCTTTTGTAGGGAAAAAGAGAACTTCAATAACTTGATCATGAATGATATTTCTGATGAAGTACATGTGTAGCTCGATGTGTTTGCTATGCCGATATTGAACTGGGTCTTTGGTGAGCTTGATGGCACTTTGATTGTCACACCAAAGGCTGGTCGGATGCTGGTGCTAGAATCCAAACTATGAAAGGATCTGTCAAAGCCACAGGGCTTCCTAACTTGCATTTACCATTGCTCGGTACTCTATTTCTGCTAAATAAAGTGCAATATCCTATTGTTTCTTACAGGCCCAAGTGACAGGTCCTAAACCAAGGCTAAAAACATAACCTGCAATAGACTTTCAATCATTAGGGTCACCGACCCAATCTGAATCAGTGAAACCAACCAATAAAGGAGTCCCGCCTGAACTATAATGTATCTTGAACTAAATTGTACCATGAACATAGTGAAGTATCCTTTTAAATGATTTCCAATGGCTTTCATGGGGTGTTTGCATATATTGGGCAACAAGACCAACAACAAAGGAAAGATCAAGACGGGTATGAATCAAGTATAAGAGGCTACCAACTAACTGACGGTACAGGGTGGCATCAACTTCAGGAGAAGTACAAGTGGTAGAGAGCTTGACTCTAGACTAGAAGGGAGAAGGGGTTGGTTTACAATCATCCATGTGAAAGCAACAAAGAAGGTCACAAGCATACTTAATCTGGGAAAGAAAATTCCTTCATTGGTTTGCAAAACTTGGAGGCCAAGGAAATAGTGCAAAAAACCTAAGTCTGTCCTTTCAAATTTCTTCTTAAGGTTGGTTTTCACATGGTTAAAAGTTTTGAGTCACTACCAATAAGGATAAGGTCATAAACATAAAGGAAAAGGATTATGAGATGGCTTCCTACTTTTTTGGTATAGACATTAGGATCAAAATAGCATCTAGAGAATCCAGTGGAAATAAGAAAGCTATCCATTTTGGCATACCAAGCTCGGGGAGCTGGCTTGAGACCATAAAGAGATTTCTTGAGGTGACAAACAAGGTGTAACATACCCAACGTTACAATTACCAGTGACATAGAGAGTGCAATTTTTTTTTTTGTTTGAAGCAGGAAAGCGACAACGACACATAGTCGAACCACACAACCTGACGATGAACAACGCCTACAGATCAGGCCACCGACAAAATGACTCTACATGCTGGCACATCCATCAATTGGTAGAAAGTATGAGAAATAAAAAAGGGACAACTACCCACCCGACACAGACGTGATGACACCTAGAAGCTAAAGGACAACATCTCTTGCGTTAACTACACGTGCAGGAACTCTAACTCCTAATCTACCTCAATCATCAACAGGGACTGTGCTGGAAAACTAAACCATAATCGACAAGCATCCTCCTAAGCTCGGGTGCAAGGCATCATTCAAATGACTCAGATCATGCATTCCACTTATTACTGTCACTCTTGTTATTTGCGTTCAGTCAGTCCATCATATTCAAATATAAGCTTAACATATTTTTAGTTTCAGTCAATCATATTCAAATATAAGCTTAACATATTTTTAGTTTCAGTCAATCATATTCAAATATAAGCTTTATATAATTTAAGTGTAGAAATCTAAAATTTAAAGGATTATATTTATAATTGAATGAAAAGTAATTATCTATAGGATGAAAGTCATTATAACATACTTATTATAAATTTAACATCCCATTTCATTTATGAGAATCAACTTCTTTAATGATTATTAAAAATAAAAAAATAAAACTTAAGTATAATATTTACCAAATCTAATTTATGATATTTAGCATGTAACTTTATAAGTGCTAAAGTTAATGTAACGATATTTAACGATATAGAAACATGTCATGCACATCCAAGTAGGTTCAAGCACATCCATTCATGGTATGGAAACAAGGATATTCATATTATTAATGGAAGAGAATTTGAAAGGTGATATCAACCATTTTGGACTAGATTCAGATTCCAGTTGCTGGCGATTGCGTGTGCCAAACACATATGCTTTAAATAATTAGCACCTAAACAATATATATACGTGCCCTCTCCATTTACTGTGTTTGAATTTCGCTTTCGGCATCCTGGAGATTAATATACATTTAATAGTGGTAGTTTCGTCATACTGGATATAACTATACATTTAATAGTAGCAATTGCTGTCGGTTGTGCGTGCCGGACACACGCGCTTTAAATAATTAGCACTTCTGAATTCAAATGAATTAAAAAAAGATGAATAGTAAAATCTTTGGAGTTTTTTTTTTTATTACATTCTTTTGCATGGGCGAAGATATGCATCATATTCTCTCCCTTATTCTTCTGCGCAGTTTGCGTGTCGTTATTCAGCAAGTTGCAGAAATACTGTTAGTTTTCCATTTAAATTGGTATTCTCCCTTTTGCTATTCTAGTTCATTGCAATGATTTATAGTTTGTAAAGTTTATTCACATTGTGATTAAGCAAACTCGAGCATAAGTTATTTCTTATCTAAATTATCTCTCCCCTTACTAAAGAAAATATTTTGAATAGAACTTTACCTATGGGGAACCGGCTCAAATGGGTTGCTATTGTAAGCCTGACATTCCTTGTTAGCGTGTGATTCCTCAATCTCGCAATCTGGCCTGGTCATTGTAATTGCTTCATGAAAATTCCTAGAAGACATAAGGCGTTTCCATCTCTTTCATGGATTAGAGCAAATCAATGCTAACCTTGGATCTTTATATAAATTAAGGCTTCATATGAATCTATGTTAATTATGTTTTGAATCTGTTTTTTTCGACATCCAAATTATTTTCCATTTTATTTTATTCGTGTCACCAGTGTATATATACAAATCTTTGCTTGCTAGGGCACGATGTCAGGTACACAAAAGTCCTCTGCTGTGTAAAAACACCACATTATGTCGTCGCAAATGGAGTAATCTCAATTAGTAATCGTTTAGATTATTGTTGATCCAATTTTTATACATTTTCAGATGTTTCTTTTTTCCATTATCACGAACAACATGTCAAATGGTTTTTAACTTTGAGCTATTGATTTGTAATTGGAAATAGGAGTCACATTGGAGGAAATGGTAGTCGTAAAACACCACCATGAAAGAATTGATGAAGCTCTTGTTACACTCTCGAGTCATGACCAAACCTCGACTGGAGGTTGAAGTATCTCAGATCAAACAATGGAGGTGATATTATCAATCCTTACAGCACCATGTTTACATAGCCACTCGAAGGCTCGACTAAGACACAGTCACAATGCCACCCAAGCATCGTCGACCAATTAACTTCGTTGCCTACCGGTAATGGTACCGCAATAAATCATTCATTCAGCCATCCAATCAACAAATAAATTCTAAATTCACTGATTTTAAAGTCCAACAAAAATGTAGTCCTTCAAGAAATCGGTTGTCAATTGACCTCAAAAATTTGCTGCCATTAAACGTTGAACACATTGTTGCCAAGAGGAATATATATCACCTTGAATGCCTTTTACAAAATCATCCAGACATCACAAGCGCATTGACCCTTCAACGCGCGTCGACAGATTGCTGGCAGGTGTAAAGAAAACACAGGCTGAAAATTGACTCCAACGTTATTCAATATAGAGTACCAAATAAAATGCCGTCTTAGAAACTTAAGTTTTTGTTTCATTTTCCAAGAAGCCCAACAACGTAGATTTAATTTAGATACGAGAAAAATTTGCAGAACGATATTAAATCCTTTCATTCCCAGGGTACCAATAAAATTTCAGACTGAATTAAATCCTAGACTGAGATTAAATATTTTCATTGCCAGGATATCAATGAAATTGCAAACTGAATGAAATTCCTTACATTACTAGTATATCAATATGTAAAAAAAAAAAAACAAAGTGAGATTAAATCTTTTCATTACCAGGATATCATTAAAATTATGGATTGAAATGAAATTCTTTACATTACCAGGATAACAATCCATGCAGCCAATAGTAAGGGAACACAAGGGTCCAATGGGAGAGGTCATGGAGATGATCGCAGGGAAAACCAACACGATGCAGAAATTCCATAAGCAGAGGTACTTGGCTAGAGGGTGCAAGACAACAAGATGCCAAGGACAACAACAAAGGTAGACGATGGATGGGTTCATCCTTCGCTTCACCATCCTTGCACATAAAAGCAGGGCATTGAGATCCATAATTCTTTTAACGCTAAGGCGACGACCATAGATCAAGCTTCTGGCTGACTACTCAGGTGAGGACTGGTGAGCTAGGGATGAAGGGAAACAACATGATCATATCAATCAAAACACCATAGATGGTCAAGACATGCGGGAAACGAAGTTCATGGAAAACCAATCAATCAATCAGCTAGGCCATAAAATTTTAGTCCTGAATCTAGACCACCAGTTTACCTACCCAAAATAAACATGCAGATCCAAATCATAAATCCTACAACAATCTACCATACCAATAAAGAAAGTGTATCATTGCCTGATCGCCTGCTCTGAGTGGACATCCTGCATGCTTCGTGCTACTCCCGCTTGCCGATCGTCGAGACTTCACTGGTACCTTCCAGCCAATGTGATGCAGGAGCATCGCCCACGTCAAGTGAGCCAACGCGGAAGCAGAAAAGACAGCTGGACAGTGCCAGCACAAATTTTGAAACACCTTGACATTGTTGCGCCAAACATTAGTATGTGTAGAGTTAATGAAGCGCACTTGTATATTGTAAATGGACCTTGAGCGGATAGCTCACGTCCTTAGGTAGATGAGGCATTTAATAGATTTAATGTAAAGTAGATATAACATTTAATTCTAGATTTGATAGCCTAAGAGTTCGAGAGGGAAACGGGATATAGACACCCTCCTTTGTACATTGTATTATTATTATTCATTCAGGAGCAAGGAGAGCAGAACAGAGAAGTGTATGTAGAACCTCCATGTACAGATATTGAATTAATAAGAAAGCTTTAATTCAATTTCATGGTTATGTTATTCTCTGTGTGTTGTTGATATTATGCTCATGAATGTTTGCTTCTTGTCATACATTTGCTTTTATATGCTATGTATGTGATTTCATGGTTGAAGTGAAGTCTGGGAGGACAAGGAGTTAGTTTCAATTGTTTCTCTATCTTGAACCAGAGAATTCCTGCAAAGAGTGCAGTTGAATTGTCCGCAAGGAGTGCATGGCTACAGGGTTCAGATAGAAGGAACTTTTGTTCTACATTCTCAAAAGCGTAGATTTGGCACCAGAGCCATGCAAGGCGTGCGCAGGCTAGACGAAGACTCAGAGTTGCGATTCTGAGCAAAGAGTTGAAGGATTTCTGCTGCAGGAGTGCGCAGGATCGAAGGGTTCCAATACTTAGTCATATTTGGAGCTTTGCCACAAGGAGTGCGTGCAAGGATTTTCCGTAAGGGACTCAGAAGCTGGGAAAAAGCTCAAGAGGGATAGGCCTTCAAAGTTTGTTGAAAGACAGCAAGGAGAAGTTGCACGAGAAGATCGAGAGGAAGGGTCACAGGCTGGCGAGCGTCTCGTGGGGAGACACTTCTTGTCCGAGGATGCAGTGAGGAGGAAGGTGGATGTGAAGTCTACAGGGCAGAATGAAGAAAGTTTGAAGCTTGGGAGAGCAGAGCGTCGATCGGGATCACAAGGAGCGTGACTCAACTCATGGATTGGGCGTATCGGGAGTTCGTGAGGTAAGACTCCTAATTTTCATCAAGGAAATCGCGAGATCGAAGAGAAGAGAAGTCCCAACGATTTCATGTTTAGTGTGGATCATAGCCGAGTGACGTGGCAAGGTGGTCTCAGGACATCGGGTCTCGGGAGTTGAAGGGTCAAGCAATTGGTTTCGCGAGTCGCGAGGTCGCGAGGAGACGAGATAGCTTAACTTGGGTATCGGTGACTCAGGCCTCGGGAGTCGAGGTGGAAATTATTTGAACTCGTGAGAGGCGAAGCCGCGAGGGAGCGAGGTCGTGAGATCGACGTCTCGGCTTATCGTGTATCGGGGGTTGAAAATCCATTTGTTTTGAATTGCGAGTGGCGAGACTGCGATAAGGTAGAAGTCCCGACAAGCGAGAGAGGGTTAGCGCTGAATGACATCTCGGGTCTCAAAAATTCGAGAACTCAAAGGATAGACCGAGAACTCTCGAAACGAGAAGTTTCGATCCTCAGAAGGAAGAAGCGAGGGTCGCATAAGGTAAAACCTGTGGGGTGCATACTTTTCGATAGGGAAGTAGAAGAGCCATTGAGTTCTTCGGGCCGAGGAGAAGAGAAGGTCCCGGTGAGAGCGATCGTGCTCCGAAGGAGTGCGGTTTGCGTCACAATGCTAGGGGTACTTTTCTTCCCCCTTAGCCCCCCGAGCCACAAAGGGGCCACACACACTATCTAGAGGTTTCGTCTAGCACCCAGCTCTCCTTGCAAGGCCGAGCTACCACTCCTCTCCAAGCTGGGTATCCCAACTCCCACAAGTAAATCAGTCAAGCAGATATTTCTATAGTGCAACGTTATGCAAATAGAAGGTGATCCTTCATCCTTCTCCTTCCTTCATTTTATAGAGTTCTGAACTTCTTTTCTTTCCTAAAATCTCATTTAATTAAAGTTTTAAAAATAAATTCCTAAAAATTCCTCTCTGTACAAGTGTCACCCATCCCCTACATTCCTCCATTATTTAATTTCTTTGATTAATTAATTATCTCAATTCCCTCACCCACCTAGAGTTACTCCTAGAATCACTCCTAGGTGTCCCCAAATTCTCTTACAGGTTTTAATAGCTTTCCCTTTTAGTAAATTGTCAGTTCAGTTTAAATTAGAAGGTTCTTAAATGGTAGATGCTTTACTAAGTTTTGACCTTCCTCTTTTTCCCTTAAGTTCCCCTTTTTCCCTTTTTATGTTACCTCTTTTCCTAGTTTCCTAAAAAATTTATTTTCCCTCTTTCCCCTTTTTAATTAGAACTCAAAAAGAAAGGTGTGGAATTTAACCCCTTTTCCCTTTTATCATTAAATTAATATATTTTAAATTTTCAAAAAGATAAAACAATTAATTCCCTCTTTGTATTTTATATCCACAGATTTTATTTTTTATGAATAAATTAAATTTCTTACTCCCTTCATGTTACAAGATTTAACTAAGATCATAATTATTAATTAAGTTGTTTTTATTTTTATTATTAATATTTTTTTTTTTTGAAGAAAAAATTTTACCACTAGCGTAATTTAGACTTAGGTCTTAAATTTCATACAAGGCGACATTTAATTAGGGAAATTGTTTTTTTTTAAATTAGTTAACACGTATTTGTCTTAAGGCCATCTAGGTTCATCCCTCTATCATTAACAATGCGACATGCCCTTCAGGACGCACTAGGTCCTCCAAGGGTGCCACTCACCTCATATGTTCCCTTGTGCGATGTGCCCTTTAGGACACACTACGTGCTCCAAAGGTGCCACTCGCCTCTTGACTGATTTGATAGACATCTATAACACCTGGAGTCAACACTCTGCCAGGTGAACTTGTGGGAGACTAAGGGCCTCTAAGGAATAAGGCCCCCGACTTATTTCACGCCCCTTAGAATCATCGTGATCGACTGTCACAGTCTTCCCTCATAGCATCGTGGGTCCTCTCAAACTAGGTAATCGTTAACCTATAGTTCGAGCCATGACGAGAGTGCTAGTAGGCTGTGGCAGGGCTGCTATCCACACCTCTCCCTCAACATCTCTGGTAGTCGTGTGTGACCGCTTTACTCCATATGTGAGTCTGGTCGGCAAGCTATCGTCAGCCTGCATCATCAAAAAATCATGTCAGAACATATCCATATCATATCATCCAGTAAGATGCACTAAAATCACAGTAAAGCAATCAAACCCTAATGGCACACTTCCTGACTCGATCCAGAGTCCAAGGGGTTCCATCGATGCCTCTACATCCATGAGGTCCATTAAAGTGTATCACAGTATCATATGTCTATCTATCAAAGAAAAATGGGAACTGCTGTTGCATATCATATGCGTCCTCCTAGGTCACCGAGTGTGGACTATAATTTTCCCACTGGACCTTGACCTGCTCTATCGTTTGACGCTGTAGTTGTTGAACGTGATGATCCAAAATGCGGTCTAGCTCATCCGTGAGCGCTCCCTCGTCTGATACCCACAAGGTGCTCAAGTCAAATCATGTGAAGGATCAATAATCATAAAGTCTCAATAGAGACATGAAATACATCATGCATACGCCTCAAGAATTAGGCAAGGCTAGTCATCAATCCACAACCCTCTCATTTCCAAAATATCGTAGGATCCCACGAACCTAGGATATAGTTTAGCCCCCCTTTTTCCAAATAGATCGAACTCTTATGTGGCTTTAACCACAAAAAGACTTAATCGCCACAACATAACTACGGTCGACACGATGCACATCATCATAACTCTTCTACCAATCCTGTGCTTCCTTGATCCTTTGTACTAAATTTCTCATTTAAGCTTCCAATTCTTGGATTGCTTCTAGTCCCACCTGGTTCCTATCTGCAAGCCAATCCCAAGTCAAGGCGTCTGACACGGTCGCCTGTAAAGAAACTTGAAAGGTGCCATATTAATGGTGTTCTGGTAACTGTAGTTGTAAGGGGACTCGACTAGTGGCAAAAATTCTTCCCAACTCTTTTGTTGGTCCATCACGCACATGTGCAACATGTCCTCCAAGGTCTGGTTCGTTCATTTGGTCTGCCTGTCAGTCTCCGGGTGATATGCAGTACTAAAGTTAAGTTGGGTCCCCAAGGCCTCTTGGAAACTCGTCTAGTAAACACCGATCCTCAATCGGATGTAATCCTCTTAGGCACGCCATGCAGCCTCAGAATCTCACTAATGAAAACTCTAGCCATGTCAGGTGCTTGAAATGTCATACGCACAGGAATAAAGTGAGCACTCTTCATCAGAGTGTCTACTACTACAAAAATCGAGTCATGTCTCCTTGCCGTTAGTGGCAATCCAACATTAAAATCCATCGAACTAACCTCCCATTTCGATTCTGGAATAGCATGTGGTTGTAGTAATTCTATTGGGTGTCTATGTTTAGCCTTTATCTGCTGACATTATAGACATCTAGCCACATAGTTGACTATGTCTGCCTTCATTCCCTTCCAGGAGAATAAGGGTTTAAGGTCTGCCCTCATCCTCGTGACTCCTGGGTGAGCCATGTAAAATTCTCTATGAGCCTCGCTCAGGATCAATATTCTCAACTCGTCGTTTGGCGGTACGTAGATCCGATTTTTAAACCTCAATAATCTGTCGCTATCAAACAAAAATCCTGTAAATCGTGGTACCATCATTGTGTTTTGTCTGATAAAACCCTCGACCTCTTTGTTCAATTCTCGTTATTGGTTCAATTCCCAATTTTAAATCTAAGGTAAACTCCAATTCCCTCTCCGGAAACATCCCAGGTAACTCCTCTGGAAAGACGCCTGCAAACTCTCTCACCATCGGTAGGTGTTCTAGACCTTCCGCTACTGCTTTTTCATTAACGCAAGGATCACATAAAGTGTACACCCCTTGTGTGTGCTCTTCTTTAGCTACAAGGAAGAGATGAACCTTAGGGAAAACTCCCTGGTTCTGAGCTACAATCATGCGTCTCTGCCCCCTCACATTGACCAAGCTCAATCGCTTCGTATTACAGTTGAGTATCGCCTCAAGTGATTCCAACCAGTCCATACCAATCACAACATCATAGGATCATAGGATCGCGATATACAGGTTGGCCCCGGTGACAAACTCTCCCAGGTTAAGGTACAGCCTGTAACCCTTCCTTCACCTTCTGTTTGGCTCCTGAAGCCATCTCTATGAAGCTAAACTTATCAAGTTCGACTTCCTTTACCTTAATCCTTTTTAGCATTGCACCAAAAATGAAACTCTCAGCAGCACCGGGTTCTATCAAAATACTAAGGGTCTGGTCAATGACGATACCGGATGTCTCGAGTGCAGTTGATTGGTGCTCTGCCTCGTGGCTATTCACCATTGCAAGATTCCAATGGGCCTTGCCCAATCTCCCAGGGTAGTGGGTCCAACTGATCCAGATGCTCTAGCCCTCTTCACTGGGCAGTCATGCTGGAAATGTGGCTCCCTACATTCCAACATACTTTCTTCGGTCCAGTAATCTTGGTACCCGAAGCAGAAGCTGAATTCCAATGCAAATTCCATCACAAACTCGTTGACCTTAACTTTCTTGGTGAGGGTGTGGAGCACACCGAAGAAGCTCCAAAAACGGGCCCCGTACTCGGCACCATACGGTTTCCTTGACGCAAGGCATCGAACTCGTTGAGCTGACGCTCAATGAATTCCTTGGAAAGATACCTCTTCTGGAACTGTTCCTAGAACAACTCCCATGACATGTCGTCAACGACCAATTTCAAAGTGGTAGGAGCATCTTCCACCATAGAAGAGCATTCCCCTTCAGTGAAAGACCATTGAGTAGACCTTGGAGGTCATGATCGCGAAGTGTGAAGCACAACGCCTTGCTCTACAACCAAGCCTCGACGACACAGCCGTCCGTGACACTTGTGGACTCAATAACTCAACTCTCTCGAATTATCGATGGAAGCTAATGGTACTAGCTAGGGTGTGTTGTGGACCCTCAGGGGTATAGGTACCCCGACCTCATCTCAGTATTGATGGTGAATCAAGGCCTTTGAAATTACCTGGAAGGGCCTTGTCAGACCACCATCATCCCTTACTACAAGCGAATCCAGTGCAAGGACTTGTTCCTCCCCTTGGGGTCAGACTCTGAGGGCGCGAAACTTCTGGAGGTGTCGTACTTCCATCCATGATACCTCGCCATGAATCTCTACGGTGTCATCTAACAGTGATTATCGCAAGGGCAAGTCAAAGCTTCAAATAGCGTTAGGTTAAGACTAAATGGTTTACTATAGTGGAAAGCATGGTGATCCATGGTTGCAGGGTTGAACCCGCTCTGATACCATATGTAACGTCCCCAATGTCACGACTACCAGTGACATAGAGAGTGCAATTTTTTAATTATTATTTGAAACAGGAAAGCGACGACGACACACAGTCGAACCACACAACCTGACGACGAACAACGCCTGTAGATCAGGCCACCGACAAAACAACTCTACACACTGGCACATCCATCAATTGGTCGAAAGTATGAGAAATAAAAAAGGGATGACTACCCTCTTGACGTAGACGCGATGACACCTAGAAGCTAAAGGACAACATCTCTTGTGTTAACTATGCGTGCAAGAACTCTAACTCCTAATCTACCTCAATCATCAACAGGGACTATGCTGGAAAACTAAACCAAAATTGACAAGCATCCTCCTAAGCTCGGGCGCAAGGCGTCATTCAAATGACTCCGATTACACATTCCACTTATTACTGTCACTCTTGTTATTTGCATTTAGTCAGTCAATCATATTTAAATATAAGCTTAACATATTTTTAGTTTCAGGCAATCATATTCAAATATAAGCTTTATATAATTTAAGTGTAGAAATCTAAAATTTAAAGGATTATATTTATAATTGAATGAAAAGTAATTATCTATAGGATGAAATTCATTATAACACACTTATTATAAATTTAACATCCCATTTCATTTATGGAAATCAACTTGTTTAATGATTATTAAAAATAAAAAAAATAAAACTTAAGTATAATATTTACCAAATCTAATTTATGATATTTAGCATGTAACTTTATAAGTGCTAAAGTTAATGTAACAATATTTAACAATATAGAAACATGTCATGCACATCCAAGTGGGTTCAAGCACATCCACTCATGGTATGGAAACAAGGATATTCATATTATTAATGGAAGAGAATCCGAAAGGTGATATCAACCATTTTGGACTAGATTCAGATTCTAGTTGCTGGCGATTGCGTGTGCCAAACACATACACTTTAAATAATTAGCACTTAAACAATATATTTACGTGCGCTCTCCATTTACTGTGTTTGCATTTCTCTTTTGGCAGCCTGGAGATTAATATACATTTAAGAGTGGCAGTTTCGTCATACTGGATAGAACTATACATTTAATAGTAGCAGTTGCTGTTGGTTGCGTGTGCCAGACACAAGTGCTTTAAATAATTAGCACTTCTAAATTCAAATGAATTAAAAAAAGACGATTAGTAAAATCTTTGGGTTTTTTTTTTATTACATTCTTTTGCATGGGTGAAGATATGCATCATATTCTCTCCCTTATTCTTCTGCGCAGTTTGCGTGTCATTATTCAACAAGTTGCATAAATACTGTTAGTTTTCCATTTAAATTGGTATTCTCCCTTTTGCTATTCCAGTTCGTTGCAATGATTTATAGTTTGTAAAGGTTATTCGCATTGTGATTAAGCAAACTCGAGTAGAAGTTATTGCTTATCTGAATTATCTCTCCCCTTGCTAAAGAAAAGATTTTGAATAGAACTTTACCTATGGGGAACTGGCTCAAATGGGTTGCTATTGTAAGCCTGACATTCCTTGTTAGCATGCGATTCATCAACCTCGCAATCTAGCCTGGCTGTTGTAATTACTTCATGAAAATTCCTAGAAGACGTAAGGCATTTCCATCTCTTTCATGGATTAGAGAAGATCAATGATAACCCTGGATCTTTATATAAATTAAGGCTTCAGATGAATCTATGTTAATTATGTTTTGAATCCGTTTTGTTCGACGTCTAAATTATTTTCCATTTTATTTTATTCGTGTCACTAGAGTATATATACAAATCTTTGCTTGCCAGGGCATGATGTCAGGTACACAGAAATCCTCTGCTGTGTAAAAATACCACATTCTATTGTCGCAAATGGAGTAATCTCAATTAATAATCGTTTAGATTATTGTTGATCCAATTTTTATACATTTTCAGATGTTTCTTTTTTCCATTATCACGAACAACATGTCAAATGGTTTTTAACTTTGAGCTATTGATTTGTAATTGGAAACAAGAGTCACATTGGAGGAAATGGTAGCCGTAAAACACCACCATGAAAGAATTGATGAAGCTCTTGTTACACTCTTGAGTCATGACCAAACCCCGACTGGATGTTGAAGTATCTCAAATCAAACAATGGAGGTGATATTATCAATCCTTACAGCACCATGTTTACACAACCACCCGAAGGCTTGACTAAGATGCAGTCACAACGCCACCCAAGAACCGTCGACCAATTAACTTCGATGCTTCCCGGTAATGGTACCGTAATAAATCATTCATTCAGCCATCCAATCAAAGAATAAATTCGTTGATTTTAAAGTCCAACAAAACACAACCCTTCAAGAAATCGGTTGTCAATTGACCTCAGAAATTCACTGCCATTAAACGTTGAACACATTGTTGCCAAGAGGAATATAGATCACCTTGAATGCATTTTACAAAATCCCTCAGACATCACAAGCACACCAACCCTTCAACGCTTGTGTCATCATAACAGAAGGTTGGGTTTAAAAAAAAAAATTGTTAGTAATAGGACAATTCATAGTCTGTATAAATATAAACAAGGGCCAAATTGCAGGGAAGAATCCTGGGTCTAGGTACAAGAATCGCAGGCCCCCAATTATCTTCCAGGGACAGGTTAAAAGATAAAGAAAAGAGATCGCTGGAAAGTGTAAAGAAAACACAGGCTGAAAATTGACTCCAACGTTATTCAATCCAGAGTACCAAATAAAACGCCGTCTTAGAAGTTTAAGTTTTTGCTTCATTTTCCAAGATGCCCAACAACACAGATTTAATTTAGATACGAGAAAAATTTGCAGACTGATATTAAATCCTTTCATTCCCAGGGTACCAATAAAATTTCAGACTGAATTAAATCCTAGACTGAGATTAAATCTTTTCATTGCCAGGATATCAATGAAATTGCAAACTGAACGAAATTCCTTACATTACGAGTATATCAATATGTAAAAAAAAAAAAACAGAGTGAGATTAAATCTTTTCATTACCAGGATATCATTAAAATTGCGGACTGAAATGAAATTCTTTACATTACCAGGATAACAATCCATGTAGCCAATAGTAAGGGAACATAAGGGTCCAATGGGAGAGGTCATGGAGATGATCGCAGGGAAAACCAACACGACGCATAAATTCCATAAGCAGAGGTACTTGGCTAGAGGGTGCAAGACAACAAGCTGCCAAGGACAACAACAAAGGTAGATGATGGATGGGTTCATCCTTTGCTTCACCATCCTTGCACAAAAAAGCAGAGCATTGAGATCCATCGGTCTTTTAACGCTAAGGCGACGACCGTAGATCAAGCTCCTGGCCAACTGCTTAGGCGAGGACTGGTGAGCTAGGGACGAAGGGAAACAACACGATGGTCTCAATCAAAATGCCGCAGATGGTCAGGACATGCGGGAAACGAAGGTCATGGGAAACCAATCAATCAATCAGCTAGGCCATAAAATTTTAGTCCTGAATCTAGACCACAAGTTTACCTACCCAAAATAAACATGCGGATCCAAATCATAAATCCTACAACAATCTACCATACCAACAAAGAAAGTGTACTGTTGCCTGATCACCTGCTCTGAGTGGACGTCCCACACGCTTCGTGCTACTCCTGCTTGCCGACTGTCGAGACTTCACCGTTACCTCCTAGCCAATGCTCGGGGTACTCTTCTTCCCCCTTAGCCCCCCAAGCTGCAAAGGGGCCACACACACTATCCAGAGGTTTCGTCTAGCTCCTAGCTTGCCTCGCAAGGTCGAGCTACCACTCCTCTCCTAGCTGGGTATCCCAACTCCCGCAAGTAAATCAGTCAAGTAGATATTTCTACAGTGTAACGTTACGCAAACAAAAGGTGATCCTTCATCCTTGTCCTTCATTTTATAGAGTTTCGATCTTCCTTTCTTTCCTAAAATCTCATTTAATTAAAGTTTTAAAAATAAATTCCTAAAAATTCCTCTCCGTACAAGTGTCACCCATCCCCTACATTCCTCCATTATTTAATTTCTTTAATTAATTAATTATCTCAATTCCCTCACCCACTTAGAGTTACTCCTAGAATCACTCCTAGGTGTCCCCAAATTCTCTTACAGGTTTTAATAGCTTTCCCTTTTATTAAATTGTCAGTTCAGTTTAAATTAGAAGGTTCTTAAATGGTAGATGCTTTACTAAGTTTTGACCTTCTGCTTTTTCCCTTAAGTTCCCCTTTTTCCCTTTTTATGTTACCACTTTTCCTAGTTTCCTAAAAAAATTATTTTCCCTCTTTCCCCTTTTTAATTAGAACTCAAAAAGGCAGGTGTGGAATTTAACCCCTTTTCCCTTTTATCATTAAATTAGTGTATTTTAAATTTTCAAAAAGATAAAACAATTAATTCCCTCTTTATATTTTATATCCACAGATTTTATTTTTTATGAATAAATTAAATTTCTTACTCCCTTCATGTTACAAGATTTAACTAAGATCATAATTATTAATTAAGTTGTTTTTATTTTTATTATTAATATTATTTTTCTTTTGAAGACAAAATTTTACCACTAGCGTAATTTAGACTTAGGCCTTAAATTTCGTACAGGGCGACATTTAATTAGGGAAATTGTTTTTTTTCAATTTACTTAACATGTTATTTGTCTTAAGGCCATCTAGGTTCATCCCTCTATCATTAACAATGCGACGTGCCCTTCAGGATGCACTAGGTTCTCCAAGGGTGCCACTCACCTCATCTGTTCCGTTGCACGATGTGCCCTTTAGGACACACTACATGCTCCAAGGGTGCCGCTCGCCTCTTGACTGATTTGGTAGACATCAATAACCCCTGGAGTCAACACTCCGTCAGGTGAACTTGTGGGAGACTAAGGGCCTCTAAGGAATAAGGTCCCCGCCTTATTGCGTGCCCCTTAGAATTATCGTGAGCGACTGTCACAGTCTGTCCTCACGACATCGTGGGTCCTCTCAAACTAGGTAATATTTAACCTACAGTTCGAGCCACAGAGGGAGTTCTAGTAGGATGTGGTAGGGATGATGTCCACACCTCTACCTCAACATATCTGGCAGTCGTGTGTGACCCCTTTACTCCATATGTGATTTTGGTTGGCAAGCTATCGTTAGCTTGCATCATCAACAAATCATGTCAGAACATATCCATATCATATCATCCAGTTAGATGCACTAAAATCAAAGTAAAGAAATCAAACCCCATTGGCACACTCCCTGACGCGATCCGGAGTCCAAGGGGTTCCATCGATGCCTATGCATCCACGAGGTCCATAATCCTGCACACTCAGTAAACCTAGTCAATATCACCTATCTATGTCAATGCAGTAAAACAACATGTCATCAACCCATAATGCCTCATAATCAAATCAAAGGTTTTTAATAGCATAATAATCCGGATCACTTGCAAGCAAGTGTCCTCAAAGAATAAGTTCGCTCAGTGCGCTAGAGTGGGATGTTACACAAGGCTAGAGTCATTCTAGACATAGCTAGGAGGTTGTTCCATGTAGATTTCTTCTTGCAAATCCCTGTGCAATGATGTAGGAGCATCACCGACTCATCAAGCGAGCCAGCGCGAAAGCGGAGGACAGCTGGACAAGACAACACAAATTTTTGAAAATGCTTTGGAATTGTTGCACGATCTTAAATGAGTCATTTAAGAAGAGGCACCTATGTATATTGTAATGGACCTTGAGCGGATAGCTCTCGTCCTTTAGTAGATAGATGACATTTAATTTAGTTAATGCTGGTAGATAGAAATTTAATTTTAGATTTGATAGCTTTAGAGTCCAAGAGGGAAAATGAATATAGACACCCTCATTGTATCATTGTAACATAACCCTTGAGCATAGAAGAGAAGCAGGAGGAGAGCAGGCAGAGAATTGTATGAAGAACACCCATGTACTGATAATTGAATTAATAGAAGAAGATTGATTCAATTTCATGGTTTTGTGTCTGATCCTCTGTATATTGATGTTGTGCTCATGAATGTTTGCTTCCTGGTTGTACATTTGATTTTATATGCTGTGTATATGATTTCATGGTTGAATTGAAGTCTGAGAGGGAGATAGAATGAGTTTCAATTATTTCTCTATTTGAGCCAGAGAATTCCTGCAAGGAGTGCAGTTGAATTGTCCACAAGGAGTGCGTTGACAGAAGGGTTCAATTAGAGTTAGATTTTGTCCTCATTTCCTTAAAGGTGCAAGTAGGCACAGTGCCATGCAAGGAGTGTGCAAGCCAGGTAAAAGTCTCAGGGTTGCGAACCTGAGGGAAGTATTAGAAGACTGCTGCTGTAGGAGTGCGCAGGGTCGAGTGACTTCAACACTTAGGCGTGGTTGAAAATTTTCCGCAAGGAGTGCGTGCAAAGGGGTTTTCTTTCTGAAGACCAAAGTCATGGAAAAGCTCAAGAGGAGTAGGCCTTCAAATTCACTGAAGGATAAGCGCAGGCAAGATGCTATTGAAAGTATGAGGGAAGTGTAGTAGAATTACAAACAGGTGGATGAGTTTCGTGGAGAGGAACACAATCGTCTCACAGAATCATCAAAGGGAGGACGGACGATCGAAATCCTTTGAGGAGATTTCGCGAAGTGCCAAGTGTCATTGGATATTGTGGAGGTGCAAGGAGGTTACGACGAGAATGTCCGAAGGCTTAAATCTTAGGAAGGGCAGAGCTGTCGATTCGAGTCACAAGGACCGTCATATCTACACGTGGTATTGTGTATCGGGGATTCACAAGTTGAAGCTCCAAGTTGTTGCAACGAGAATTGCGATATTGCAATCCACGATATCCCGACGAGGCCAGAACTGTCCATTGGTGGGGACGCATGTCAGAAGATCTAAGGCAAGTCGGGGTTCAACATATTGGAGGTCCTGAGAACAGGATACTCAGACAGGTTGAAATCGTGATCCACGATATCCCGACGAGAGAGTTGTGTGGGCCACAACAGGAGCTAGTGGAGGACAGGTGGCATATTCCATTGGGAATCGGGAAAAGGAAAGTCCTGAATCCATTGACATCAGGATTCGCGATCCCGCGAATCCTGAAATCCTGATAGAAGTGACGAAGAGTTGAATAGTCAACTCACACGTGCATCAGAGTATTGGCACATCGGGGTTCAGAGTTTAGAAAATCCATTTGTTGACGTAGCAAATAGCGATTTCTCGATAGGAAGAACTCCGATAGTAAGAGAAAAAGTCAACATTGACTCGTGTTGGAGTTCAGGGAATCATGAGACAACAAACACGCGACCATAGGACTCACAAAATCGCGAAGTCCGATTTCCCGATCATTAAGGGAGATCATTTGAAGAGTTGCCGTGGGTAAGGAAAATTCCCGATAGGGAATTAGAGGAATCTTTGAGTTCTTCGGGCCGTGAGTGGAGGAAGATCCTGAAGGAGTGGACGTGCCTGCGGGTGCGGCTGACACCATGCAAGAAGGAAGATTTAACATCCATCTGATGGACCTCCCATTTATGTGAGGCATCAAGGGAAAGAACAAGGCAGATGGAATTCATTTTTGCTACAGGGGCAAAGTTTTCATTATAGTCAATTCCTTCAACTTGGGAAAATCCTTTGGCAACTAACCGAGCCTTGTGTCTTTCAACACTTTCATCTGATGCATACTTAGTTCTGTAGACCCAGTTTCATCTAGCAAGTTTTCTTCCTTTTGGAAGAGGTACAAGCTCCCAAGTATCGTTTTCCATTAAAGAATGATACTCTTCATTCATTGTTGTATCCCAATCTAGATGACCTGAATCTTCTGCAAATGTCTCTAGATCATGAGTTTTTGAAACTTGAGCCAAAATAGAAGAGGCTCGTTGGAACTGTGAACATGTCCGATGTTGATCTGAAGGATCACCGACAAGATCACCAACTGCTTCTCATGTTGAACGGACCCATCTAGGAAGCGATGGAGCTGGTGCTGGCTCAGGTTCAAAGGAATCATATAGAGGAGGGTGAGCAAGCAGAAGTGGATTTCCATCCTCACTGTCATCATCTGAAGAAGAAACCAGATCATAAGAAGGCACAAACACCAAATATGGCTCACAGGCTGAAGAAGTCACAATCGCCGAATTAGGCTCGAAGGGCAAAGAGATTTTCATCAAATTTAACATCTCTTCTAATAATGATTTCATTACAATGTGATTGAAGAAGTCTGTAACCTTTGACATCTTCAGAATAACCAACAAATATACACTTCTCACTTTTAGGCTGCAATGCTTTCCTTTTCTCATCAGGAATGTGAGCCCATGCTATACTGCCAAATACACGGAAGTGACTTACATATTGTTTAATTTTATTCCAATCTTCTTCCGGTGTTATATTTTTAAGAGCCTTTGTGGGAGTGCGATTTACTATATAATTTGCACAGTTGATGGCTTCTGCCCAATACTTTAGACTTAATCCCTTAGATTGGATCATACAATTAGTCATTTATTTTAATGTGCAGTTCTTTCTCTCAGCAACACCATTTTGTTGTGGTGTATATGAAATAGTGTGTTGCATTTGGATTCCCTGTGTAGTGTAGTAGCTTGTAAAATTATTGTTCACATATTCACCTCCATTATCTGTTCTTAACCTTTGAATTTGATGTCCAGATTGCTTTTCTACAAGGTCCTTGTAGGCCAAAAACTTGTCAAAAACTTCACTCTTGAGTTTTAAGAAGTAAACCCAAGTAGTGTGTCTGGAAAAGTCATCAATGAAAGTTAAGAAATACTTGCACCGAGAAAAAGAAGGAGAAGAAAGTGGACCACACAAATCACTGTGAACAAGCTGCAAAGGACTCGAGGCGTGCCAAGAGGCACGTTTGTCAAAATGTCCCGATGATGTTTGCCAAGAACACAACCAGCACAAACACCATCTCTACATGAAACAAGAGGAAGACCAGTCACCATATGTTGATTACTTAGTTGTTGTAATGAGCAATAGTTTAGATGACCAAACCGCTCATGCCAAAGTTTGCTCAAGTCATTTCTATGAGAAACAAAAACTGATGAAAAAGATGATGACCCAAAGTTGTCAAACTTGTACAACCTTGTAATATCATCAACAATTCTAGTTGCAAGAACATGCTTAGGATCTTTTAGATCCTTGATTACAACTAGGTGAGGTGAAAATTTGACAGTTTTACCTTCACCTGAATGAGTGATTTGATATATTGATAGAAGGTTACAAGAAAGACTTGAAACACATAATACATCATTGAAATGACCATTATCTACTTGAATTGTTCCATATTCTTCAACACTAAGAGATCTATCATCACTAACAAATATTTTCTTGGTGTTACATACATTTAGAGAAGAAAATATGGCTTTATCCTTAGCCATATGATAAGATGCTCCTGAATCAATAAGCCACTCATCAGAAGAAGAAGTAGTAGTAGAATTTTAATTGAAGGAGAAACCAGAAGCATAAAGTGCATGTCTGTGAGAAGAAGAAGTAGAATCAATACTGATGTTGTGCTTCTTCATCACTTCTTCTAAAGMTGCCATCTTCTTGAAACATTTGGACTCATCATGACCATCTTTATCACAAAAGTTGCAATGTCTGTTAGTATTCTTACTTTTATATTTTGCTCCTTTGTCACTAGCAGGAGTTGAAGCTGTCTAAGCAGGTTTGGGACCCTTATATTGTTTGTTATTATAGTGAGGATGTTGCTTCTTGGGATACTTGGGTTTATCTTTCTGTTGGGAAACTAAGGCTTTGTTGGAGGGACCTGCAGTGTTGATCACTCCAAATTGTACAAGCTTATCTTCCTCTCGAATCAAATAAGCACAAAATGACTCAAGATTATTTTTTTCATAAGCTTCTTCCCGTAGAGCCTCTCTCATGGCATAAAAGGTAGATACAAACACAAAATATGCACTACCTAGCTTAGAAAGAAGAAGATAGATGCAACTCTCATCCTCCATATTTATCTTACATTCTTCACATAAAATTCTGAGTGTTTTAAACCTAGATAGATAGTCTCCAAGGCAAGAAAAATCATTTGGACTCAAGGTCAATATTTGATTTTCTAATTGTTGTGCTTGAATAATATTGAGTTTACCAAACACAAATTCAATCATGTCCCAAGCTTATTTGGGGTCATCAATATCTTGAAGGTGGTGCCTTAAGTCAGGAGAGATGAAAATTTCGATTATTCCACGTGCTTCATCATTCCTATTATCCCACTTGGCTTTCTTATCAACATCAATGGGTGCTTTTTTCTTTCCCAATGTAATCTGGTACAAGCCTTTACTTCTTAATAAATTTTCCATATGAGATTTCCATTGGAAGTAGTTGTTGCTGGTAAGCAAGATAGTACTTCTAGAATCCATATTAAATATGCAGATAATGTGGATTTAAAAACTGAAACTGATGATTTGGATGAAAAGAACTCGAAAATTTATGTGGTTTTAAAAAAAACAACACTGAAAACGGACTTCTGATGTTAGAGTTGTGCCCTTTTTAAAAAAGGCACAATTGGTAACCAAATGACCACGTGATTGTGTAAGTTGCTTTATGAAGTGACCCACTTTTATAAAGAGAAGTGGGGATCACTTTTACAATGAAGTTACTTTATAACAGAAAAGTTGCATGCAAAATAAATAACTCTAAAATAAAATATTAAAGCTACTTATAGTGATTCACTTTTATATTTGAAGTGAAATGTACTTTACAATTTTAGCATGAACTTTTTCAAAAAAGGTAACAAAAGAGAGACTTGAACTCAAGACCTCTTACTTAATAAGGCAACTTTTAACCAAATGATCTAGCAAAACATATTGTAATGTTCAAAAGGAGGATTGAGGGTGTTGTTGTTGTTGTTGTTGTGGAAGATGGCCTTGGAGAGCTTGCTAAAAAAAAACTCTTTTCACAGAAGAAWTTTTTTTTGCTTCTCGATGACAACAAGGGTTAGATCTCGGTTAGCTTACCTGGAAGATGCACCTTTTACTATTTGTTTCTGATTTTTTGAGATTGCACAGGGTGCGGGGAAAATAGCATACGTAGATATAAAAGAGTAGAAACTCGGAAATAAATAAAACAAAACCAAAATAAAACCAAAATACTACTCTGCAAAAATTTAAAAAATGCGTATTCAAGCTTTATACCTCCAGATCTGATTGTAATGGCTGTATCTTGGGCTAATGGAAACCTTTTCGAGTGAAATGAAAAGTGTTCTTGATTGAAACGAGTGCTCCGGACACAATGGAACAGTCCCCTTGGCCCAAAAATGTACAAAAATGATAGAAAGTGGAGATGAGGCAACTCAGCTTCACAATCTCGATCTACAACAGGAGCGGGTCTTCAAACAAGATCTGATACCATGTTCGACAACACAGGTATTCCAACAAAGGATGAAAACCTTTGGTAACTACTCACATAACCAGATCAAAGATCAACAAACCGATGTTTTCACATGGTAAAACCCCTACGGGGAAACATCCATGGCCCCAACCAACATGACCACTTGGAGCAGTTTATTAATGAAAAGAAAAAGATTACAGAGAGATTTTACAAGAGATTTTCTCACAATCGATCATCGGAAAATGACCCTCAATGCTCTTTAAATAGAGATCATGGACCAATCGAGTGTTAAGCCACGGATCAATGTTCGTTAAGATCGAGGAGAGTATGAACCGTCAGATCACTCTATGTCGGGAACATATCATGAACATCGGATTTCCTTACTACAAATGCATACTAAAGAAACACACTAGAAAACACACTTTTACCTAACGACACAATAGACCAAGTAGATCTTACTAACTCCTAAGTGCCTAAATATCCTAACAAAGTGTGAGTACTTCAAAGACAATCTTGGCGTGATGCAGAATGTCCACCCTCATTGAGAGGGAGGTGTGTCATTTCTCCTCCTCCCGGATAACCCTTATGGCCAAGGGTTCCCTAGATTAGTCATGTGAGGTGACTGAGGGGGTAATGCACTGTTGGACCTGATGAGAGAAGAAACATCACATGCATAGTTGTGAGGACTATGAGAGAACTTCATGCTACTATATGAGACTATAACTATGGCTGATCATATTGTAGTAACTGCATGCTACTAGTTTATTGTTGCATAGTTATAGAGACATCGACTATGACTATGGCTGATGGCATTGTAGTAGCTGTGTGCTACTAGTTGATTGTTGCATAGTTACAGATTGTGACTATGGATGATGGCATGGTAGTAGGTGATTCTAGCTGATTGCTACATAGTCATAGGGATTGCAGACTATGATTATGGATGATGGAATGGTAGTAGTTGTGTGATACTATTTGATTGCTGCATAATCATTGAGACTGTTGAAATGCATGGTGGTATCTTATGTAGCTACCAATTGATTGTACGAGAGAGACATTGTGTCTTTGGACAATAACTGTGTGCTACTTGGAGTGGTCATGTACCAATGGATAGTAGTTTTGTACTACTATGGATCGACACAGTCGTGTTCTACTGGATGGCATTGTAGTAGCTATGCACTACTAGATGATTTCCATGGAGACTACTAGTTCACATTAGGAGTAAATATGTGCTACTTGATTTCAAAGATTGTGAAAAATTATTTGAGCTACCGATGACATTGTGGTAGTTGTGTGCTACAAGCTGATTGCAGAGTAGTCATTGGACTACTAGATGAAGACATCGTGAAAGATACCTCCCTAGCTAAGAGGGAGTGTTGATGTTTTGGTAGCTGTGGAAGGTACTTTCCATCCTATATGACCTTTCTTAGACGAGAAGTCATATGTGGAAATACCCTAGAAGAGAAGTCAACCCAGAAGAATAAAGAACAAAGAAGTGACACCTTCCCAGAAGAGAAGACAGCCCAATAAAGAGGACATGAAGACTATAAATAGGAGGTGCATTAATTGATTTGGACACACTCACTCTCACTCTCTCATATACAAAGAAGTAAGGAGAAGAGTAAGGGTGACTCAACAACTGCAATAACATAGATTCTTCTTGTTCAATCTTTCTAGTATTTCTCTCTTGTGTGCTACTCTTGGAAAAGGTGTGCTACCTTGTTATTGTGCTTCCCTTGAGGTAGCCTTTATGCTAGGGTTTATCTTTTGGTTCATGATTGGACTTGATTTGTGAATGAAATCTATCTAAGAAAGTTTGTTGGGTTTTTCCCCCATTTGGGGTTTTCCTAGGATAAATCTCGTGTTCTTTTGTCTCTTTTTTATGCTGCTATTTATCAGTACATGATATATAAGTTAACGGTAAATAAGTAATAGAACACTGGTAACTCTAATGATCCATAAATAAAGAAAATATAACACTTTAATCTTAAGTCCGTGACCTGCCCTCGAACCTCAAAGATAATCTTCACTCGGTCCTCTGCCATGAAAAATTTCTTAGACTCTGGATGTGAATGGTCATCCATTGGTGGTGTCCTTAGAGGTTGAGAGGGAGGCCTACTCTCCACTAAGAGTGGGACCCCTCTTGTGAGACTGAATTGAGCTTCAATGCTTCCAATGGATACATTATCTTCATCCAACCACTCCACCTAACATGCCCAAACAAAAACATCCTCTGAATCAGCCAACACAAATGACCTAGCCAACCTAGAATCTGGTTCTCCACACCTCTCAACACCATGTACTGGCAGAATAATGTCATGCTTATTCATCTCCTTAGTTAAAGGGGGCTGTCTAATATGCTACAAACTCATCCTCCAGCGAGACCCTGGACCTCGACGTACATGGCCCTGTTCCCTGACTTGCGACATAGAGAGAGGAATGGTGCCAACTCCACTAGTTAAGGAGACCTTCAAAAAAGACAAAATAAGATGATCTTCGAGGGTGAGAAAACATTTTTGAACTTCTCTTTAGAAATTCCCCTCATCATATCAATACCACCAACCCTCATTCATAGTCCAATCAAATTAACTTTGTAATAAGTTCCCGGTGGTACCCTGATGGAGTGCTATGGTTCGTCTCACATGCACAAATAACTAGATTGCCTTAATGATCCCGCCTCTATGATTGTGGGTATAGTTGTCCACACGTCTGCCTTGATAATGGAATTGTCAGGTGAAAAGGAGTGATTTCACCTTTTCTTCCCTCATTAACTATGGCATGACACCCCATTTGGGGATATTCTATTGCTAATTTAATAAAAGGGAAATACTTAATTTAATATGATATATGTACCATTTTGCAAATTATTTTACTTACAAAGGATGTTATGTTACATGTTGGCCCAAATGTTATTATACATTAAATGGTATAATTCTAGTTTTCTTTTTTAATTGGACATATGAAGAATGACTACACATGTTAAACTAGTGTTATATGTGAAACTAGGTTTTTAATACTTAATATGAAATTTGAAATGAAAATTTACAATTGATTATGCTACTTAAAATACTTGTGAATATATTGGAGATGCAAAAATATTTAAATTTGAATAGCATGCATATTTTCAACTAATAAAATAAAAATAATGAAAAAATGATTAAAAATGAGAAATGCACCTCATCAAGCTATTGGAAAATGTACCATTTTGATGTAGCCAAAGCCTGAGATTCATTCACAAGACCAAATAAACAATGAAAACACAGGAGAATGGAAAAATAAATCTCTTTTATTCCTTCTCCATCCCAACTATTACAATCGAAGTTCAACCCCTTATAACTACTATCCGGGATTTTAAAAAACAACTGATTTTAGAAAAACAACTGTTTTTTTAGAAAACAATTGGTTTTTTAGAAAAATAACTGTTTTTTTAGAAAAACAACTAAATTTAGAAAATTCTCGCATGACTCTAAAACTAACCACTAACTAAGAGATAACTAGCATGACATTATTTGTCAACTCACTTTTTTTATTAATCTCATAAAATAAGAGATAACTGATAATTGAAAAATTAAAAATTCCTGTAAAAACATTGAAACCCCAATTTGAGGCCTTATATGAAGAAATTTGGCCCTAAAAAAGTGTCGAAATGATGTCCAATTAATAGATTTGATCAACATGCAAGTCAACTCTTCGATACACAACTTCCCATAAAATTTCAGCCCAAACAAATAACCGAGTCAAAAGTTATGACCCTCAGAAAATCCTCGAAAAATCCTTGCATCATTCTTGTCTGATTGAAAAGAACATATCTCCTGCAAGTTATTGTCTTCAAACTGTTTCCATTTAATGGGATATAGGTTCATTAAGTCACCCTCTATAATCCATATACTCTCTTTTGGTGCTACGCTTTCACACTGGACCAGATATCAGTTGTATTGGCCTTGCTGAGTATGAAGGGTGTTCTTATCTAACATATGTGCAATATTTTCCTTTTTCTTGCTTGGAATGGCCTATTGCCAATCCACCTCTACCTTACTATCATCATCCAGAGAGTCCCCATGGAATATATACAAATCATTAATGTTAAACACATGGGAGATATCGAGATCAGTTGGTAAATTGACCTTATAAGCATTTTCATTGATTTTCATGAGAATATTGCATGAACCAATTTTATTATACTTCAATTTGTGGTACATTTCTCGAGGAAACCACTCCTTCCGTAAACAAATCATCACCAAATCAACTTCATTGAATACATGGTATTATCAGTGAACATCTTCGATAATTTTGTTGTGTTCATTACTGGCTTGCAATTTTTGTCTCATGTGTTACTGCAACTGTTGAATGTGTTTTGCAAATGCTTCCCCATCATCACTGATCCTATCCCCAAGTGGTAGTTGCACCAAATCTAGGACACCCATAGGATTTCTACTGTAAACAACCTGAAATGGAGATTTACTTGTAGATCTATTCATTKAACTATTGTAGGAAAATTTCGCTTGAGGTAAAGACAAATCCCACTGCTTGAGCTTCTCTCCAACAATGCTCCGTAACAGGTTTCCCAAACTCCGATTTACCGCCTCGGTTTTCCCATCTATTTGGGGGTGATAGGCACTATTGAATTGTAATTTAGTCCCCATTTTATTCCATAAGGTCATCCAAAAATAACCTAAGAACCGAGTATCTCTATCAAAGGTAATAGTTTTTGGAACCCCATGCAATCTAACAACTTCTGAAAAAAACAATTTTTTTACCCTCGATGCATCACTAGTTTTCTTGCAAGCAATGAAATGAGCCATTTTAGATAACCTATCGAAAACCACAAAAATGGAACCATTACATCGATGTGTTTTTGGGAGCCCCAACACAAAATCCATGCTCAGATCTATCCATGGAATTGTGGGAACTAGTAATGGTATATACAACCCTGTGTTCTGTGAGTGTCCTTTAGACATTTGACAAATTCGACATCATGCCACATACCTGGTTATATATTTTTTCATCTTTGGCTAGTAATACTTATCTTCGATTAAGGATAACATATCCTTTCCAAAATGTCCTGCCAAAACACTGCTATGAAGGTCTCTGATAATATTTTCCCTCATTGAACCAATTGGGATGCATAGTTGTTTCCCTTTGAAGAGGTATCCATCTTGCATAAAATATTCACCTTGATTAAGATCCATGTTCCCATCGACTGGATTCTTCAACTGTTCCACAATCTCTTGAAAACCATTATCAAATGCATAGAGATCCTTTAATGCAACAAACCCAATTACTTGATTTTCCATGGTTGTCAAAAGAACAGTGCATCGACTCAAAGCATTTGTAACTTGATTATGTCATCCTGATTTGTGCTTCAAAACAAAGGTGTAGCCTTGTAAGAAAGAGGCCCATTTTTCATGTCTACTGTTCAATTTCTTTTGGGTGTTTACATATTTTAATGCAATATGATCGGTAAATAAAACAAACTCTTTTGGTACTAGATAATGCCTCCAATCTTGCAATGCTTGCATAATTGCATAAAATTCTACATCATATGTGGAGTAGGTCTTTCTTACCTCATTCAATTTTTCACTAAAGTGTGCAATTTTTTTACCTACTTGGCTAAGTACGGCTCTAATGCCTACCTGTGAAGCATCACAGTCTACCTCAAACACTTTATCAAAATTGAGTAAGGCTACTATCGGTGTCTTAGTTACCTTCTTCATAAACATAAAACTTTCCTCAGCTTCCTTGGTCCATATGAATTTCTTTCCTCTGGTTCAATCAGTTATGGGTGCTACAATACTGCTAAAATTTAGAATAAATTTTCTATAAAAGGTGGCCATCCCATGAAAAATTCTTACCTCTGTGATGCTTCTAGGACTAGGCCACTCCAAAATTTCTCTGACCTTCTCTGAATCCATCTTGAATCCCTCTACCGAGATGACAAAACCCAAGAACACCAAAATTTCTTTCAGGAAACTACATTTCTTCAGGTTTGCATAAAGTTGATGTTTTCTCAATGCATCCAATATAATTTTTAAATGTTTCAAGTGATCTTCTTTTCTGTTACTGAAAACGAGGATGTCATCAAAATACACAACAACAAACTTACCAATATAAGGTCGAAGCATAGTATTCATCAACCGAATTAAAGTACTAGGAGCATTGGACAACCCAAATGGCATCAATGTTGGTTGTGGAGCCTGATTATCTTCTTGATTTAGAGGTCTTTTACCTTCAGTTGTGTTTATACCCCATGAAGTATTTACACCCCAGAAGCATGTACACTCTTCCACATGGGGGAGTGAAGTGGGGGGGGTACCCCCTCTGTGGGGTACGGGGGACCTATCCCCCTGGCTGGGGGGTTCGGGGGTGAAGCCCACAAATGAAAAATTGCCTTGTAAATGTATATTGTAATTTCATTGTAAATCTAGACCGTTCATTATAAGGTCGCAGATCTAACGATAGAGATTATGTTAGTGTTTTTTCCTCTAGAAGGCAACCCTCTTTTATGAGGAAAATGTATTGCGGATATGGTTGATGGTGAATATTGTATTCTGAGATAGTAGACTGTGAGAGAAAGAAGAGGAAGTTACAACGGGTTTTTCTGTAGGTTGTATCCCTTCATTTGCTGGATAATAATAAAGGAGGGACATGACAATTTCTCTGGTGGACGTAGCCCACACTGGGTGAACCACGTAAATTTGTGTCTCTCTTGTATTGTGTATCTTCTGTGTTTTGTTTCCACATTTGTTTTATTTTATTGCTCCGCAGTCTTGTTTGTCTAAAAACTGGTATCAGAGTGAAACGTAACTTGCAGGAAAAGAGGGTTCTTGGTTAGAGTGGGAGCAATGTTGGAAGATGGAAAGTTTAGGGTAGAGAAATTTAATGGCCAAAACTAACAGTTATGGAAGATGCAGATGGAAGACTATTTATATTAGAAGGATCTATTCCTACCATTGGGTAGAATAGCAAAGAAGCCGACGGCTATGAAGGATGAAGAATGGGAGATTCTTGATAGAAAGGCTCTAGGAACGATATGACTGAGCCTGGTGGTGTCGATGGCTTTCAATATTTCCAAAGAAAAGACAATGAAGGGTTTGATGGATGCATTGGCCAAATCGTATGAAAAACCCTCGACATCCAATAAAGTATTTCTAATGAAGAGATTATTTAATATGAAGATGTCGGAAGGTGGGTCTGTTTTAGATCATTTAAATGATTTTAATACGGTTACTAATCAACTAAGTTATATAAAAGTGGACTTTGATTATGAGGTCAAGGCTCTTCTAATCTTGTGCTCATTGCCAGAAAGCTGGAGCGTCTTGGTCATGGATGTAAGTAACTCTGTCTTTGGTTCAAATACTTTAAAATTTGATGATGTTGTTGGTGTTATCCTTAGTGAGGAAATGCGACGGAAAAGCACAGGTGAGACATCAGGAAATGCGCTGAACATGGAGAACAAGGGAAGACAAAAGGATAGAGGAAAGGGTTTTGGGAACCATGGGAATTCTAGGAAGGGCAGATCCAAATCCAAAATTGGAAAGATAAGTGATGGAATTGTGGGAAGAAAGGACATTTGAAGAAAGACTGCAGAGCTCCAAAGAAACAAAGAGATGGACAACAAGAGAGAAATCAAGAAGCAAATGTAACGGGTGATGTGTTACAAGATGCTTTGATTCTTTCTATAGATAATATTTCTAAGTCTTGGGTAGTAGATTCAGGGGCTTCATTTCATGCCACACCCCATAGGAAACATTTTCTAGATTATGTTCAAGGTGATTTTGGAAAGGTTCATTTGGGTGATGATGCACCATGCAAAATTGTTGGAATGGGAAAGGTAAAAATAAAGCAACGCAATGGAAACCAATGGTTGTTGAAAGAGGTAAGACAAGTTCTAGATTTAAGGAAAAATCTAATTTCAACACGACAATTGGCAAGTGAAGGTTATATATCCATATTTATAGATAAGACGTGGAATGTCATCAAAGGATCATTGGTGATAGCAAAAGGAGAGAAGGTAGGTACATTGTATTTATGTAATGGTAATACTAACTCTTCTATATCTTTAGCTTCTACAGGAGTGGATAAATCACTGTGGCATCATAGGCTTGGACACATGAGTGAGAAGGGGATGCAAATACTTCTCAAAATATTTTTTTTTCCAGATCTTAAACAAATTGATTTGGACTTCTGTGAGCATTGTGTTTATGGAAAACATAAGAGAGTCAGATTTCTCAGAGTCGGAAAAGAAAAGAAGAGTGAAAGGTTAGAGCTTGTGCATACAGATGTATGGGGACCATATCAGGTATCATCTCTTGGTGGCTCTCATTATTATATTAGTTTTATTGATGATGCAACTAGAAAAACTTGGGTTTATTGTATTTGACAAAAATCTGATGTTTTTGATACTTTTAAGAAATGGAAAGCTTTGGTTGAGAATGAGATGGGAAAAAAGTTGAAGTGTCTCAGATCAGATAACGGAGGTGAATATTGTAGCAAGGAGTTTGATGATTATTGTTCATACCATGGGATTCGTACAGAGAAGATAGTTCCAAGAACACCACAAGAAAATAGTGTGTCAGAAAGGATGAACAGGATAATCATGGAGCGTGCAAGGAGTATGAGATTGCATGTTGGTTTTCCCTTACAGTTTTGGGCAGATGTTGTAGATACTGTTGTTTACTTAATAAATAGAGGACCTTCAAGATCTTTGGATGGTAGAATTCTACAGTAGGAATGGACAGGAAAAAAGGTAAACTATTCTTTTTTGAAAACTTTCGGTTGTGAAGCATTTGTCCATATTGATAAAGAAAATAGAACAAAGCTTGAGGCAAAATCCAAGAAGTGTAACTTTATTGGATATGGTGTTAATGATTTTGGTTATCGCTTATGGGATTATGAAAATAACAAAATCATTAGGAGTAGAGATGTCATATTCAATGATAAGGTCATGTACAAAGATCAGTTGCGGGGAAAGAAATAGGAAAAAGAAAAACAAGAATACACAGTGCTTGATGAGATCACTGAAAAATAAATTCCAAAGGAACCAGAAAATCAAAATGTACAACAACAGGAGCAGAAGGTACCTCAAACACCTGCAAGTGTTGTTAGAATATCTACCAGGTTAAGTATACCCCATGAACGATACTCTCCTTCATTGTATTATTTAGTGTTGACTGATTCTGGTGAATCAGAATGTTATGAAGAGGCAATGCAGGTAGACACCAAAAAGAAGTGGGAGCAAGGCATGAAAGAGGAAATGGATTCCTTGGAAAATAACCATACTTGGAACTTGGTTTAGTTTCCTGCGGGAAAAAGAGGATTGCAGAATAAATGGGTTTATAGGTTGAAGGAAGAATATGGAGGAGAAAAGCGGCACAAGGCTAGACTTGTTGTAAAGGGGTTTGCACAAAAGAAAGGTATAGATTTTGATGAAATATTTTCTTCTTTTGTAAAATGACTTCAATTAGGAATATTTTAAGTCTTATGGCAATAGAAGATTTTCATCTTGAACAGTTAGATGTAAAAACAACTTTTCTCCATGGGGATTTGGAGGAAGAGATTTATATGCAGCAGCCACAGGGGTATGAGGTCAAAGGGAAGGAGAATTTGGTATGCAGGTTGAAGAAGAGCTTGTATGGCCTAAAGAAAGATCCAAGGCAGTGTTATTTGAAGTTTGACAGGTTTATGATAGAACAAGGTTATAGTAGATGTCATTCTGATCATCGTGTTTATTTTAAAAGGCTAGAAAATGGAAGCTATATTATCTTGCTATTGTATGTAGATGACATGCTTCTTGCAGGGTCTAATATGCAAGATATAAATGTGCTCAAGAAGAAATTATCCAATTCATTTGCGATGAAGGATTTGGGTGCTGCAATGAAAATCCTTGGCATGAGAATAACAAGAGACAAAAAAAATCGCAAATTGACATTGTCTCAAGGTGAGTACACAGAGAAGGTGTTGGAGAGGTTTAGAATGCATAATGAAAAACCAGTTAGTACACCTCTGGCCAGCCATTTCAAATTAACTAAGGAAATGTGTCCCAAGACACAGGAGGAGATAGAATATATGTCCAGGGTCCCTTATTCATTAGTAGTTGGCAACTTGATGTATGCAATGGTTTGCACAAGACAAGATATTGCACATGCAGTGGGAGTTGTGAGCAGGTATATGAACAATGTAGGTAAAGAACATTGGGAGGCAGTAAACTGGATTCTCAGGTATTTGAGAGGTACTGATACTCATGCATTATGTTTTGGAGGTTCAGAAATTGTTCTACAAGGATATGTTGATTCAGATATGGCAGGTGATAAAGATAGCATGAGGAGTACCACAGGGTATGTGTTTACTATAGGTGGAACAACAGTAAGTTGGATTTCAAAACTGCAAAAGGTTGTTGCACTTTCAACAATAGAGGCAAAGTATGTTGCTGCTACATAGGCTAGTAAAGAGATGATTTGGTTACGAAGGTTTATGGAGTAATTGGGAAAGAAGCAAGAGAATAGCAGGTTGTACTATGACAGTGAGAGTGCCATTCTGTAACACCCT